>OX638361.1:29986800-30348513 GCA_951812935.1 Hermaeophaga mercurialis | reverse complement strand
AAAAAGCATAGATAATTAAAATACATAGAATATATCTCTCGAATTATCAAAAACTAGTGCTTAAAAGTAAAAGGTGTGATTCATGTCAACTTCTACAATAAATAATAAGGAAGATTAAATATATAGTGAAAAGCAAACACAAAGTACACAAATCGTGTAATGAAAGCTGTAGATTGGGTATAGAGGTACAACAGAGTTATCTGCTCTGATTTGAAAAAAATATACCATAACATGTCTAACTATGTAGATAACAACATGGTTCGGAAAGTTCTCGTCTGCAAATTTAGAAGGTAAACCGTGAAATAAGTTTAAAAGTACTCTTCTACGGTTAATTAGCTCTAAAAACAGAAATCCTTTACTCTTTTTCCGTTGTCTTCCGTGAACAAGGGTACTTGACCAGTGCTATATAATCCCATCTAATAGTTGAGAGCCTCCTTAAGTAAATCGTGGTCTCCCCATAACCAATTGAAGAAAAAATATGACATGTAGTACCTCACCCTTTCATTTTTTGTTTGCTTATTAATTTGTTAGTTTTCTCATAATCTGGTGATCAGATTTCTATTAAAATATGTAAAAAAAGTTTGATTTGTGAATTTTAGTACAATTTTTTTTAATCTTATTTAAGAATCAGTTTCGAATGAATTATTCGTAGCTCCATTTTTCATCAATAATTCAGGCCTACGTCGCGCTTCAATCATTGAGAGTGTCCTAAGATTTTCATCTGTTAGTACATTTTTATTGAACCGACTATTTCGGATTATTTTATTTGAAACCTACGTTGTATTTCTCGTTCTATATTTACAAGTAGTTACTTCTCTCGAGGTCTATTCACGAAGATAATTTATTTTTGTATTTTATCAATTCAAGTTAACTCTATGAAAACTTTTCTTTCAGTGCCCCATTTTTGATCATTATTTACAAAATAAGTTAATTCTAATAGTTTTGGTATAAGTACATTTTCCTAAAAAACGTTTTTTCCTAGTTTGTTTCTAAAACCCGTACACAATAATCACGAATGATATTTATAAAACTTTGTTATTTCATGTAACACATAACTTGGGATCCTATAATATTTTACGGCGTTATAATTTTCCTACAAGTTTTATTGTAGGCTAATTACAATACTTTCATTCTTTTCAAAATATCTAGAAAACGTAAATAGTGGAATTATTGATTCTTCGAAAAATAATAAATTATTTTGTTTTCAGTGGTTGGATCAATACGACTTTCGAATGAGAGTAACACAACAAATACGCTTGGCCTAGCTTTCCAATATGTGTTCGACAAAAGTAATGAATTTGTAATTAGTTTTCAGGAATACTGAAAATAATAGAAAATAACTTGTCAAAAAACTTATCTTTCATAAAAACTTTTTGATTTAGAGATTATTACTTTATTGATGGATTATTTAATTAAATCCTGTATTAAACACAATAGGGTATTCTGTATCCTCTCTCTTTAAAAAAGTCTCTAAACTGTGAATTAGCAATGTTCAAGAATTAAACAGTCATAGAAATATACGAATAATAACAATATGCACATTTGCACTATTTTCAAATCGGTAATTCAATTTATAAACATATGGTAATAATAAAAATCTTTAATCTCTAGGAGGAATTTTTATTTCGCATATACTTCTTTATGACAAAATTGTAATTATTAAATTGTTACTAAGTTATGAAAGTATTTCTATTTAATTAAGTATGCTTTTGGATGCCCATATCTCACTCCATTTGATTCAAAGGAGTACTATTAGAAGAGCTAATCCGTCCTAGATTAACACATTATTAAGACATACGAACATCAAACATAAAATGTACGTAGTTTCACAAACAGGGTGTTGCGTGTAATGAGTTTTTTGGGTTGAACCCTCTCCTGAAATGTGTGAAAGCTAATTTAGGATATCATGTTTTGTTGCAGGAGGACACAGTGGATCACATAGTGCCAACCACGGTAAACGAAATGTCCAAGCAGATCTGCAGATGGTTGCCCATTACGCTGCTCAAGTCGCCCATCGTGATGACAGTCCCCATGTTCCTTCTAGCCATAGTCCGGAGTATAGACAACCTACTTCGAATGGAAATGCAGTAAGTTTCAAGAGAAGTAATCAATAAAACAAAAAATATGCATTGTCATGTTTCTTGATTACTCTAATCAACGTCCGGGATATTTTTTATTGTAATATTGCCAAATATTTACATGAGGTGATATATACATGTACACAATAATTTTATTTATTAGTTAAAAAACATTGAGATGATAGAATCAATTTGTTTTACTTAGGAATGAAACAAACTTGAACTCTCATTGACATTTATATTATAACACAACGCGGCTAATTCGAAGCAACTCATTAATATTCAACAAATATTAAATATGTACAACAGTGATTTATTATTTACGATAATATTTCTCATACTACTAGTTAGTTTGTTTTACAAACATTACCAATGTGTTTAGAATCGAATTCCCAAAATAGTAACATTTTCCTAGAGATAACACAAATATTTTGCTCCAAGGCAAACAACCAGTAGAACATTCGGTTTGAATATTTATGTGATTTCAGCCACTGCTATATTGTCAAGAAATGATTTCATTAGAATTTATAAGTTTCTATTTAACGTTTTAAAATTATCAATGAACACTGCAGATTATTTAATAGCTTGTGGTTAGTTTTTTATTTTTCTAAATATAAATTATCTGATAAAGTTTCTGCGCATATATATTTTAGCTATGAATGAAAATTAATCTTGGTTTGTATAGAAATATTGTGGAATTTTAATTACATTAATTTGTTTAAATTATAAACTCGATTCCAGACAAAGTTAGTGTTTTACGAAATTTAGAAAATAAGTACAAATCGAAAATCTTATTTATGATTTTCAAAATAAAAGAAAGTTTTTTTACTTGCAATAAAAAAAATCTTTCGTAAAAATATAAATCTTTAAAATAAGAAAAAAAAAAAATTTTATTAACAGAAAAATGAACACAGCAAGTGATTTACAGTGAAGTTATTTTAATCATGAAGTGTAATTAATATCAATAAGTTAAACATAAGTCACAATAATCGAATTATATCAATGAAATCACAATCCACTTAACTGATTCATTTATTTTTAAAATTTAGAAATAAACAACCACAGAACAGTATTTTACATAGAAAGTAAAGTTTATAAATGATATAATTTTGATGAAAACAATTAATTGCATTTTACTTATATCCTGATATATTTGCTTTATACTACAATTTATTAAAAAAAAAACATTACAAATAAATTTTGATAAGCAGTGACCAAATGTATGAACACTCAATTTAGTAAAGGCAGTATTTTTATAAATGTTCATAAAACCATTTCTTTTTCGTAATTTCTGAGAAAAATTGAAAAATGGATTATTTGTCCAAAAAGAAAATATACTGATCTATATAAAAAATTAAAAATATATAAATAGGCTTTGATTTAAATAAATATCCAGTGAATATTCCAAATTATTATTTATTATGTCATATTTCTTGATTTGACTTTTTGCTGATACTCTTGCATGTTTGTAAAATATCATATGGATATATATATATATATATATATACAAATTATAACTATAAAGCTGCTTTACTGTAGCTTAAAGAGCTTATCCTTATCCTCCAGCTTCAAATATTGTTATAAAAATAATGTATATATTTCGTACTAGAATCTGAGAGCTATTACTATTTTCACTAATTCTATCTTACTTATAATTCATTAAACTCCTCTGGTATTCTTCTGACTTTTTTTGATATTATAGAATCTATTTTTTCCATTCTTTCTTCATTATTATTCTTAATTTTTGTGTTTTTTCTATTACAGTACTCTTTTTCTTTAGTTGCCATGCATTGTCATTCTTCAATTATCATGCATTGACATTCTTCAATTTTGTTGTCATCTTTAATCTATATTAGTTTTCTAAATTGTTCTTAAGGTATTGTTCTCCAACCGAATTGATTCCAATTTCGTTTCGAGATAAAGTGACGTTGATGAGGCTATCACAGCTTAGAAAATTGTAGAACAATGAAAAACCCGATTGTGTAAAACGAAGAATAGGTTTATAGGATCTGAATCATTCTTTGAAAATTCGTAAAACGGAAACTCTGCAGATTTTAGAATGGAATAATCAAAATCTTTCCTTGCAGAATACATGAGGTACTTCATGAGGAAGATAAGTCTGAATCAAAACTCAGACAATTGATTATGTGATGCCAACTGCGAAGCACATTCTTTATGCCTACTTTTGCTAAAAAGACAAAGGCTAAACTATTTCGAATTGGTTCACTTTGGTGCTAGGATAGGCCACAACAGATCCACTAGCAGTCGCAGTTGAAGGGTGCATTTCCCTCTCATTACATATATTATTAAAAGATTTTGTTAAAATATCGAAGAGAATACTTCTTCTGGTGTTTGATGTTTAATTTTGGTATTTTTTTTAGATAGCGTCTGTAGTGGTAAATGATGGGGCGTATGGAGCAGGTGGTAGCAACAAAGATGATTCTAAACCGCCATATTCATACGCGCAGCTGATAGTGCAAGCAATAGCAAGTGCACCTGATAAGCAGCTGACATTAAGCGGAATCTATAGTTACATAACCAAGCACTACCCTTACTATCGTACAGCTGACAAGGGATGGCAGAACTCAATTAGACATAACCTTAGTCTTAACAGATATTTCATTAAGGTAAGGACTTAATAATAGAAATGCTCATCTCTTAGTTCAACATTTTTGTGATAGTATCCCAATTAACATTAGCATGGTCTTTAGATCAGCATAAGTAACAAATATAGAATTTTTTCTTGTATTTTTAATTAGTTAACAGCTTATATAGTAGTTAAATGACACACTTTAAAGTCTAATATTTTATCTTTTTATTTTATCGCCAACTGTAAAAAATTAATAAACATTTTCTGTAAATAATTCGGACAAAATTTTTACTGTTGGAAACCCATCCAAGTACCAACCGCGTCCTATATTCCTTAACTACGATGCTCGGCTGTCACTGTCACGGTTTCTGTTTAATGTTTTACAGATATGGCTTTATTTTCTGTGTGACATCAACCGCTAAGGGTTATTAGCCTTCGTGTTCTGTATAAGCTTTGTTACTGTTTCCCGGCCCTACTTTAGGAACAGCACTGTTAATTTGAAGACAACGGTGAATGCTGACGTGGGAATCACCTTTAGGGACGAGAAAAAATTCTCGCTCCCTGCAGGAATTCGAACCGGGGACCTTTCGATCACCGGCTCGCGGCTTTACCACTGAGCTACCCACCCCCTGTTATGGCTTTGTTGAAAAAATATTAGCGACAGTGAAGTGCTTTAAGTTTAGAGTAAAAAGTGTTTGTTTAGTTCCGATAATCGCTATGGTAATGCATGGTTTTATTGATGGTTGGCGATAAAAAAACATTTAAATAAGTAATAAATAAAAAAATGTGTTTATTGTTTTTGGTTTTTCTTGAAGTTAAACTCATTTATCTTAAAATAAAAGAATTCTAAATATACAAAATTGAAATAAATCTTGTATATATGTTCGGTAAAATTTGTGTAATTTAGTTATATTCCAGTCATACTGAATATGATTTTAATGTTTTTGTTTGTGCTTGCGAATTAACTTTCCACTGGTGCATTGTAATTTAATTGTTTTTACACATGAATACATTCCAATTTAAATTTAGTATTATGTTCTATTAAAATAGTAAATTAAATCAGGCATTCTTAATATGCACATTATTATTCGAAAATATTTTTAATCTTAATTAAGTTGAATAATATTTTATTTTGTAGGTACCCAGAAGTCAAGAAGAACCTGGTAAAGGTTCGTTTTGGAGAATTGATCCTCAGTCTGAGTCGAAATTGATCGAACAGGCATTCAGAAGAAGAAGACAAAGAGGTGTATCATGTTTCCGAGCACCGTTTGGTTTAAGTTCCAGGTAAATGAATCTATAGTAATATTTTTTCGAATAAACAGTGCGGAACAGAAAAATGGAATAAATTATAAATATTTCAATGATTGTGCATATTTATAAAAAATCCCGATACACGTCAGTTTTAGGTTATACAATGAAATCCTACAACGATAGAATTTTATCCCTACATTGAACCCCCTTCAAGAGGCAGTTTTAACCCCCAAATTTTTAAATGGTAAGTAGGGGTTTGTGATACCTTATTTTAAAGGTATCTTCATTTTCTATTAAAAAATTTATTGTAAAAATTAACATTAAAAAAATGACAAACATGTTCTAATTGAATAACATTGTTATCTAACATTTCCATCATTTGTTCACAAAAATACGTTCTTTAATCAAAATTCTCTTCCATGAGCTATCATTTTATAGGGATTCATTTTATTTTATTTTAATATTCGAAAAATCGATGCATGGCTAATATCCAATGTTGTGGATGGTTGTCGACTCGAAGTATAGGGGTTTTTCTCAAACTGGATCATTATATCCAATTTGTTATCATTAGTTATTGCATAGCAACTTCGATCCGTATTCGTCTGTTATCTTCGCAAAAAAATATCTGAAGAACTCATTTTTGTTAAATGTTTCTGAATTTCAGTTAACGAAATCCAAGCGACAAGTATAACATTGACAACTACTGTCATGCTGAATCACATAAAAATTTGCTAAGATGTTTTAAAGGAAACGCACGTTGCCTTGGTAACTTTTTATGTGTTTTTTTAATTGATACCGTCCAAAAAACACTGTTTTTCTTACTTTCTCATTATCATGAACTGAACGATATTACTTTTAGTTTTTAGTGTATAGTAGAGAATTTCGTCAATCAGATCATTTTTTTTAACGTTAATTTTTGCAATAAATTTGAAAAGAATAACATTTTTGAATACAGAATGCAGAAACCTTTCAAAAGACGTATCACAAGCCCCTAATTCGCATTTAAAATTTAGGGGTTATAATTGTCACTCCAAGAGGCTTCAATCTAGGGATGACATTTTTTTTGTAAGATATCATTTCATAATCTTAAATTGATGTATTTTGGGATTTTTTATAAATATACACAATAATTGATATAATGAATTTATTCCATTTGGCTTTTCCCCATTGCATCAATTTTTTTTGTCCGATTTAACTTTAATTTTTATATGCAGAAGTGCCCCGGCATCACCTTCACACGTCAGTATGTCGGATATAATGACTCCGGAGTGCCTCTCTCGGGAGGGTTCGCCCACGGAGCACCTCGTCGATATCAGCCAATCAGCCCCAGGAAGTCCCGGGAACCCGGTAACTGCTTACGCAGGTTCCGGAGGTATGATAGGCCATCAACAAATGTCGGCCCTCATGGGGGCCACAAAGGCCAGACTGCTGTTGCCTCATCCCGTCGAAAATATTCCAGAGGCTAATTCCAACGGACAGGAATACAGGGAAGGTAAATTGAAGATATTTGTGAGAATAAAAATAAGAACAAAAAATCTCCCAAAATCCAAAATAATCATTTTTAACTAAAAATATATAATTTAATAAACTTACTGCGCTATTTAGATAAAACAATCCACGTTAGTTAATTTTTAAATGACATATTTTTTTACAAAAAACAAAAAAATAAGTCAATTAATATTCGACGGGGGAACCGTATTTAGGTTTGCTGGAAAAGTTATCCTCTCACCCCTGCTATCATCCCTTCAATTTTGTTAAATTGATTCCCCCATTTTTTACCATTTTTGGATTATTCTTGCTTGTTCAACTGATTTCAAAATGTATAAAACATGGGGTTTTCAATAATTAGTTCACATGCTAGACAATTAAAATAAAATATGATAATGCGAAGCTTTTATTTTAAAGATTTTATCATTACACGTTTACAATGATAGAACGAATATTTCATAATCCTAACATATTTTAACTATTGTTCAAAATTACCACCATTTATTTCCATACAATGGTGTAATCTCTTTGAAGTGCCTCTCTGACTTTACTTAAAACATGTGTATCTAAATGTCAGCATTCATTTACTATTCTTTAGCCAAATCTTCTAGAAATTCTAGTTGGGTATCATAAATTTTTGTTTTTAAATAACCTCATCAAAAGAGGTCTAAGGGTGTTACATCCAGTGATTTAGGTGACCACTTCATCATCGAAATTCGAAAAAGTTATAGTAATAATTTTCTATTATGTTGTAATACGCGGATTAATTACCTCTCGTAATAAATTAAGATACGGATTCACTATTTAAGTATCTATTTATAAAGATAGGTCTGACTATGTGGTTGGTCACCTCGGAAAAAACCACATCATACATTCAATTTTTGAGGATTCTGCTTGTGGTATTCACGCACATGTGGATCACTCTCAACCCAATATCAGCAAATATGTCTATTAATTAAACTATTCAATGAAACTGTGCATTCACTTGAAAAACAAATATGGATTCTCAATCAAACGCTGACTCAATAATTCACAATATTCGAGAAGGCGATCAAAATCATCTTGGTTACAGTCATGAACCAAATTAATTTATTATGAATGGTACTTGTGTTTGTGTAATATTCAAGAAACAGTGGAGATGAAACACTTACTTCTCTGCATATTGTCCACATTGACTGTGCTTATAGATTTTCTAGACTAATTTGTCCAAAAACTGCGACTTTGATGGCTTTGTTATTTACAAATCCCTCTTGGTTATAATTTTGTTGCAAACTGGCCCGATTGATGTAAACGCATAAAATAAATTAAATACTTATGAGTTGCATAATATCCATGATCTTTTTTATTGAAAATTCGTACAGCAGCTCATTAAACACTATAATTTTTGTAGAATAAATAAATAATCTCAAAAAATCAATGTGCATACATTACACAATACATTATAAAAGTGATTTAGGTTAATTTTTCAGATTTCCAAAACTTTTCTCATCTATATTAAAGAAGTTCGGTAGTAGTATGAATAAGGAATAAACTACTTTAAATTTAATTTTGTCGCAGTCAATTAAGGTGAGATGCAAAAATTTGTTAATGAATAAAAACCTCTGTAGCTTATGGGTTACTTTTCCAACGGATTTAAATGTGGCACAATATCTCCCCCCTTCGAATATTAATTAATTGACTTATTTATTGTTTTTCATTAAAAATCAGTCATATTAAAAGTTACTTAACGTGGATACAGTTAAATAGTACTATATACCCAAAAAAAACTTATTGTTTCTTATAGAAAAATACAACATTGAAGAAAGATCCATGTCTCCAGGTGGGTTTTCTTCACAACCTGTAATAGTTCAAGCAACAAACTATGGTTATAGGTAAGAAATTTTATGTAAACATGATAAGTTAAGTTTTTATTAAAATTTTACTTTTCTTTATATCCTTACTAAAAACAATATTTAATCCTGAAAATTTTGTTTAAAATTAGTTAATGATATTGACAATATTTTTAATTAATGCTAATAAACTAGGACTGAATAATTATATATTTATTACTTACATAACACAGTATTTGTTTTCTTTAACACGACCTTTGTTAATTTTTTGCTTAGTTTGACTGAATATCATTTGGACCGTTTTTTGTTTTCAGCAGCGGAAACTACAGCAATGTTGGTTTAGATTTAAAGAGGCACATGGACGAACAAAGCGTTGGCAGCCCGTCTAGCGCTGGTGAAAATGCCGACGGTGATATCGACGTCAAAAGACCCAGAGTAGATCAGATCAAGTTCGAGACGGAATAAAATTCTGTTAATGCAACGGTCAGCGATCTTATTGTGCTTTAATTCAAAAAAATTGAACCTATAGAAATTGAAATTTAATATGGAACAAATCCACAATTTATCGAAGTAGAATTGTCATCATTTATGTCCGACATGTTTAATAATAGTATTTTCTCTATTTAGACGGTATTTGTTTTGATTATCCGAAAGGAATTAGGGTGCAGTGGTTTAGAATTTGAGTGAACCAATCATTACCAAAAAGAGGAAGTTAATTTTTGGGGTATGTTTGTCATTGCCAACAGTATATATTTTCGAAAATTATATTTTTTAAACATATATACAATGTGTTCATTTAAACAGGATCAACCCTCGATATCTTAAAAAAGTGTCACAATAAACAAAAAAGCCGAGACACGTCAATTTCTAAATTGTGAAGGGGTCATTTTTCTAACACATCCTCATTTCTCAGACGTCATTCCTCTCCCTTCAATCACGTCAACCAACACAGTTTAAATAAGTAAAGTACTAAGTATGGTACATGATTGAAAAAGTAAATGTATAGGTAATTCAGCATTATAATTGTTCTTTGCTTTACTTTTGAGTTTAGAGCCCTCCTGCGGGAACAGAAACTTTTACGTATTTCAAACTGTGACACTTCATTTGAAAACTAATTTTATTAATAATTAATTCCTTAACCTATCAAAACATCGTTGAAATAAATAAGCATAGGAGGGTAGCATCATATTGCTGACATTAAAATTAAGATTAAATAAATTTAATTTTATTCACAATCAACTAAAATAAGACATTTTTGCTACTTAGTGAATTGTTTTCAAAATTAGTTTCCCCATTTAAATTGTATTCGTTAATGTGATTGAGGGGAGGGGAATGACAAATGACAGTTGATGACATTCTAGAAAAAAATGTACTCCTTAATTTAAAAATTGACGGGACTCGGGTTTTCTCTTTATTGTAATGTATTTTTAAGATAATGAGGGTTGGTCGTTTTTAAATGAACACACTACATATTGATATTTTTATATATGTCAGGATATTTTTATAGTTTCACGAAATCTAACGGAGAATTTACTTTTACACAGTTTTAGTTTTTATATGACACTTACAGAACATTAAGAATATTAATCAATCCGTAAAAATGGAATAGATGCTTTGTTTGTTACCTTACTTGTAAAATAATTAAATTATTTAAACTCGCAGCCGTTTTGATTATAGAGGTAAACAACCTTGTATCAAATTTTTATTTAAAAAATATATATTGTAGCTGACAAATGAATATTAAAATATTTTCAGAAGCCACTAGTTGATTTATAATAATTAATAAAGCACAAAATGTTTAAACATAAGATTGTATTAGCCAAAAGATTTGTCTTGTTGTTGATATATGATTAACACTCAAATTCTGCAACCACCAATATAAAAGATATTGAAATGTTTATCTTGGCTAGGCGTTTGTAATAATGTTGTTTCCTAAATTTCGAAATTTTTTAGAAAAGTTGACTATTTATGTAAATTTTGGAAATGTCACAGTTTATTATGTTTAAATATTTTGTTTTCTAAAATTATCATGTGTACATAAGAACAATTGTACTTTATATGTACATGTTTTTAATTTGTTGACTTTTATTTTATATTCTTGGAAATTATTGAATAAAAGGAATATTGAGGAGTGAGATATATTCTGAATGGAGTTATTTATTTTATTTACTGACACTTTTCTAATGTTAAAACAATTTAAGTGTCAATCCAGTGCTTATTTTAACGTTGGAGACTTCCAATTGGAACCATCCAATATTTCTCTGCATACTTGGCTTGAGTACTAAAGAATTTACAGACTGTATTTTGGTGCAGAAAAATCTTCATCAATCAGAATACATAACGACAAAATATGGTAACTGAGAGGAAGGATACCAAAAAGGGCAAAGAAGGACCTAAGATTGTAAGAGGAGACGATGAAAAGTTAAACGATTGAAATAAGAACAATACATATACATATAGAGAATATATACAGGTTGTTTCATTATAAAAAGGAATTAAAAAAATTCGATATACAAGTTGTAGTTTTTTGGTAAGACGAATTATTTAATTTGAAAGACCTATTAAATATAGGTTATTTAGAACCGCCACAGTGACGCCCATCTATAGTTAAAGTTAGGCCCTTTCCCAATGAAACACCATGTATATATAGGGTGTAACCGAAAATAATGCGTTCCATAAAGGTATGCGTCGAATGCACCATTAACAATAAAACATTCTTATAACATATTTTCTATTAGCCATCCTTTTCTCAAAAATATTGAGGATAACATTTTTGAATTAACATTGTATTTGGCAACCTGGTGTTGTGCGCCTTATGTTATGGTAGATAAGTGATTCTCGTTGTAACTACTTGAAACGCGGTTTCTCTGGTAATTAAAGTACATGTTTCCGTTATTCGTTCCCGTATATTTTCTATTGATTCACATTGGGTTTGATAAACTTTAAACTTAAGGTAATCCTACAAAAATAAATCTATATATTAAATCCCTTTGGATTGTTTTGAACGATTTCAGTTATTAGTGACTTAAATATTGTTTCTAATAACGCTCAGCAGAGTACCGGTTAGATTTTGATAAATAAATTTTAGGTTTTGTTACTCATCATTTATGTCAAAACATTAAGTTTTTGAGGATATCCAGTATGAATTTCACATAATTGCGAATTTTCATCAGACCTATATTGAACATTTTGCCTATGAATGTAATCATTCAAAAAAAAAGGTCGCTTCATTGCTAAACAAATGTGGTTCAAAAGGGAGAGGGAGAGAGAAGGCAATCGAAGGAAAAAAATATTAGTGTTAATATTGTGGTTATGACGGTTTATAAAGTGTTAGTTATTATATTTTTTTCTTTAAAAAAAACACTTTTTTGAAAAACCTCTGTGTGCATTGTTTCCCCTTCTGTTTCCATCTCTCCCTTAGACCATATTCTAGTATCCTCTCATTCTGTGAATGTTTACAATGATGGCACTGTAAGAGTGACGTCACACTTCATCCAATAATTACTAATTATATATGGTCTAAGAATGCCAGTTTCTAAAAATTTTGTTAATAATATTAACAATCAAAATATTGAAAATACCAATTTTACTTGCTATGGGTTTTGGATAACGGCTTTTTTTGTAAAGCAAATTTGACAGAATTAGTGTTAAACCAATGACTTGTTGTTTTATCTGGTTAGCTTATTTTAAATTTAACCAATGAAGCAGGTTTACAATTATACAATTGAATAAAGAATTAAAAATCTTTTCAACGGAGCATTGCTTGACCCTATTGCCATCTAAAATTTTTAAGGGGGCAGCTATCCTACGTTGCGGTTGACAGTTATATTTCATTAGAAATAAATAAAAACCGACCTATTCGAACATTTTCTCAAATATTTTGTAGTTTATTGGTGGAATTAACATTTTACATTAACTCCCTATAGGCAAATTCTGTTAGAGCTACTGGTGATTTAAAGGGGACCGTACACTATCAACTTCATTGTCTACTCCTGATGTTGAGGACTTAGTTGACCATGTATGAAATATCATGTTGGTTAAATAAAATCAAAATGAATTTGAAATCCAATGCTTTTTGGTGAGCAGAGCCTGATTGGAAACATCACTTGTGACTTGAAAGTTTTACTGCTAATTCGATAAGGTGGTAGTTTGTAATTGAATTTTTTTGGCCATTATTGTGTTTATATTTCAGTTTTTATTGTTGAATTCTCTATGTATTAAATTGCATAAGATGAGTACACCTAATATTTGGGTTGATTTTTTTTATAAATTCATACGGAAATTCTTAAGAATAGGAAAAAAAGATTGCGTGAGAAGTTGCGTAAAGAAATTGAGAGAAATGCAAATGTTAAGAAAAGACTGGTGACTAATATATAACATATATTCATGTTAACGGAGGGAAATCGAAAAAATGGAGCGAAGGGCGCAAAGAAACATCCGGCCTGAACACGAATATTTGCCAAATTTGAGGTACTTTACAGTATTGGAGTTTCTACGTGATCATGAGGCTCAAATTTAAGGATTGTCATCAGTAGACTGAAGATAAAGTTAGAGAAGTAGAAGTAAGTAAATAGTTAATAAAAGTTCATTTATGTTACGTACCTGAACAATATATAATTATATAAGTGTTTCCCAAATCATTATTAGAAAATAAGACAAAATCCATGGGACAACATGATATGATTATGAGAGAGAGAGAAGTAATCTTTAAAAAAATGATCCACAACAATGAAAACAAGGATTACAGTTGGGCGATATCATACAAAAAATTGGTCTAATTCAGTAAATTTACGCGAAAAAAGCCATTGAAGAAATTTTAGTCTTATGACAATGCCTCCTTTTCCTCATTTTGATATCCTACTGTCATCAAGATCCTCACATTTTTTTCAACAACGCTGTCTCTCCACCTAGATTTCAAAATTTGGTAGACGTAAGAAATCATGTTGATTAGTTGATTATTAATAAATTAAAATACTAAATTGTCACTAAACCCTCATCCATTTTTCAATTATTATTATTTGAACTCTCATTCTCAAGCTCCAAAATAGAACTGATGTTAACCATAGAGGTTTGTAATGTGTGGACAACAGTGCAACATTGTTGACAATCAAATTGATGGTGTATGGGCCCTTTAAGAGCAATATGAATATCAGAATGATTATTAATTAGTCAACTGTTTCGATGACAGTTTGGTGTCGAGGATATCCACTATCTATATAAATAAAAATGTAAATGCGCGCCCTCTTACATGCACACACATCCATACTGAGACCGGTTCTCCTATCTTACTGATATAGAAGATGGGGAACCCATTCCACCACCCCCTGTATCCAGACAGGTCCTCTCGCAATCATTCTCTCATACATTCGTCTAATAAGATATCACCCCATGGGCTGGGTGGGGTGATATAACCTGTTCTACCTTTTTGGTTTTAGTGGTAGCGGCCAGCGCTTTTCTCCCTAGGTCCTCCCTCGTTGTCACCACGCGCTCTTTTTCTCTCTAGGTTGTATCCTCTTCTTAGTGGTGTGTGTTGGTTCCTCCTATTTTTGTCCTCCTTGTTGGTTTTCCGGTCTTCTTATTGGTCTGGGTCCTGGCCTTCGGCCTCTTCTATTTGCTTTCTGGGCCTTGCGTGCCCCCTGTAGTAATCTGTGGTGTAGTCTACTAGTTCCCTTAGGTACTGGTTTGGGTGGTTTAGCAACTCGAAGAAGTTTCTCGCTGTTCGTCATCACCTCTAGCAGTGGTGAGCCTTCCCTATATATTTGGTTGTTCCGAACATACCAGGGGGCGTTTGCAGCCATTATTAGGGTGATGTTTTGTTGCCTCTGGAGCTTCTCCTTGTGTGTCTTCGACGTATGTCCCCATGCTACTGATGCGTATGCCATAATCGGGATGATGGAATTGAGTTGTGTTGATTGATTTTCATTTGAATTTTATCGTGAAATTGACCTCTTCAGAGTGATTTGTTCAAGCGGATTGAAATACTGTATCTCTCACTGCGTTGAAATTGAGCTGTATCGATTGATCTGCATTTGAATTGAAATATTTAGTTAGTATTTTATTTTTTATTCATCTGAGGTATCAATTTTAAAATAAAAGTAATTTGTAATAAGTTAAGTATTATATAGAAATACAGTAAAATGTAAATGAATAAAGTCTTGAAAAATGGTTTATTATACCTGGATTCACTGCAGCTTATTATTTGTGACGTGTGAGGTGAAATTTTAATAATAATTGTATAATTGTAAATGTCTTAGTGATAAATTTATTTAACTTTTTTGCTTTTATTAATCACTTCTTTAAACTACAAATGAATTACATTGTTATTTTATTATAGTTTCCATAATATTTTAAATAACTTTTCTATTTAAATTTTCTATATCTATATCAGTATTAGCACATATTTTTCAAATTATTATTTAATATGAAAGTCTTACTTAATTTCGTAGAAATTTACGTGTAAGCATAGGATTTTAAAGAGAAACCTAAAATATGTATTTAACTAAATATTTGAGTTGGTAAAGGCCAAATTGTTCTCCAATTAGCAAGAAGAGGAATATAGAAAAGTGAGGTTATATTTTTAAAATTTTTGATTTTCATCTTTTAATTGGAATAGTTTTTGTAAATTAAAGCAAATATCCTAAATATTACCGAAGTATCGATCGAATTAAAATGGAAGAAATTTTGTCTACAGAAAAAAATGAAACCGAAGAAAATCAACATTCAGATATAATAAATAAAAAAATAAAAGAACTGAGTGTACCAATTTTGCAATCTATTACAAGAGAGAAAATCCAGAACTTTAAATTTTTTAACGAAAGGCATTACGAAAACTACTATTACACGAACTGTAATAAGGAAAACCAATATGATGACGTGTGTATTAGATTACATACCAATAAATTGTTACTAATTAGCCTAGCTAAGGGAAATCATATACTTCAAAGTGATAAAAACATTACAGAAATAGACTTTATAGTAAATCGAGGTAAACAAATGTTTTCAGTTGGTTTGTCCTAAAATTAATTTCCACTCGTTATTCTTAATGATTTAACATCATTTTTGTATTTGCAGGCGACAGGTCTAAAATTAAAGTGAGTGGCAAAAGAAAATTGGGGGCCAAGCAGCTACATCCTGAAACTGTTTTATGTAAAGTTAAACTTGACGGAGAAGAACAAATGCAGAGTATAAGAGCTGGTGTAACTGGGTACTTAATTGAAATCAATGAGTTGGTCAAGAAAAATCCAGATTTATTAAAAACAGACTCAACAAATAATGGATTTTTGGCAATAGTGATGCCAAAGGGAAAAATTGAGAACGCAGATTTATTAATTAATAATTATCATTTAATAAAAGAGGAGAAGTATTTAGAATTGTTAGAACAAAGAAAGAGTTCATGATAATTAATGTATAGTTTTTCTTTAAAATTGGCTCTTAATACAACTTTTTTATTAAAAAATGTTATGATTTTATTTACCTTGCTTGACTTTATAGCGGCTCACTAGCAAATCAGATGTTTACGTTTATTAGGTGCTACATGTTTATATCAATTTTGCCATATTGGAACTATACTATTTGATAGGTTTGATTGCATGCAAGTAAAATGTTCAGCAAATTTTGTTTCGAAATATCTGCACATTTATAAATATATAAAACAGGACCAAGCATGAAACGTAAAGTTTCAGATGAAAATAGACATTTCCAAGTTAGATAGACCGAAAATATATTTTGTGCAATCTTTTAATAAGATTTTAATCACTTCTGATTGTTGTGTTATAGTCCGGGGATAACTGTAAATTTGTGCCTTAGAAAATTTTGCTGGTTATTTTGTTGTCAATCCAACTGAAGACTGCACAGGATTAGCACCCTCTGAACTTCAAGCAGTTGTACTGCAGAAAAGAACTCTTACCTACTTCTGCAAGGAATGTCGCTCTTCTTTTAAGAGCGTACCCAAACTCCTGCGTGAAATGGATAATCTCAGAAAGGAAGTTATTACATTGAAAAATGACATTTCTAAACTCAAGGAAAACGGATCCTTCTCGATGGAGGAAGTTATAAATGAAATCCATGAACGGCAAAAAAGATCTAATAATCTACTTGTTTTTAATCTACTCGAACCAAACAATGCTCATGAAGATGTTGAACAAGTGAAAAATATTCTCTCTACTATTGATGACACTGTAAACTTAGATGGTATTAAAATGACACGTTTTGGCAAGAAAAACAAAAATGGACATTGGTCACTCAAAATAATTTTATCTTCAGTTAAAGATGTTCATTCAATAATTAAAAACAAGCAGAAGGTGAGTCGAGAGAAAAAACTCTTCATATCTCTAGACCAAACCCCTACCCAACGGACACTTTTCAACACAGTCAAGACTGAACTCCTAGCACGTCAAGATGCTGGTGAGCAGAATCTAGTAATTAAGTATATCAATAATGTACCAACAATTATTCAAAAAAACTACTAAACCCGTGCAAGCTTTTTCTTTACTATCAAAACGTCAAAGGACTTCGAACTAAATTAACCGATTTAAGTCTTAATGCTTCAAACTGTTCTTATGATGTAATCATTCTCACAGAAACATGGCTTACTACCGATTTCAATGATGCTGAGCTCGGATTGACAAACTACAATATTTTCAGACAAGATCGATCACCTGAGTCCAGTAAATTTGGAAGAGGAGGAGGAGTACTGATAGCCACCAAGAAAAAATATCCCGCATATATTATTCCGTCGGATTCTTCAGTTGAACAACTTTTAGTTCACTTATGTGGTAAGTTGGTCCTGGGAGCTCTGTATATCCCGCCTAAGTCTCCTACTAACAAGTATCAGGTCCATTTTGACCAACTTAATAGTATATGTGAACAATACTCAAATTCTAAATTATATCTTTTTGGTGACTACAATCTGCCCTCAGCCGAGTGGGAACTTGAAGATTTTTGCTCATCTGCATCAGCTAAACCTAACACACCAGTTGCAGAAACTGAAGCTATTGATACTGTTTCAAATATTTGTGCTCTTCATAATCTTTTCCAATCTAATACTATGGTCAATACTAGAGGCGTCATCCTCGATCTTGTTCTTTCTTCACATGAGCTGACGGTAACCCCAGCAGCTGATATTTTAATTTCTCCAGATCCGTACCATCCTCCACTGGAAACAACCTTGCATCTACACTTCTGTCAAAACTCAACTGTTGGAGTTGAATACTATTATGATTTTCATAAAGCAAATCTCTCCTGTATACATCAATACTTAGATGCAGTTGATTGGGACAGTCTTATAGGTGATAAGGACATCTCTGTGATGATAAGTGTATTCTATGATACTCTTTACTACATGTTTGATTTGTTTGTTCCATTGAAAAAAGTCTGTACTAAGAAATTTCCTTGTTGGTATTCGATTGAACTTATACAATTGCTACATGATAAGAAGATTGCCCATATGATTTACAAAAGTAATAGGTCTCCTGAAAACTATGCCAATTTTAGTCAACTCAGAGCTCAGTGTAAAACTTTGTCAAAAAAATGCTATTCTAGTTATATACGATCAACTGAGAACTCTATCCAAGATAATGTTAAAAATTTTTGGAAATTTGTAAATAATAAGAAAGAAAATAACAGCCTACCTGTCTCAATGAGACTCAACAATTCAGTCACCTCTAATGGTAATGAGATCGCAAATTTATTTGCTAATCATTTCTCTTCTGTTTTTAGCAATAAAACTCTAACTTATGATAATAACTTAATAGAATCCAAAGTTAGCGTATCTTCCTATTTCATACCAATCTCGAAAATATATGTAAAACTTTCAACCCTTAATGTCAATAAAGATCCTGGACCTGATGGTATTCCTCCCATCTTTCTGAAAGAATTCTGCTTTATTCTTTCTCGGCCGCTTTTTCACATTTTTAACAAATCACTGCACTTAGGGGAGTTTCCTGACTTTTGGAAACTGTCCTATGTTACTCCAATATACAAAGCGGGCAATAAAGCGGACATAAAGAATTATCGCCCTAGCTCTATTCTCGGCACGATTCCCAAGGTATTCGAAAGTATCGTTACTGATTTTCTTAAGTACGACTGCACTTCTATATTGAATCCTCAACAGTTCGGATTTTCTTCTGTTAAATCGACAGAACTCAGTTTGCTGCTTTATGTTGATACCTTGTCCGAAGCTCTGGAGAAAGGATTACAGGTTGATTCGGTTTATACAGATTTTTCCAAAGCTTTCGACACGGTGAACCACGATCTATTGCTGCAAAAGCTTAAATTATACGGTATAGGAGGTCAAGTGTTAAAATGGATAGGCAGTTACCTAACTAATAGAACTCAGCAGGTTAGAGTTAATCATCATTACTCTAACACCATCTCAGTGACTTCTGGTGTCCCCCAAGGGTCACACTTGGGTCCACTATTGTTTAACCTGTTTATCAATGATATCATTGTCTGTTTTTCTAATACTTCTGCTCTCTTATTTGCCGACGACCTTAAATGCTTCAAAATCATTAATAATCGAAGCGATGCAGTGTCATTGCAATCAGATTTGGACGATCTAGCCAACTGGTGTCTTCTTAATGGGATGGAATTAAATGTTAGCAAATGTCACGTTATTCGGTTTTGTCGGCATCATCACTTGTCAACATTTAATTATACCATAAATGATAAATTATTGGATACTGTAGAGAAAATTAAAGACTTGGGTATTATATTCGATCGTTCTCTTAGCTTTAACCTTCACATCAATAATTTTATTAAAAAATCCATGAAAATGCTTGGTTTCATCAAAAGAACAACCCGAGACTTTACTAACGTGCTAGCTATTAAAACTCTCTACTGTTCTCTAGTCAGGACACACCTCGAATACTGTTCTCCTGTCTGGTCCCCACACTACTTGCATCTCAAGAGCAAATTGGATAATGTTCAACAAAACTTTCTTAGATATATTGGTTTCAAAATGCACATCAACTGCAATTATACAAACATGGAGCAATACTTGAATATCTCTTCTCTTTCTGTCCGTAGAGACCGAAAAGATCTTACAGTACTGTTCAATATTGTCAATGGCATATATAACTGTCCTGAACTCCTAGCTAAAGTGTTGTTTGTTCCACCACGTGCAACAAGGCAAACTCAAACTTTTACCATTTCTTTTCACAGATATAATTACTCATATTATACTTTTATTCCAAGAACACTAAGACTTGCTCATTCTCTGGATGACCTATTACTTTTAACTCTGTTGCTATTTTTAAGAACCACATAATGAATTTGAATATTTAACAATCATTATATACATTGTTTTTTTATTGTTTGTATACTTTATTTTTTTGCAATTAATTGTTTTTTTTCTTGTTATATATGTTATTATTCTTATTTTATATATATTTATTGTCAATAACATATTTCTGTATTCTGAATTGGGCTTGCCCGTATAAATAAATAAATAAAGATTGACTGATTTACAAGAATGCTGTAGTTGTCCACAAAAGAGTATAACATAAGAAGATGTTCTGAAAGTTTACAATTGACATCTACAAAGTTACCTTCAAGAATTACTTAGACAAAATTATCCTGTTTATAACGAGAATTGGAAAAATTATAATAAAATTCATGTAAACAGAATTACTTATACAAAGAAGATTTACTGCGTTTCAGATAGAAAGTAGCAACTAAAGCGTTTATCAAATAAGTTTATTTACTTTTCATTAGCTTTTGATAAATTGACAGATAAAGCTTGTTAATAATACATAGGACTTTAAAGTTGGTGCGGAATTAATTGAAATGTGTTCTTATCAGATCAAATGAAAGGTAGTGACATATTAATGGGACTCTTAAACAATGCATAAAAATAAATTTGGATTTAACAAAATTATCAGGCAATGGGACGTACGGAGCTACTTCTAATAATAAGGATCAATTATATGATCAATTCCATTGCATATTTCGCCAAGAGAGTTTTAAGAACTTATGATTTGAGCATATCTTGACAATTGTCGTTTTAACTATTAATTTTGTAAAATCTCGCGGCCTTAACTACTGTTAATTTAAAAACTTTCTTGAAGACATTGAAAGCGAATATGGTGACTTAATATTTTACACGGAAGTCAGCCGCTAGCAAATATTGGAAATTTTCTTAATTTAGTCCATGAAATCGAAAAATTTATGATTGATAAAAATTGATTTCTGAAATAAAAAATCGGTACGATGAGTCCTTGACTACATGTAACAAAAAAAATCTGAAAAACTTAGTGCAGATTTCAAGTTATCGGATCTATAATGAGAAAATTTTGTTTAGAACCGGTATAAAAATTTAAAAAAAAACCAAATCCTTTGCTTGATTTATTTGATAACCCTCTTGCCAATCTGTTTCAAAGGGCACCTGAAATAGTCCAACTTGAACTTATTGATTTTTAATATGATATGGAAGTAAATTTAACAAGGGAAAGTTTTATCACTGTTTCGATAAGCTCCGTTATGTTATAAATAATTACTGGATAATGCACAAGTCTCTTCAGGTCAACATATATATGCAAATAAACTTTTTCAGTTATTGATATTGCCAAATCAAAAAATAATTGCAATAATTAATGAAAATTTGGAATCCATATTACACTAAGCCTTCTCAAAGGCTGAACCCAATACTAATCCTATGGTTAAATTAATATAGTACATAAGTCAGTTAATAATAAAATAGCAATTCATTCACAAAAACTCTATGTGACTCTTAGTTTCCAAAAGTCTGTATATCCGTGATTTAAACTTACTTTGGTTGCATTGACATAGGTAATTAAAAATTTCTTTTTATAGTAGTAAAATCTTTAATACAAAAATGCATATAGTATAAAATTAGGTAACAAAAACTAAAAGCTAATATTAACAAAGTCTTTAATACTTAAAATTAACGAATTGGATTCAATTGATATCGAATACCCGTTTTTTCATCCACAACAACACCATTTTGGGCATCAAAAACTAAAGATTCTCCAAATATGCTTGAAGTTCTTGCTTGTTCATGTGCTCTGTTTTGGTCTCTTTTACCTCTTCGATCACTAATGGCTCTATAATTTCCGCCATGTTTTTGGATGTTACCGTCAAGAACTAAAGATCTAGCTTTATCACTGATGAATTCTACATCTCCAGAAATGTCAGGTTCCCTTTTGTTCCTTAAAATGTCTTGTACAGCAGATATTGTAGGTTGGGGTTTAGATTCTTCTTCGTATTCAGCGTATTCTTCATTATGTTGGCTTTCATCTCCATCGCCATCATGTCCATGTCCTGCATGGTTGTAGTCCCAATAGTGTTCACCATACCCTCCATGTTTGTCTCCCCATCTTACCTACATACAACAAAAATTAAAATAGGGTTCAACAATCATTGAGCTTCTAAATTTATGACCAGTGAGTTAAAGAAATAGCTACAATTAATGTTAGTTAAAGCAAGTTAAAGATATTGTTAGTTAAAGTAGTAGTTAAATTTACTTAGTGCTTTGTTGCAATAAGTAGGCTGAATAAAGACAATAATGCAAAAAATATTTGAATAACAATTTATGAATACCTACAGTAATTGTTGATTATTACAGATGCCACTTTGAGTTGCATAGACCTTGCAATCATCAACTGAACTGATAAATTGACAGTAAAAAAGAAAATGCTACTTATCTATAGAAAGATTGAGTAAATAAAGACAAAAGCAAAAGTCATCTGAGTTTCCAAAACCACTTTTTATTTAATAGATCTCTCTTAGGAGCATCTTTAACTAAATACAATTCATTAAACGAAAATTTTAACGATATTTCCTTTAGGTATTCGAATTTTAACTCTATGAAGTCGTGGACTTGCATGACCATCTCTATAATGGCGATGAGTGTGAGTATGTGATGTGTACCAAGAATGGGTGTCTCTCTGAAATAATTTTTTCTATTTTTATTGAGGAATAGTTTATTTTATGGAATATGAATATGGATTCACGACGCTTTTAATTTGGAATTGGATACATCCTTTATAATATTTTATTAGAATAATATATCTGATTTTAAGTTTATTTTACTTATGGCTTATATTTCAAGTAGTAAATTACGATAAAAGTTGTAGTTACTAGAGAAAATTGCAGAAACTTATAATTTTGTCAAATAAATGTCACTACGTGTTAACTTGTTTTAATTTTTTTCCTGCGAAAAAAAGGTGAATAAAATCTTTTTTTTCTAAAATGTAAGTATCTCTGGTGAGTTCTAGAATATTTGAACAATAAGTAAATTGACAAAATCTGGGATACTAGAAATAAATATATTAAATTACTACATTGAAATATGTATGAGGAAATAAATACAATTCTTTCCTAAATAAACAATTCGATATTACCAATGTATTATTAAGATTGGTTATAATAGAATAATTATACAGTGTGAAGTCGTAAAATATGGAACACTTCGAATAACATCCAAAATAATTTGTTTAATAGACAGGCCGAGACAGGTTGAACTTTTTAATATTTCTTAATGTACTCGATGTATTAAATTTTTTGTACATGAGCGTATCATGAGGGTATAATAATCTGTTAATATTTTTGCTAGGGAGAGCAATTTGAGTTTGAATAACCTTGTGGCTTGGTACAACAAATAGTTATGTCAATTTTCATTGAAATTAAGATTTTCTATACAATTAAGATATCGTTCCGTGAGAGGGCGTGTAGATCTTCCCCTTCCACTATTTTTTGCCTTACTACCTATATAATATTATTTTCAAGCCTAATTAGTTGTTTTCCTCATACAAGAACAACCAATCTAAATATAGGAAAATTCAACGAAAATAAGTAAGCCTGATTTTCCTATAGGTATTAATAGTATTTATTGTGTTCATTTTAATAAAATCTGTAAAGTTGCTTATAGGAAAAATGTCAGTTAATGGTGTAGGTACTGTATCGCCTGAAGCCATTTGGGCGGATATCCAGTTACAAAAGTCTAGAAAGAAGAAAAACAACCTTAATTTAATTCAAAATGTACGAAATATTGTCAAACTTAAGTGTCAAGAGTATTTGTAAAAGAGCCAAATCTTTAAAACCACCATGCCTTTGAAGAATAAAAGAGAAAATTTTACAGAGCAGGAAAAGTTTCAATCGCAAGTTTTTCTACACCTTTATGATTCTTCAAGATCAGAAGTTTGTAAAAGATTGTTTTTAAATATCTTTGATATAAAAGCAGGAAAGTGCATTAAATGAAAAGAAGAGAAAGTCATCTGCAGGTATTTTTTCTTGAAATTTTAGAGACAATCATCAAAATAGAAAAAATGTTTTCGACGAAGCTGTGGAATTTTTAAAGCATCATGTGACTAGTTTCCCAACTTAGAAAGGCCACTATTCGCGTTCATATTCTGTAAAAAAGTATTTGCGGTTAGATTTAAACATTTCCAAAATGTACCGTTTGTATACTGAATATTGTAAGGATCAGAATCTCTTTATCCTAAAATTTTTGTTGAAAATTATAATTACAGTCTCCATCATTCGAATAACGATACATGCAGTATCTACATGTGATCTATTGGTAACAAAAATACAAGTGTGTGAGGATGAGGATCAAACCATTGATACAAAATGAAAGAGACATGCATCTGAAACTAGCCGAACAGTTCTGCAAACAAAAAAAAAAGAATAAAGTTGAAAGTCATCACAATACAAAAACAATTTTTTTATATTTCGATTTCCCAAAATTTTTGCAGATCCCCTACTCCAATGTGGAGTAGTATTTTATAAAAGGTGCTTGTGAACATTGAATTTAACAATATATAGCAAAGTGAATGGTAAAGTTTCCCCATATTGCTTTCTGTGGGATGAATTAGTAGCCAGTAGGGAGGGACCACAAATTAATTCTTGTGTTTACAAGTTTTTATGTAATAATATCAGATTGTACTGAATTCAGTTAGTACAGTGATGCTTACTAATGTTTAAAGTTATTTTTTTAGTAAAAATGTATTTTAATTCGTTTTATTGCTTGATATATAAGTCTAAAAATCCCTAAAGAAATAAACAACGCAAGAGAAACATGTATAAAAACTTTACAACTTGCGGTGAAAAAAGTAGTGATGGGGTACTCGAGTACAAAGGATCGAAAAGTACTCGATCGGTTCTCGAGTCTCGGGTTTTGAGTCTCGGTTCTCGGGTCCCGGGTAACGAGTTACGAAGTTATGATTGGAACCGACTCATTGTATACTTTTTATATTTCGAAAATATTTTGGGATAAAGTCTGACACAACGTTGCCATATCTTTTAGTTATGCCTATTACCTGGCAGAACGTCTTCTTCGGACGATTAAAATCGTTGTCCACGCAGTTTATCTTTAATTTGTGGGAACAAGAAGAAGTCATTAGGTGCCAAGTCGGGGCTGTAAGGCGGATGACCCATCAATTTTGTGTGTACAAATACTAGCTTGTTTCACTTGATATGTGTGTGAGCTAGAGCATTGTCGTGATGCAAAATGATTCGTCGTTTTGGATTGGTTTCTCTCAATTTACCGAAAACTTCTGGCCAGCAAATGGTCGTATAACACGCTGAATTAGGTTTTTTAATTTTCCAGAGCCACAGTTGCCACATGACCGGTTTTTGTGAAGAAACACGCCACTATTTGCTTCTTAACACTTCGAGAACGAGTAACTTTTGTTGGCATTTCTTCACATTGAAACACCCAAACTGTCGATTGGCCTTTTCTTTCCGACTCATTTGCATAAATCCACGACTCGTCATTTGTGACCATGCTGTATACGGCTTTGGATGCACCACAGTTGTATTTTTTATTCATTTTACGGCACCAATCGACACAATCCTTTTTTTGAGCATCTGTCAACAAATGTGGAAGCCACGCGCAGACAGCTTCGGAACACCCAAATTTTCTTGCAAATTCTTATGTATGTTAGTCATACTAATGCTTAAACATGCCTCGATTTTACGGTATGTCACATGACGATTTTCTTCAATTAGTTTTCTCATAGCATCGATGTTTTCCGGCACAACGACCGATTTTGGACGATCTTCTTTAACTTCGTCCGTGAGCGAACTACGGCCACGTTTGAATTCAATGTACCACCGAAATACACTGGTTTTGGATGGTGCTTTATCGCCAAAAGTTGAATTAAGTTGATTGATGTACTGTTCTTGAGTTACACCACGTCGAAAGTCATAATAAATCATAGCTCGAAAATGTTCGCGAGTTAATTCCATTTTTGGCCGAGATGAGATTTTCAACTTACTGTAAACAACACAAATAGTACTAGCACGTCAAAACGTTCTGAGAACGAATACTGTCAAAAATGTCAGTCGATTATAAATGAACAGTTATTTTATATCCACATGATAACGCCACTACGGAAAAATTCAGTATCTCGAAAAACATCCACCTATCTATTAACTAGTCTGATTTTGAAAATTATTTTAGGGTGTACAGCTTACGACTTCAGAGTGGAACTCCTTTTGGGTTAATATTATTGTGAACGTTTATAAGTTAATGTGAATGAGGTAGAATACCTACAGATATTTTAATAAATTTTTCACAATTTATTTGCCTAGATAAAATTTATTTTATAATATATTTCATTAGTGAAGGATTTATGTTTAATTTAGATAATATATTCAATTTTACTGTAACTATTTATTTATGAGAGAGTAATTTGGAATGAAACTGCTTTAATTAATTATGATATATATATATATATATAATGTATATATAGAGAAATATTGTTGTATATAATGATAAATATACCGGGTGTAAACGAATTTTGGGCCATCCCTATAACTTTTAAACGTAACTTTATTCAAATTAACAAAAAATGGAGAAGACTCACATAGAAAGTATTCATTTTTCAAAAAAGTATTTGCATTTATAGGCAACCTTGTATATTAAATAGCTCTTTCAGGAACCTATAATTAGTTTCATTAGTTCTAAAATAAAGCAGTAATTTATAAATGCTACTGGTTTAGGCAATATAACAATGTTTTAAAATAATAACATCCTTAATTTAAAAAAATATATAGAGTTTAAAGATAGTTCAGAGAAGCATTTAACATGCTTAAAATAATACCAGAAATGTTCCAAAATGTTCATGAGAATGCAGTGCTGTTTGGAAGAGAATGGTGGCCATTTTGAATGCATAATGAATAATTGCTATTGCTTTATTTAAAAAAGGAAATTACTATGTACATCATTTCAATGTTACTTGAAAGAGCTATTTAAGATACAGGGTGACCCATGTATATTTCTATTGATAAAAGTGAGTTTCAGTTAAAAAAAATGGAATTCTTAAATTTAATCTTTAATAAAATAAAGAAAACATATTTGTTTTTAAATTAATGCCTTTTTGGTGATTCTACTCGTATTTCATTGTTTGGTAATTTAAATATGGTCACGACCACTAGAATTAAAAAAATGATATTTAAAAAACTTGGAAAAAGTAGATCTAAAGTTGCATTTGACAGTTAATTAGTATTTGAATCCAAATCCACAAATGTGTAAAAATATACGGGTCTCTCAATTAAATGTCAGAGCGTTCAAAAGTTATAGGAATGACCTGTTAATTCGTTTACACCCGGTATACGATTTATCTCTAATCTGGATTTGAAAATCATATCAAAGCGTACAATTAATAGATATGTGGGTTAATTTCATTCTGTTATTATCATATTCCTTGTTTTGTTATGTTTGTTCTAGATTTGTCTTAAGTTTTTACTCCTGCATTACACAGAGAGCTCCGACTCCTTTAATAAACTTTTTTGGTGGCACAAAATTTGAAAAATATTACTACTAACTACCGTTTTCCCTTATTAGAAAGACATTATTATTAAAATTTACTTTAGTTTTGAATTCTCCAGCGTGGGGATGTTCTTTTTCGTGTCGTTCAATGAAATGGTGGTCGTTGCCCCTCTTATGCCCGTGGTCGACGTGATCTTTAGCGGGGACGTGGATGTATCTGTTAGTAGAAAGAAGAGAATAAATATTAGTAAAAGGTGTAGTTAATAATAGAAATAGATAAGATTAGTGTTTGTTTTCTTTTGTACGGGCGTTTGTTTAGCTGCACTAAGAAAGATATGAGGAATTGGATATTTTTTATTTGAATTATGATCTGTATTACTAAAATTTTTCATTTAGAAATTCAGTTTCCGTGTCAGTTCTGGAGAAATATAAAAGTTTGTCATACAGGTAAGGTTAAATTAAGTTAGGTTTGGCAAAAAATCCGATTTTTGGGGTTTATTATGAGCTGAGCAAAAAATTTTTTTCTGCAAACGGATAATAATACGGTATATTATATCATGTAAGACGTTTTGTAGAAATAGCCTATTATTGTACTACTTAGTACAAAAAAGTATATATTTTATTACTAGTACAAAAAAGTATTCGTTTGGCCGTGTTGTGTACTGAAATACTACAAGAAGGTATTAATAATTTTACGTATAAAGCTACAGGCTATAAACATTTATTTCGACACGAACGAACCGTATATACTCGTAATTAGTCGCTTTGCATCAATATTGGAAGTGCCATAGATTAGAATAGACTTGTTGTTAATTTGAATGTACTGGTGTTAAATGTGTAAAATGGAATATTCTGTCGAAGCTAAAACGGGATATACCATTTTACTTACAGATACCTTCTAATTATAAAAGGAAAACCAAGCGCCAATCGTGGTGCGAGGAGTTGATTTGCATGAGCGCTAGTGGGACTTTCATCGTTTCATAACGCTCATGATCATTTCCCAGAGTATATATGCCACAACATCTTATAAATGTGTTCTACCAGGAACTTTAGCGCTAGCACATAAATCGGGCTGGATGCAGACTAACCTCTTCACTAAATAGTTTCATCATTTTCCAAGTCACACCCAAGCTTCTAAGAATAATTCAGCATTATTCATATGGGATGGGCACCAATCTCATTCTTAAAATATTAAAATCGAATGCAGCCACTCGATGCTTAGTTTATAGCACGCCTGGCTACATTTTACACTAGTGAAGTGGAAATTTGATTCAGACCAAATCCAGGCAGTTGTATTACCCTAGTTCGAGTTGGCTCATTATTAGGCCAAGCTGTAATACCACTGATCAAAAAACTTGAATTTATCCAGTAAATCGAACTGTTTTCACATATACGCTTGAGGTTAGAATGACTCATATTCATGAAAAAGGTGCCAATATTTTTCTGCCAGCAGAGCACCTAGGCAAAGTTGAAACTCATAGAGAATTGAGAACAAATATTTCAGAGATAAGAACCAGACAAACCTAAGGAAAATAACCTGCCAATTGAAGACGAAGTGAAGCCATTCACTAGCGAAATATCCCACTATGTATCTTCTAGCAAGATTGACCTTTACCTTAAAATGTCAACAAATAAGTAAGCTCCAAATAAAAAAAAATAAAGTAAAGAAGGTCAAGGCAGCAGTATTCACTAGTAGTACTAGGATGAACTAAAAGCGTCTTTGAAAGATCAAAACAAGCACGGAAGAAAATGAGCGCCATGAAAATTAAGGCTATCACAAAAATTGAATCCCAACAAAACATTAATAATAAAAAGAACTTGATTAGAGAATAGTGAAGTTACCTGTCAGGAAATAAAGAAGCATCGGAGAAGGAAAGTAACAGTGATTTAGAAAATGAATATTTGTCAGAGATTCAGAGAAGATCAGGAGGGTCAGGGTTAGATAAGCTGTTTTAGTTGCCTGTTCCGGCGTAGAGGAAGAAGATGACTTTTTATTTGCAATAATTATTGTGTGATCATCATGCAGAAGTTGTATCCCATTTAACTTTCATGTCGTCTCCGTTTTTACCAACACTAGTAGGGGAAATTCCGCATTTTACCTAAATACTCATTTTTCCATAATTATTTTTCAAATATTATAATAAAATGTATTTGATAGACTAATGATTAAAATGTATAATGCGCCACGTTTAAATTTTTTATATTATATGATTTCCGATTTAAATAATTTCAAATTGAAAGCATTCCCGACTAATTATTTTATAACGTGTATAGGTTTTTATTATCTATCATATTTTCCATCATCCAACATCAGCCAACGATAGACGACACAATACATTTTTGTTCACATTTACAAGGTCCTATTTTGAAGGGGAAATGGTATACTTTGTATAAGCAAGTTAGTGTAAGTACATGCAAGAATTATTTAACTAAACTACCCTAACTTTAGTATTTTAATTACATCCAAAAAAATACTCTTTAATAATTTTAAAATATATATAAACACCATTGAAATTTTTATAAAAAAATGTTTTAGTAAGAACATGCGGGAAATTGAAATTTTTCGGAACCTTTCCTTGACGTTTCAGCGATCCTAGGTTTAATTTTTCGAAACGTTGTTCCCAGTCATTCGGTGTTTCCCTTACATGCCCAAATTCAAGTTCGTCAGGATTTTCCATAGCAACATAAATATCCCTGTCGGAAAAAATAACCTCTAAAGCTAATAAATAATATTAAATATCATTTACTTAAATCAATCTAATCGTCATTGTCAAATGTCAACTGCTAATTTGTATTAGATTTAACGATCTTGAAAATAAAATTATTAACCTCATTAATAATACGAAAACCTATGAAATGTATGCTTTTTGTGAATGATTCAAACTTCGCTATTCGAGTTTCACAATTCGAAATTATTGATTTATGTTTCGAAACTGTTAATGTATATTTCGCAATTGTGAAATTTATACTTCACAATAGTACATTTAGTAACACAAAATAAAGTAGAACTGTGTATTCTAACTCTGCTCGGAAATGTTAAAATAGAAACAAAAGTTCCCATATTAAATCCTCAAATGTTATACTTCAACTTGTAATGTTTTTTTTAAAGCAGTTACTGAAGAGAAAGTCCAATTTGTAACATGTAAATTCACGGTGCCTAAGTGTAAATTCACAAAACTAAAAAATAATAAAAGCCCAGTTGAAAGCGGAATAACAGGAGAGGTATTAAAAGAAGACGTAGCGGCATAAGAAAGCGTATAGATACTCAACAAATGGAAGAAAGCTCTAATAATAGCATTACACAAATTTCAGATATTAACGAATGTTCCAACTTTAGATCACATTTAAAGTACTTAGGAAAATAATAAGAAGAAAATTATATAATTATAGCAAAAACATGTATCGTTCAATAGGGGGAAGAGGGACAAGTACAAATATTTATGCTAAATAAATTTTAGAACAGCATCTTTTATTTATTGAGTACAACAAGGCATAAAAACAGAGTAATTTATTATTTGGATGAAACCTAGTATGATTACAATGTGAGATAAGAGGATGGACAGATGGATGAACTAGATTTATGCTCTAAACGCCTGCTAATAAAGGTTCACGGCTGATTATTGTTTCTTTGTGATGGAATTGATGGATGGATACTAAATGGATTAAAATTATGTGGAAAGGATATAAGTAACTGCAATTGTATATTACCACCAGAATATGGAATCTAATATTTTTGAAGAATGGTTCGAAAAGTCATTGATCCCAAACCTATCTGCAAATAGTGCCTTAGTCATGGATAATACTTCTTTTCTCTCCAAGTAGTTGAGGAAAATACCTACAAAAGCAAACAAGAAAGAAGAAATCCAAAATTTTTTGTTAGCAAATGATTTCTTTTATGAAGAAATATACACGAAGGAGCAATTGCTTAGAGTCTTAGAACAAAAGGGTTCCAAAAAAGCTACGCTATAGAGGCAGAAAAATAGAGTCACACAATTTTAAGATTACCTCCCTACTTCTGTATTTTCAATCCAATTGAGGTCAGCTAAAGAAGCGAGTTCGTCAGAAAAATTGCTTTCCGAAATTTGAAAAGAAAATGGTTGAACAGATCAAAAGTTGAAGCCTCCAAGATTACCAAAGAAGATTGGAAGAAAAGTGTGCATAAGGTGATAAAAATCGAAGAAGCGTAAGAAAATTGGGCAATATCATATCAATGGCGGCAACAAATTCATTATAAATGATGGGATATTATATAGATTATAATAATCAAATCACACTCCTTTTTTATTCAATAATATAAATCCGGTACTGTTATGCAAGGCTCCGACCATCACAATCACGAGGTTAGCATAGGCTTAACATGCGTTGTTCACTGTTAACATCTGACCTATTTGAAATGTACATAGACACTAAGTCCAGAATGTAAATTTTTTCTATATAAATAAAAGTATGGCTTCAATCGCTACCAAATATTGACAAAGAAACTGTAATCTTACTGGAAAAATTTACTTCCTTGATGAACCGCAGCAGCTGGGCCAGGAAAACCTGTTTCTGCAGGCACATTGACCTCCTTTTCTGCCAAAGAACTGCTTATACCAACTTGCCTTTTAATGTGGATTTTCTGTGCTGCCAAACCACCCACGCAAAATAATGTCAAAAGTGATATCTAGAATAATAAAAGAAATATTAAACATAGAATGTTATGCTGATCAACGCGATTCTCAACATTCTGATATTTAGTGAGTAGCAACGAAAAGCAAAACGTTAAATTTACTTTTAATAATGAGTACTGCTTAGACACCTACAGAAAAATCTCAAATTATAAAATGGTATTATTAAGAAAATTTTGCATAACAATGTATATATTTATTATCTAATATTTCTAAAACTAGACCTATTTCCGGCAGAAATTTATGACATCTTTAAAAAGATTTTAAAATTAAAAATTAAAAAATTGTTCAAAGTGTCATACAAAAATATAACAGAAACAAAAGGAAGAGAGAGGTAAACATGACTGCTAACATCTGAAGTGCTGTTGAGGTAGATTATATAAAAAGCAGAAAAGCAGAACTATTGAATAGGAATTGAATATTTCATACAAAACTGTCATTAGTATGTTAAAAAAATAGACGAAATTAAAGAATAAATGATTAAAAAAAATAGAAGATGAATAAAAAAGTTTAAATAGAAATGAATATGGAATTGAAAGAAATGGTCCGTAGAGTCATGAATAAACTCGAATAGCAAAGTTAAAACGGGATGTTGATGAGAAATTGAAAGAGAAGAGAAGAAAATTAAAAAAAGTACAGGAAAATTCAGAAAAATTTGAAACTGAAATAAAGAAAAAGATAGAAAATATTTAGAAGAAAACTAAATTAGATAAAGAAAAATGTGAAACGAATTTACAATAATTAGAAGAGAACATGAACTGTACCACGACCAGCATAAAACATAAGTTGGCAGAAACTGTAGAAGTGAAGGAAGGTAAGAAAAATAAAAAGTTATGATAACTAGAAAAATATATGGGATAAAGGTAAAATTTGATAGAGGCAATAGTAATCCTAAAACATTTATAATAAGAGTAAAAAGATTAGAGAATAATGAAGATATAAAAAGTGTATTAGATGTTATATAGACATGCTTTGTTAAGACAGCAGTGTAAAAGAAATATAACAGTGTTGACGAATTTAAAACGAATTTTTTTAAATATTTTTGGGGTTAAGTGAAACACGTAGAGATACGTGAATATGATCTATTATGGAGAAGATGTTACAAAAGTCAAATAAACGTGCTTATGTTAAAAAAGTAGTATAAAGTATAAATTTGTTAAATGTGAACAAACTACAGGAAAGGTCCAAATTTACATATAATTGTTTTAAATAAAATAAAAATAATTTTGGAGTATTGTGGTGTTTTTTTCGTGTATCATTTGTTTGTTTACACGAAAGTGTTCTCGTCAGATGTCAGAAAAGAAACATTTTAAGTAAATTACATTTTAAATAATATAATAAAATAAAGCTATAAAAAATTGAAGGCAGTCGAATCCTCAAGAAATAAAAAAAATATGAAGATATTCCTTAATCAATTCAGTACCTGTATTATGAATTGAAAATCGAAAAGATGCAACAAAATTTTTGAATATTAAATATATTAATCAAATCAGGCAAATGTCTTATGGTTGGAATGGAAAAAAATTAGAGTAGAGGAGAAGAACAAAATTTAGAAAAGAAAATAAGATATTTATTTATATTATTTAAATTGATTTTGTGTAGGATCAACAAACAATATTTTTATCAAAATATTGTTTAGGGCAGAATTAGGTAAAAAAATTTATATGATTAGGGAATTAATAAAGACTTTGTTTATTACTTTGTTAATAGTGCATTTTACATGTACCTTTAAGTAACGCACTATTTTTAGGAACATCCTGTATATTATATTATTCAAATGTTAATTTTAAGACGTTACTTTTAGTCTACGAAGCTTTAAAGTCCTCATAAACATACTTTTAGAGCTATAAAGGAAACAGAGTCAATCATTCTTTGATGGAAAAAAGCATGAATATATTATAATAAAAAAAATGTTGAAACACCCCAAGCTACAGGACATTGAAGTTGGTTAATAATGTTTGTATTATAAAAAGAGAGGGTAGAAAACAACATGAATACCCTGAAAACTTTTATTTGAAATTTAATTGGATATTTTTATATTTTCTGCAATGTACTATCCGTCAAGAATATCTGAAACCGCGAGTTTAGAGTACGCAGTAACCGAAACAAAATAAATGGTGACATTGATCATTCGAGTGATATTCTTTGAGATGTTCACTTCGTAATATCGAGGGTTGAAAGTGCGAGTGGCAGTGCAATATTGCCGGATTGACAAGGACCACAAAAATAAAGGTTTATTTGATAAAAGTGTCTTGCTTCGAACAATAATTAATTTTACATTATACATTATATAAATTATTCATAATAACATAATAAAATATTTCATTGTACGCATCTAAAAAATTATTCCCTGTGTTTGAATCTGAATAACAAAAAACTGACGATCATGAACATTGGAAAAAAATAATCCCTTTTTAGAAAGTTCTCACCAGACTGACAACATATTATTATTTTCATTAAACAGTAAGTGTAATTACCAATTCAATTTTTTAAACGACAATTAAAATTAAATGCTGATCTGTTCCTGATTAAGTTTATACCAAATATCGTTACTTATAATTTGAATATTTGACAAGATATGGTAACATAGATTAACAAAAATTCTTCGCCTGCTTCTAATTTGTGGTTTCCCTACTCCTTTAAATCATTGCGTATTTCGCGGCTTCAGATGTTGTTGATGGATAGTACCTCTTTAATATTCATTTTGTCAATTTCTAAATACTTAGCATTCAGGACGATTCTAAAATTTGTATAAAAATTTTGCATTGGATTTGTTATTGACACTATTTACTATTATTATTATCTGGTTTTTGTATAAATATAATTATTTATAAATGAATATAATAGTAGTATGTGACTCACAATGAAAATAATTTGTTAATAAATTTCATTCAGTAGCGCCTCGTGATTATGTAATAATTTTTATGTAATAAGTCGCAAAATATTTTTAAAAGATAATAATTATTGTCTAGGTTCCTTTTTAAAATATTTTCCAAAATGTCACAGGACGTCTTGTTTTACTAGGTATTTCAAAAATATTGGAAAATCGTTAAGGAAGACAAATGACTAACAACATAAAAATTAAAGAAGAACGTATTTAGAAAATCTTACTGCAGTGAAAGCAACAAAAAATACAAAAAGTCTATTGCATATATTATAAAGATATATGGACATAGGCGATATTTTTAACTTCATATAATTCACACCAAAGAAGCATTTGAAAAGATTGTTAATTAAAAGATGAAAAAATTCAATGGATAAATAAATTATTACAACAGAAGTTAATAATTATATAAAAAAAATTAAATGCTAACAAAAAACACTAAGTTTCGTCTAGACTATAGGAGAAATTTAAAACGATTACCGAAAACTGAATTGTCAACTTGTTGTATTTTTCCATTACAGAAATAAAATTCAACAATTTTCTTATAATTTACAAATTTGAGAATTCAATTTTTACTAAGTTAAATCCGTGGTTCCAACTAGAGGGATGCTGATTTTGCTAAGAAGGCTTGAACTAATAACACAGAGAATAAATAATAATTTGGATTTAGATAAAAACATTCTAATTTCAAGCAAGTTAATAGAATTATTGGGAAGATTTTAGAATAAAATAAATATGATTAGAAGTTTAGAAATTTCCCTTGATGTTTCACAGATGTTTCTCAAAGTTCTACACAAATAGTTGCAAGAAATGTAATAAAAGATGTTTCTTTTAATTATAATTTTTGTTCGAAGTTCCCCAGGGTAGAATCTATGACCAGTGGTGTAATATCCTCTTCTTAGACAATGTAACCACAGCTAAATTTGCCGATTGATCCAGCATCACTCTTTAGACGACATTCAACAATTATAGATTTCAATAAGTAAATAATGCATTTTACAGATGGATGACAAAAATTTTAAAATTAACTTAATGAGTTAAATTTTTCTCATATCAACTTCACCTATAAATCGGTAAAACACATCCTACCAATTCTTCCTTTTGTGATATTTTTAATGGTTGGTGTTCGAAGAAGTATTTTTAAAAATAACTTATTTTTAATAATTTGTATGCATGTCTATGCTAAGATAACGCACTATAATTCACTTTAATCGGATTTACCTTGAGAGTCATTTTTGATGCACTTGTCTGATGAAGTCGTGACAGAAACTAATAATATTGTTAAAACTTTTCCTTTTTATAGAAGGCGGCGTGGCGTAGCCAACGCGCCTATTTCATTTGTTTTCTACAATTCTGGCAAGTTCTCTGACACCGCGGTTTTTTTGATTTCCTGCTCTAGAACTTTAATTACTTGCAAAAAGCGAACAAAAAGCGAAAAAAGTGTAATAAGGTTACATTTATTTGGTCGGACGGTTCCGAATGAATTTCTCAAGAAAGCGATTTTAACACGTCAACGCGCTGCCCATTGGATTTGAAATCTAGTAACATACTGAAACCATATTTTATTATTTCTTTTATTGAAATGTACTGCTAAATTAGACCTCAAACTGTAAAAATATATATGTATCAATTATCAACTGTTTGCCTTAAATTCTTGTGGATTATCTTTATCTATACATTTATAAGGTCTTGGATTTCACGGTTAATAATAAAGTGTAAAGGCCTTCCTTTATTCATTGTATTTGGTTTGGATTCGGTTTGTTTTATAGTAAGTTTCATCTATACAGTGCTAGTCAAAAGTCCTGCCACCCCCTCGTATCTTTTGATCGGTTATAATTTGGAAGATGCAAATAAATGGATGTAGGCTTTTTGGCAAATGACACCTCGTTTGAAAGGATCTTAAAATATCTTTTCTGTCATAATGATTTTGTTTGGGTTTAGGCTGATTTTGATGGATCTGTGCAGAAATTATCATGACACCTATAATTTATAAAAGGTTTTACCATATTGACCAAGCTAGCAGACACGCATTATTTCTGAAATAGAGAACATACCTACTTTTTGGCGTAGAAAATTTACCTAAGATATCAAAAAATGAAGCAATAAAACTCCAACTTTCCACAAAATGGATTGTTAATTCCAAATGTCTAAAGATTAACCTTGCATATGTGTTAAGCGAATTGTAGCAAAAGTTTAGGCTTTTTTCCACTTAAGCAAGAAATTATAACTTTGTCTCTAAATAATATTCGACGAAAGTGTGGTTAAGATTTTGTCTATTTCGGATATTACTTGCAAATTGGTGTCTTAATGGTAGATCTGCTGGCAATAAATTTTGCACCGGAGTAAAAAGGTATGGGTCATACTTTTCTTTTTAAATTTGAAGTTTTACTGATTCCTAAATCATAAGATAAACGTCGTTTACTAATCTGAGGATTATTATTTCACCTTCTACATCAGGTGTAATTATTCTCGGTCGGCATAAGTTATCATGTTTAGGATGAAACGAACCACTTTCGTCTAAATTCCTAAATACATTTTTAAACGTTTGATAGTTAGGTTGCTGCCTGTTTGGGTATCTTCTCAAATATTCTCATTTCGCAGCACGGCCGTTGAAATTTTGCTGACAGTAAATTGTAATCGTTTCTCTCATATCTGTATTAGAATAATTATTATGTCTCGGCATTTTCCTTTTTTCTTAGTTCACCAAAAGAAATACAAAGAATATTGAAACAATAATGTTCTGTCAAAATCATTCGTGACGTCCATCTACTACGTAAACATTTTTCGAAATTCATAATTAAATAAGAATCATGCAATTGATCAGTTAAATGAGATTATCTCTAAAACCGTTGAGTTTTAGAGTTATTAATAAGTATACTTTTTTTTTGTTAAAATGATGTGGCTTTAGTATTCTTTTACAAAAGAAGCGCTAACTTAAACAGCAAAAAAATTTAGTGAACATTTATGCCACAAGTGTGGCCTATGTGGCGCCCTCTACAAAATACATTAAAATAGGTACAAAATTATGATTTCTCATACCCAAAAACCCCCACTACCAAATATTTATATATACATGTCAAAAATCGTTAAAGTTATTGGGAAAAACAAAAATCAAAATTTCACTTTTAACACCCTGTATCTCTCTTATTATCAACATTTTATTGAAGCAAGTTAGTTCAAATCGTAATATTTTAAAGTGAGAGGATTCTACTGTACTGTATAATGAACAATTACTTAAAGACCACCCTGTAAAGACTAAATGGCTCTTCACATGTTATTTGATACCATATTTTATATGACGAACCAACAAAGGTAAGTTTATATTACACAAAAACTACTCCAGATTATTTTTAGTACGTCCCTGACCTACGCAGCAATTGTTTAATAAATCAATAAAACCCATAGCCAATAGAGCAGCAAAAATTTATTTTCCATTTGATCAAATATCCGCAAGATTTTAATTAAGTAGGGAACTTTCAGATTTTAGTGCATTGTATGAACAACAGAAAAACATATCTTCTTTCGGAACAACTAGACTGTGGATTTGACAAACAATTAAATTCGAGAAGAATAGGAAAAGCAGTTTTTATGTCTGCGTTTCGTTGCGGGCTCTGCAAAAAATATTTATTTGGCTGAAACTTTTGCAGAGGCAGCCGGCTACTTTCATAAAGAAACTACAGAGCGTTGATGTACGTGGGATTTTAATACAAAAATCTCATATATTTTGAAATACTCTGTATAAGTAGTAAAATGTTATATGAAAAAAATAAAATGTGATTTATCTAAATTTGAAATAATATACAGACATTCCCATTAAAAAAAAAGTTTGATTCGTACCGGAGATACGGAATACATTGTATAACTGAGCATAATTTTAAATTGTGTATCTTAACTACCTGTACCAGTTTAGTTTGCAAAATTTTTAATACCAATAATAACAAAGTAGTTATTGCACTTTGATATTTGCTTTCCTCATTTGTGTATTCTGTTTCTATAAACTAATTCATCATCTTCACGTCATTCTTTAAGTAGACTATCCATTACACCACAACGTTTTTTTATCTAGTCTTTTACCCAAATTCTAGTTTTCTTTGTCGATTTAAGAGAACGCTCAATATTACAATAGTTGTAGTTAGAAAAACTCTGCCAACAATATCCATATTTTTTGCAAGCAGCAATGTTTTATATTAAGAGCAAAAAAAAATAACTCGGACACGATGTGAACACCACAAGATTTATCAAGAAACAGAAAATAAATATAGCGCAATGTTTGTATTCTGGTCGCATGATGCAAAAACAGCGTATTTAGTGAGAAAACATTCACAACTTTTTTTTAAGGGTGCAGTTTTTATGGGTAGCTGCAGTAAAAAAAGCTGCTTGTAGTATGCTACTTTTGGCTTATGTGTGAACACGATACGAAACTTTTACAGACGCAGCACAAATACTGCGCTCGCTGTAAAAGTAGCTGAGTCTGATCCTAGGTTTAATCTTACAAATTGGTTTAGTGTCTTTATTGAAACATATTTGGAATTAATTTTAATGAACTTTTTATTTATATTTTTACTTTATATTAATTTATATTGTAATATATATCTCCATAACAATTAAAATTTTGAGGTCCTGCATTAATTTAGTTAATTCAACAGATGTGAATAAAAGCTTCCATAAATAAATTAAAATTAATTATTATTGTGTAAATTCCAATTTTAGAATATTTGTTTATAGGCTGAAGTTCTCCAAAGGAACTTCAAGTTCATGAATTTTTGTTTCATAAATGATAAGAGATATATACAGGGTGCCTAACGAAAACTTGGCAATTACCAAAATTTGTAAATGTCAAAGTTACAAAAAGGTTCATTTGTGGAAAAAATAATTTTTTTGTAAATAATTAATACAAATTTAAAAAACTACATATCATTGTTTAGAGAATTCAATGGACTTTTAAACGATATGCGACTCGACCCCTATTTCCTATTTAAATTCTAGGGGTTGTTCACCCCACTGGTCTAGGGTTGAAATGTTTATTTTTAGTTTTATCGAAAAATGTCATTCTTGATAAAAAGTTTTGCTGTTATTAAATGATAATAAAATTTTTCATTTATAAAATAGTCAATTTAAACATAATCATCTCATTATTACATAAGTGCCACAAAAAATGTATTACAAACACTAAATATTATTACAATATATTTAAACAAGTAAACTCTCTCATTGTTTATTTCAAATGCGAATGTCTACACTTTTTATACCGTTTGAGCACAACGTAATAACATTATGATTAATAGTTAAGAATATGATTGCAGTTCTAATTTCACTAAATTAATGGCAAAATAAATTTTGATATGGCAGTGGCAACAATACAATCAGTTAGACCAACAGTTTAAATTCACTTTAATGCGGGTTTAACGATCGTACAAATTTTCAGAGTTCAAAGTATAGCATGGATTAGTCAATAGCAAATTTACATTATTTTGTAAAAAAACGTGAAGAAAAAATGTATAACTATTTATTGAAACTAAAAGAACAAATATCGAGAAAATCAGGGAAAAAATAAAATAGAACAAATCACTTAAATTGGGATACACTAGTTCCAGTAGTACAACTTCTATAGTTTAAATCCATGCTTTAGAGCAAATTATGCTTACCATATTTATTGGCCTCTTCAACAGTCACGAATTCCAATATTTTACAACATTACTTTTCTTACAGAATGATTAGTGCTTTATGGAAATGATTCTGTTTTAATGTATCTAATTCCAAATTGGCCCCAAAGAACTCTGATAAATAAACCATTACTTGGTCAGCAGAGCTGATGGCCTGACCTCAGGAGTTCTTTTACTGAATCCTTTCATTCTCGCAAAGAATCTTTTTTGGCGGATGTTTTGTTTACAAATAATCATTTGCACATTAAAATGATCCTCTTTCGTTGAAGATACAATACTTGTAAAATCCATCAAATTGAACAATCAGCAAAAAAACTCTGATTGCATTTTTAAGTTTATATAAAATAATAAAATAGAAAAATGTTATTGTGTAAAGTTGGAAATTATTATAAAATTTACATTGGATCATTAGCAAATCATTAATTAACTTTGAGTTACTTTTAAATTTTATAAAATTTTGAAAATATTTTAATTTAAGATTTGGAATTATTTTTAATGAACTATTGTAGGAATTTGAGAAATTATTTTTTTGTTATTGTAATTTGTACACGCCCATGACTGCTTGTGAGTGTTCGTTTAGGTTTTATTTTGATTTGGATATTTGAGAATTTGAAGAAGTGGTAGTACTATGACGTAATAGAAATATCGTGTAGTAACAATTCTATAAAATCGATAGATTAGAGATTAGACCATTTTGAATCCGGCCTGATGGGCAGTAACGTTGAACAACGTCGCAGCTTGACGGGAGACTATTTCTGTTATGTCAAAAAAATAGGCAGAAAATATTAGGGTTCGTTTCATTAGTGAAGGGCACACTATGAAGTTGTAGCACATGTGTGAATGTGTTATCATAATTTGCCCCATATTGTCAGTTTGATGTTTAACTTCAAATCGTAGCAAAACGATTTAAAATTTTTTTATTACCATTCTATTAACAATACGTTCTTTTTTCTAAACATTTCTAAACAAATTAACTTTTTAAAATAGTTAAAAATCGCAAATATTCAACAAATAAATAATTGCAAATACACAATCTCAAATGTCAAGTATAAACAAATAAAAAGATGTATTTCAGTATAAATCTTGGTGTCACGACAATGGCGTGAAGCAGTCATTACTAGGCAACAAAGAAAAACAAGTTTTAACTTCATGGAGTGCCCTTCACTAATGGAAGGGATTACATTACGTCTGATATTAAGAGTGTACGTAGATTTTGTGATTTTATAACGAAAATGTTTGTTTTCAGAACTTTTAGCGCGTATCCTTTTGGCTTAAAGACGTTTTTAAAAATATCAACACTTTTTGCCTAACTGTATTACAACAACCCAATTCAATTTTTTTAACCTTTTTATATGGCTCGTAGCATTATCTAAATAATAATTTCATCTTTTTACGATGCTACTTATAATTTTAAACCCGAAAGAAACGTTCCCGGTTTCATTAATGAATAATAAGACATTATTTGATGAATAAATTTAACTTTCGAATAAAAATACACAATTTTGTTTCACCAACGACAAATAGTGTTATTCGACGATTAAATTCCCGTTTAAATTAACCGACGAAATTTAAAAATTTATTTGGTGTTTTCTAACCTCAATTGTGATTTGTCATATTTTTGTGAGTGATCTTTTGATTAAAATTTCTATTTTATAGATTGTATTTGTTAGTTTGTTTCATATAATGGATAATAGGTAAGACAAAATCTTATGTGCATTTCAATATATTTAATAATTATTTATACGTTTATAAATTATTCCAGATTTTTTACATCATCATCATCTTCAACATATCTGATGAAGATTTATATTATAGACGACCTAGAATGGTTTTAGAATGAAGAAATCCCATTATTGACGATCAGAACTTTAAGATTAGGCTTAGACCAACCAAAATATGTGTTAAAGAAGTTTTGAATTTAAATGAAAACCATTTTGGTTATTTAAGTAATAGAAATAAGCCCATCAGGCGTAAGGACCCCTCAAAATGCTAATGAGCTTATTCAGATTCAAAATTAATTTTATAGAATAATCTGTATTCCCAGAGTTATTGGAGTTATTAAATGCACGCATATTCGTATACAGTCATCAGATGGAGAAACATACATGGTTGGAATAAAGTATGGAACCAAGTAAATATCTTTAAAACGAAATGGACGATATTTATGACATTTTACAAGTAAGTGCAATGGGGCAAAATGCAGCTGATGTACAACATTTTTATGTTAATGATATACTTCCGGTTTAACCGGAAACACCCTCAACTTTTTTAATTTAAAACGGATACCCTGTATATTTTTGCAGATTTTGAAAGATCTTATTATTTCGAATTCTTACATACTGGGTTTAGTGTAAAAATATGTAAAAACAAGTAATACAGCACAATAAACCACTTTTAAGTTTTTATATATTAGAGTAAAATACCATTTAGATAAACAAACTGATTTTGCTTGTATTAATAGTAAGAAATAAACGAATACTATCTAGTAGGTAAATGTTAAATTGTAATTTATGGAAATAAATTGTACGATTAAGAATGATTCATTTAAGTGAAAAATATCGTACTGAAATATTAATGATGATTTGTTGTGGTTATCGATTTATAGAGAGGCCTGCTCGTTTTCCGGATCTAAGCCCTTTAGATTTTTTCTTTGGGGTTATCTAAAATCACGTGTTTACTTTAAATTGAGATAAAGAATTATTGATGAATGTGAACTAATAAGTGGAGAAGTCTCGGAAGAGTGACTCAAGAATTTGTTAATAGGTTGGCATATTGTCAGGAGGTGAACGGAGAGCATTTTGAACATTTGAATTAATTTTGTTTAAATTATTATTATCATTAGTCTAAAGTAAATAAATTCTACAACTAAAAGTGAGTTATTTCTAGTTTTTATAAATTATTTCCACTAAAACCAGTATGTTCAAATTCGAGAAATAACAAGCTCTTTGAAAATCTGTAAAAATATACAAGGTGTCCCGTCTAAATTAAAAAAGTTGAGGGTATTTCCGGATAAACCGGAAATTTATTATTAACAAAAAAATGTAATGCAGCTGCATTTTGCCCCATGCATTGCACTTACTTGTAAAATTTCATTTATATCGGGCGTTTCGTTTTAAAGATATTTACTTAGCTTTATACTTTATGCCAACCCTGTATAGGAACAGAAAAGGGCAATTTTCAATTATTCTTTAGTTCGAGTACTTTTTGAAAATAATGAGTACGCTGGTACTATACTGTTAAGAGAAAATGGGCATGGATGCAGAAAATATTTGTTCACACCTTTATTAAATGCCCAAACAAGATCAGAACATGCTTAGAATATTGCGAATATAAGGACTCGCAATGTTATATAAAGAACTCTTTTGAGGTTCTAAAAAGACGTTTTCATTGTCTACCTTTGGGACTCATATTAAAAATAGACACCACTTTAGGCATATTTGTAGTAAATTCGGTTTTACACAATACTGTCACTTACTTTGGTGATGATCAGCCAAATGAAGACCCAAATATTATATTCCCCTCTATTTGAAGATGCAGCAAATATTGACGATTTCGAGAATGATGATAATGTTCTGTAAGAACAGCTTTAATAAATACAGTTTTTATAAGATAAATAAGATTTATTAATAAATTATATTTATATAAATATTAATAAATACATTTGATTCGTATTTCTCCCTGTCTTTTATTATTTCTACTTTTGCTCTAGAAGAAATAGCATCTGTTTTTTAACGCGTTTTCCCAGCGGTTTTTGGAAAAACGTTGCACTACGTTACATTATGATGCTTTCGGTGAAGCCTCGGGCGCCAGTTCTCGATTTTCGTGAAGAACACACGATCCTTTAAATTAGCAATTCGTTATATTGACTAGAAACATATTTACAATGAATTAAAGAAAGAAAAAATATCTCAGAGCCCACCCAGTACAAATTCTACCACAACGGTCACAAGCAGTAGCTTTGCCGATTAAAACGAATTAAAGAGAGGGAAAAAAATAATAAACATATATCTGAACAAGTTATCAAACATGTATTTAACGAAAAAAATCAAATTATATCGAAAATCAAGAAACAAAATTAAACATTAAAATCAAATATCAAAAGTCAGCAACTACATTAAATAAAATATTTTTTTACTCTTTAACAACACTTAAAATGACTTGACTGGACAATTTCGGCACTATGGTACTACAGGGAGAAACGGAAAAACGGTCAAGCTTAGTTCCAAGAGTCCTCTTGCCCTTTTATCCTGTACTCTCCCCCTAAAATTTAACAATCTAGCGTACAAAATTTTTAAAATTAATCCGAAATGACAATATTTAAAAATTCTCAGAGGCGTATCAAATGGGATTTATTTAACGGAAAATAAACATCTGATATGCCAAAAAAAATTCATTACAGTTTACATTCCTCCACAATGATAAGTAAATTTTTCTTTTCTTCTTCTAAGTAATTTTTGCTTCTTCTCTTTCTTATCTATTTTGCGATAAAAATAAAACAAAACTTAACCAAAGTTAATTGACAATATCTTATTCATCTTTTTTTTTAAGAAATGCATTTTAAAGGTTGATTTACACAAATACTTGCTTAAACTGTCAAATAACTAACCAAGGATTAAAAGCGTTGGTGAAACGTCAAAATATTTAACCAGAGAACAAAAGTTATTCATTGAATTGAACTATTTAGAGATTTATTTATCGTTGGGCATAAGTCAGGATTTATCTAATTATGATACTTGCAGTCTGCTGCCGTGAAAAAAGAAATGGAACAACAGTTATTGCGACCAAATGCGCCACTATCGATCAAAGCCCATAAAAAATCTTCCAGTCCACAAATTTCGGATGGTATGACAACGAGATACATTATGATATTATTTTAGACGTAGGATTAAAAATCACAAATGCTGTAGTTGACATGACTATTACTGTAAAATGTTTATAAAGAAATAGTTATGTTGCCTAAGGTAGGAGGGAAGGCCGAGGACAAATAAATATGTAACTCGATGGCGTAAGATTTTATTAATTTTTTAAAAAATATGTACAAAATAATTTAGCTCAATCATATCAAAATAAATCTAATTCAATATTTTCATTTTTTCGTTTTTTGTTCCCGCGTAGCACCACTGTCATTCTTCTTTTTGAGCTTTTTGAGCACGAGGTATAATGGAGATATGCCGTCTTTCGGAGGAGACGTTACACTTAAACAATTTATTTAAAAAATCTTTGATTTCAATACGACGGATTCGAATACGTGAAGTCGGGCAGATCCAGACATTTTTATTTTCTAATGTAGCGGCGCTAGTGTTAAAGTTATGAATTCTGCCAAAATAGTAACCCCCAGTTGACTCATTGATTTTTAATGGAAATAATTAATTTGATTTTATTAGTCTTTCATGGTGTTAGAACTTGTTTTGAAGTTGCTCATAGGTCTGTGAGATCCAACGTATTCTTTCACGGTCTTTTTTTGATATGGCTATTTCTTTAAATAAAAAAACGCGTTACGATTTGAACAACTCTGACGACTTACAACTTCTGTTCGAATTCTTAGAAGATGACATTTCTAGTGAAGATGAGGTTGGAGATGTTAATACAATGATTAAGACGGCAATATTAGATGGATGATTTTAATTAACACAAATAAAGTAAAATATTATACATAAAAACCAAAAAGAAACAACATTACATGTTACATATACAGGGTGTTTCAGACTAGTATGTCAGACATTTAAAGGGTGATTATTATTGATTTTGAGAAAAAAAGTTTATATGTAAAAACTTCACATATAAAATGTGTGAATGTTACTTACTTTATTTTGAAAAATTACATTAATTTTTTCATTGTAGTTCTTTTATCATCAAATCTGGTCATGCTAGCTACAACTTAAGATAATCAATTCTTCTAAATTTGTATAATTGAATGGAATCAATGTGTTTAATCTGGTATTTCTCGGATTCTCGGTTTTCGCAGAAACTATTTCAATATACATTGTGTCCCAAATTGGAGGGATATGTATTGTTTTCTCGATTTTTGTAAGAGCTAGAAAATTGTTCAAATATATAATATTTTTTGGAATTAGGTTATCCTTCAAGAGTACTTTCATGTTTTATCATATATTTTTAATTATTAAATTATTCGAATAAACCGAAATAGAATATTTTTGACAAACCCACTTATTATTTAAAAACATGCAGTATTTTAGATAGAACATTCTATGGGTACTTTTTTAATGTCTTTTTAATAGAAAAATAAACAAAAAAATATCACTTTCTGTTTTCGAGATACTGACCAAAACTGTTTTTTCTAATCCTGATTTTAAAATTATATCACAACACAGTTTTTGCTTTAACCTAAGCAATGAAACGTAAAAAATGGATACAGAAGACTCACAGCTTTATGAAAATTTGATATTAAAAGGTAGCAACCTTCCTTTCAACTGAAATACTACTTTTTAAGTATAGTATTTCCTAAGGCTGGTAAGAAAACAACCCTTAAAAAAAGTTACACACACACACACTCGTTCTTTATGCATTTTGACTAATACTTGTTTTTCCAGCTCGCCAGACGCACTTCAAGTAAATGAAGCAAACCTAGTGACTGAAAGTAACGGAACTTCAGTAGCAGACGAAATCCTTCCTCATGGTCAATCGGAAATACTTATTTTATTAGAAAAGACTGAAATACGGACATCACCTTCGGGATTTTAACTCCACAAGGTAAACGAATTCATCCCTAATATTAAATATACATTTCCAATTATTAATTTTACATTATGTATATTGCCATATTACATATTTTATCATGTAACTATACATACCCAGTTTTACGTAAAAGTTTTGACTTATTACATAATATATGTATTTTGTACCATAGTATAACTTATGAAGTAATAAAGCATTACTAACTCTTAAATTTACATGACAGATTACTGAAAGTTACATAAAATAGAGTGTAATTTATTTAGATAAAATAATATGTACAATAATTGTTATATAAAGATTTGTATTTTCACTTAACTTAACGTTGGTTATTTATTACCTACGTGTTATTTTACATAAATTGTTTTAGCAGTGTAGGGCAGAAATACTTGAAAAAGATTTGTTATGCTTAGGCAAGAAGAGGTTTAAAAATTGTATGCCACACTGCGAAAAGCACTATAGCTCCAGGAGTATACGAACTTAGATAAGATGCTGAGGGACTTTAATACGCGATGCCCCTTTTGTATACATAGGCCAAACAAACTAAATAAATACTGTATTAAGGTTTATGCTTTGTTTGATATGAACTATATTTTCAATTTAGAAATTCATGCTCGCAGGCAACCGTCTGAAAAATTCTCCCTAAGTAATTAACCGGATAATGTGGTAGAAGGATTATGTAAGCTAATTTAGAAAACTAAGAGGAATATTACTACGGTATTCAAAATTCAAATGAATTTAAAATAGATTAATTTTAGACATTTTACTTGGGAAAACTACTTGATTATCTTTTTATTTAAACACTATTGGTTCACATCTTTTCCAAATGCCAACAAAAAGTTAACTCAATACGAATTACCCGTGGTTGGGACAACGAAAAAAGTGGATGTATGACTACTCACTTTAATACTTCGTACAATTCTAGAAGATGGCCTGTCTGTATTTTAGCATGTTGAAATATCAATCAATATCAATGATTACCAATAGAGCAAATAGCAAGTTTGAAGAAGAAACAAAAAAATTAACAAAATAATTAATTGATGAAAATTTAAAAATTTGAGCCAGTATTTGAACAGAGAAACACGAATGTTGCCGTTTTTTCCAGTCCGTAAGTGCTACATTTGGTAATCCTTCTCCATAACCACCACTCTTTGTTTTCTTCTTGGTTGGCACTTCCTTCTTCTTCCACAGGTGTTCTCCATTCTACATCTTTAATTGTTCTGTGTTCTCTCATTCGTAGCAGGTGATCTAACCACAAAAGCCTTTGATTTGAGATAGGTGTTTTATCGTATAATTCTTCATTTGTTCTTCTTACTTTCTATATAGTTCTTGCAATATTTTTCTGTTTAACACTACCAAGTTTTATTCTGTCTTCTGATTCGTGGTCTATGTCTCACAGCTGAATGTTAAGGTAGGTTCTAATTACCGACTACACTCTAACCTTTTTCCTCGAAATATCCATGGATTTTAGTATGTAAGCCCTGCTGCACATGTTTCCTTTTGCTATTTTTAATTTAATTTCTGTCTCTTTTTGCATCTATTATCTCCCAGATACATATAATTTTTCTTGGAATTCGATCATTTCTGAATTTATCCTGGTAACGTAAACTTACTTATTCCCGTTTTGCGTGTTTATTCTTTAATTCCATAAATTTCGTTTTCTGTATATTAATATGTAATCCTGTTTTCTGAGCTGCCTCTATTGGCTTGCTTGTAATGTCTTCCATATCCCTTTTTTCTCTCTTTAACCAATATTTTGGGAAGTTTTAATTGGGTTTCTTGTATTAAAAGAAAAATAATTTAGCCATAAGTAATATTGTACATTCTAATACATTATTCTTTGAAATAAAATATTTAATAAAATTTGCTTTTTTTTGTTCAAAAACTTTACAAGTCTGTGAGACCCCACGTACCTACTGCAGTACATACTGCTGGGTTAATCATTATCTTTGAATTTGAGAGTTATTAATTTTTTTTGAACATCCCGGTAACTTATTTTATCTTATCCAATTCTTTGTTATTGGTAAAATTCTTTAACATTTTCAAAACGGTCTCAAAACATAAAGTGGTCAAAATTTCTTCTGAAAAATTGATTTTCGCATGAACTGATTCAAATCTACTTGTAAAACAAATTTTCTGTTGGTGTGCTATAAAGTTTTCATCTTAAAACAAATAGTAGATAATAGTGTAGATCAAAACTTACCTTCTATATCAGGCACTGATAAAAATGGGAGTAAAATTGAAGTTGATAAGATTATCAGAAACAGACTACAAAGTAATAATAAATAAAAAATTATCGGAAAAGTTTGGAGTCAGAAGAAGGATAAGATAAGAGAACCCCTATTAATAACTGTCTTCAATATAGTATTAAATTTTACGCTAAACAAAATTGAATTTTATTAAACTGCTTATATACTCTCAAAAAATTCAAGTAATGGCATACGCGGACGTTATTGTAATTCTTGTAAGAACAAAAAACAATTTATTAGATGTTGGAAAAGGTTCGAAAACGCCACAAATGATAAGAGACAAAGAAAAATGAAAGTAAACCAAAATGTATGCCAATAGGCAAAGAAGACAATAATATTGATTATGATATTGACAATGATAGAGTAAAAAATAGATACAAGAAAGAATAATGAATGGAACAAAATTGTGAGAGGTTTGTTTTACTTATTAAAATCGAAAAGTATATCGAGATATTAAATAAAAAACTTTATAAAAAAATAATAAAGCCAGTCGTTATCTATGGCTGAGACATATGGAAACTGAATCTAAAAGATAGACAGTCCCATATTCGAGAAAAGTTTTTAGAAAATTGTATGGCGAAAAGAAGATAGGGGACACCTAGGAATGAAGAGCAAATAACGAGATTATGTAATTATATGATGAACCCTCTCTAACTAATATAGGAGAGCACAAAGTTTGAGGTGGTTAGTGCACATAACTCTAGTAGAAGTCACAAGATGAATTTTCGGAAGAAGAGGACGAGGCAGACCTAGCACTAAATGGATATAAATGGTAGACTTAATGAATAAGGAATATGGATATGGAGAAGAAAAGTATTGAATAAAAATGAATGACAAAAAAATGTGTAATCAAGTTGGCTCGCAGAGCTGACTTTATACAAGGTGTTCCAAAAATAAATAGAATTTGTCCAATAAACTTAAATACTACCGCCTCCCATTTTTGAGATATAGAGGGTTAAAGTTTAAAATTCAAAAATGAATATTGGCTATAACTTTTACATCACTCTGTATTTTTTTTATAAAATTTTACAGTCATCTTAATTAACTTAAGCGACTTTTTTCTGGCAAAAAAGCCTTTTTAATTGGTGACGCCAGTGGCGTACTGTCGATTGAAGAACCCCCTTTCCCCCCTAGCTACAATTGTTACCAAACGATGAATTGTCACTTTAATTACTGTCAATTTTGCACAGCCTGTAGTGGATTACTAATTATTTGTTGTCTTTTTTTACATTACACACGTTTATTATTAACATGTTTTGATGCAAACTTTTTAAAATATTTAATAAATAATAAAAACATGATAGACACGTACACAATAGTGCCAATAATATTTTGGTATTTTATTATGTGCATGCATTACATTCCTCATTTCAATGACACCATAATCATTTTTAATCTGTGATTTCATAAGATCTTTGTGAAAACTTTATAAGTAAAGTAATATCCTTTTTTATAATTAAATATAGTTAAACAATCGTCAATATTGATAAATAGGATAATTCACATATAAAGTTTAATTTAAAATTTGTTTATGAAATTTATGATTGTGCATAAATACAGTTTTTTTAATAGTACATGAAGACACTAGCCTCCATTGCGATCATGCCCTCCTCAGAAGTTGGATATGCCTCCGTATACTGCTGGAAATCAAATAAAATCGGGCAATCGCCTCGCACGCTTTAAATTATGAACAACTCTAATACTTTGATTTAAAAAAATGGGAAACTAATCTTAATATTATTGGATGGAAAAACAGCTCCTCACCCTTCGAAGGGATATCAACAACTGCTATTAATAATTTTTGGACTTTTCATTAAAAAAAGACCGGATCTAGAAATTATTTTTTATGAATAAGATGTTGGAAAATATAAATTGATAAATGTATCTCAAGTGTGTCTCCATTATGTTTTACTTTATTTTATGTTATTGTTATTATTGCATGGAAAGACACTTAATTTAATTTACACAATTTGAGCCATAAATTTGTTGATGTTTTTGAAAATACAGTCAGATCACACGCGATGCGAAAACTTCTGAAATTAGTATTTTTGGTTTACGGTAATGGAATCTATCGAGTTTATACTGTCTTGGCCGTGTTATTTGCTATGAATGAAAAAAAATGGTTACGGGCTCTGGTAATATATTTAAATATAATCTATTCATCATTTAACGATGACAAATAAGCAGATGAAATATCAACACCAGCAAAATGTATTCCCCCGTTTCGTCAATATCTGAAACATAAATATACTTGGCGGTGCTATCTGACGGACTGCCATTCACAAAAGCTTGTTGATGAATTCTTTAGTAAACAAGACGATCGTCTCCACTTGTCGAGTTACTTTTAGAAACATTTTTCGTAAAAGGGAAAAAACTCCTTTTTTATCTTCAATTCGCCTTACATAATAGGTCACTTTAGAAAGGGAAAATGTCTCGCCTATATATAGGATGCACATAAAAAATGTAAAAGCATCTTCTGATTATGGAAATAACAAATAAATTTTTTTTTTATAAATTGGATTCGGATTGTAAATAACTACTAGATGAAGATGAAGAAATCTGTTTCAAATAGTTTATATTTTCTTTAGTTTTTTGCCGTTACGACCACTTCATAACTCAATACTTCTTTAATTATTTTTTAATACTGCCTAAACTGCATGTACAGCATTAGCAAAAAACGTTAAAAACATTATTTCGCAATTGTCCAATATTTTTCAACTATGCTCAACATCTTTAAAAGCTGTTCAGAATTGTTCAAGATTTTTATTAATAAATAATTTAATTTGTTTACTAATAATTTTAAATACATACATACAATTTTAAGTTTAAGTTATAATTCTTTGTATTAGTGCAACACTATTCCGTATTTTAATTGGTTTAATTTTCAGTGTATGATAGCTAATCTCAAATGAAATCTAAAATAGGTTAAAAAATCACCCACACGAAAGTTAGATTACCAAAGTTATTTTGAAGTATTCAATATTGTCGAAAATTTAAAATAAATTACAGTGAAAGTTCTAAAACTGTCCAACCTTTTTCAGTTTAATAAAAATTCAGCCTATCAAAGCATGTATAAAATTGTTCAGAACAGTCAATAATTGTCTGAATTAATGACAGCTGCCCAACTTAAAAATATGAAAAATTCAGAGCGAAAGTGGAAGTATGCAAGACTGTTTAAAAGCGTCAAATATTAATGTTAATTATCAAAACTGCTAAAGTTTATATTAGAATTGGTTGGCGTTTTCCAAAAATCTATATTGGTAACCGTTCAATTATGTATTGGTCTTGTAACATAGAGACCTCCAGTATGTTCTTTATTAAAGGTAAAAATTTAGAGCCAACTTATGTGGTTAGAAATATGTGCATAAAATTCTAGAAGTTATTCATAGAGTTAATTTGTTAAAACCGTACGGGGTTGGGATAAAGTATGGAACCAAGTAAATATCTATGAAACGAAACGGACGATATTTATGAAAGTAATTGCAATGGGGAAAAATGCAGCTGATGTACATTTTTTTCTTAATAACATACTTCCGGTTTAACCGGAAACTTTTTAATTTAAATGGGACACCCTGTATATTTTTGCAGATGGTATTTCCTGTCAAACCAGACGTATATTATTAACATAAAAATGTACTCCAGATGCATTTCACCCCATTGCACTTACTTACAAAATTCCATAAATATCGTCCGTTTTGTTTTAAAGATATTTTCCCTGTATAAAATTGTAAGAAGCATTTATCTAGTTAAATACAATATCTTGTTCTTTTGTTAAGAAAAATATCAGTCCTCTGCTTTATTAAGTGTTCCAAAATCTCTTTCTCGATGTATTAATCGTAACTAATTTTTGTTAGAAAATCCAACAACTAATGCCTCAAGCCGATAAATTGTAGAAATTTATTAAAGAAAGGAAATCATGATGTAGGTAAGACCTACGCCACCGCTCGAAAAATACAATAATGAGGGGAAGAAATTGTCAGTAGTTTCAAGTTAAAAAGAGAAATAGTAATTATAAAATTGCAAGAGAAACAATTAATTAAATGTAAAAATTAGGAATACATTATTAGAATATGGGTCATTTAACGGTTTGATTTAAAAAATTTCTAACCACTACACCATAATGTAGACTTGCTCCATCCTGATGGAACCAAATGGTGGGATCTCTTTGTCCAGGATTATTAATATTGGGAAAAGTTAAAAATGGAACTACATAGGTTAGCAACATCTCTAAATACCTTTCACCCGTCACAGTTCCGTCAAAAAAATGTGGTCCTACAATGGTATTCCTAACAATCCCAGCCCACACAGTTACTTTTTGGGGATTTTGGGTATAAGTTTCCATGGTCCAATTGGGATTTGCTGGTTCTCAATAACGATAATTTTGTCTGCTCACGGTGCCATTTAAATAAAAAGTGGCTTTGTCGGAAAACAAGATATTTTCGCAAAACTCTAGCTTCATTAAGTTCATGAATAAGTTTAATTTCATAAGGATATAATTTGGCCTTTTCTAAAATTTTATGAACAGCACTACGACAAATATCATTGTTAGTAGATAAAGTTGTAATTGAACAATGAGGATTTCCTTCAACTTCAAGCAACACATTTAATTGACTATCTTCACTCTTCGGTTTATCCCTAACATTGCCAATCTCATTAAATTTATGAAATATTTTGCTTAACGTCGCTTTAGTTATTGGTACCGGATATTTTCCATTAAAGATGTCGCATACTTCCGCCGTACTTCTTTTACGATCGCCGCAGTGACTAGTTTACTAATTTTCCTTGTAAAATAAATAGTGAATTAAATATTAAAAAAAAACAAGCGCTGATTTCCATTACACTCAGTATACTGTAGCTTGAAGTATTTTATTTGACGAATTTGATATGGTTGAACTCAGAAAAAATGGGCTTTTAATTTTTGATTTAAAAATATACAGGTTCCATTTAAAAAAAATCTTGTCACATCTGATAAGGTCAAAAATTATCTTTTTTGTAACAATAATTAAAAAACTAAAATAAAAATGGACGTGTTCGAGCTTTACCTCTGAAAATAGTTAACTCATTTCCACACTTTATGAACGCACTGTATAAAAAGGCCGGTAAATGTTATAATTTATAAAAATCTCTTCAACAATGTTTAAGGTAAACAAATTTTTCTAAAATTATTGATTTTGTGAAATATATTCTCAGAAGTTCTTCGCCTTATTTTGGATAATTAGTATGTAATTATTCACACCACACGAGAGGCAGAAAATCTGGCTCTAACCAGCAGCGATCTCTTTGGAAATATGCGCTAATATTAGGCCAGCATCCGAAGTAATGGCCCGTCCTCGTTCAGTTTTCAACAGACAGCGGCGACGCTCGCAACCACCGGCACAAGCGTCGCGACGGAAAGCGTCCAAATTACGCCAAACTCCTGATTACGATCCGGAGGAACGATTTTGCGGTTTCGTCTCGTTAGCTCTTTGCGTGGGCATCTTTTGAGTTCAATTGTGTTAGAACAGGTAGGAAATGTTTCATTTAGGATTTAAAGGAAAGGTCTAATGGTAATTCGCAAATACAGAGAAAAATATTTAAATGCATTGTAAATTTACGTACCAGAACTAAGTTTTCTGAAAAGTACTACCAGTTCAATACATTTTCTTTTTTGCTTCCATTAATTATATTTTCAAATAAAATTAAAATGAAAAAGAATCAACAATTTTTAGCTTGAATCATTAAATAAATTTTAATAGAAGTTTAATTCACATAAAACATCTATTATTACTGAATTCTTTCTGTACATTAAGTTAGTATTACGACTTTCCAAATGTTTTTCATCCATTCACAGAAGCCGTTTATAAAAGCTTGGAATTTTTTAAAATCCAATTATAACTTTTCTGTTTTCATTTTTATGAAATCAAAACGTCTTTTATCGTAATTTTTAATTGGTATAAAAAATAGAAATATTTGTCGACCGAGGGTTATTTAACTTATGAACTTAATTTAATTGTGAATTATTCATAGGGTTTATCAAAAATATGATACCATAATAACAATTTTTTATCATTTCTTTATAGTTTGAGGTTGCAATTGAATATTTCTATGTTAATAGGTCTATAAAATAGGTAATAACAATAAAATTTTTATTATCAGTAAAAGCGGCCATTAAAACTGATCTGCTGACTAATATTAATAACGTAAAGCCTCAAGAATAGGTACAAATCAAACAGAAGAAAAGTTTTTTATTTTATAGATACTTATACCAAGTTCGTTATTTTTCTGTGGAACCTTTTTATTTTTTCTTCTTCAACTGTTGTTATTTTAGAGCCGTTTCTCTCATTTTCCTCGTCCTCTAACAATAATTTATGACATTATCTCAATATAAATATTTGCTTATTCTATCAAAAGTTCTGAATATGAAGAGCATGTTTTTCTAATTAATATAATTAAAAAACATTATTGTGCATGTCTGGAGAAATTGAAATACCTAATAAAATAATAATACCATTCCATGTTATCAAATTTTTTTATTTTAATGTTAGTTCTAATTCCATTGAAATAACAAATACAATGCTAAATACAGGTTTCAAAAAAATAACTAAAAATATTTACATACTCTGACTTTATGATTAAATTTTTTAAAGGTAGACGGATATAGTTACCAATATAAACCTTCGCCTTAAACACTCGATTATATTCTGGCAAACTTTTTAATGAAATAAGTTATTCAGTAGAAATTCCACTTTAATATTTAGTTTTTAAATCCATTCATTACTGCCTTCATATATTTAATTTTGTTTACTTGAGTAGTTTTTCTAGGTACCTAATTTTATTTTATGAGGCAATAAAGAAGTTTCTAACAAAATTTTTGGAAAATATATATTTGTAATAAATTTAAAATGAAGAAAGTTTATTTTGGAACATGTACGAAAAAAATTATCTTAATAATTTTCGGCAGGCATTTTGTTGAGAAAATTATTCGACAGTAAGCTAATTTTTTTTTATTTACAACGTTCAGTCCTGAGGTACGTTATTCAGCATTTAGGTGATTAAATTAAGAAGTTTTTTAATTTCTGTTCTGTGTTGTTTTTCAATTTTACCGCAAACGGGGGCTCTTTATGAAAACGGAATCATAATGGATTTTACCCCAAGGAATCGTATACATTTTTGCATTAAATATGTGTTAATTTCTTTATTTTAAATGGTTAAAGTTAAAAAAAAGTCTTTTGACATTCGATAAATGAGTGCGTGTACATTTATCTAAATTCCTATTAATAAATATTTTTCTTAAGTGTTATGTGTTAACAGATTCTACTACTAAGGTTATTAGCGTCGTGTTCGGTGTAGGCTCTGTTACTGTTTCCCTGCGCTACTTTACTACTACTTTATACTAAGTTCTTAAATGTTTAATTATGTTGCCCCTGTTTTCTGTACACCTATTTATTTAAAACATTGGTTATTAAATTATTGTCTTAGCAAACAAAAAACGCTTATTTTTAAGAAATTGCAACAGTTTGTTTACACAGTCGAAGGCCACTGTTGACTACATAGATTTATAGGACGAGGCCCCACACCTGATATCAATAGTGTGGTTTTAACAATTTTATTTACAGGAAAAAATTTACAAAATTGGCTGAAATATTAATGTGAATAACTACTCTAAGACTATTACCCCAGAATTACATACTACTACAGAAGGGAAGGCTAGCGGATTACAGGGGGTTCGAAATTTACAGCACATGACTGCAGCCGCATGTTATAAACGGCAATAATGCCAATTTCATTATTTCATTCAAATTACTTGCTAATATTTGTGCTTCAACCAATGAATTTTCAAAAAAGTTCAATTGTTTAAATAATTTAAGCATTGCAAATATGGGAAGCTCTTTTCGCTCGTGTATAATTTTAGTCAAGACAATGTGGATAATTGATACATTTGGTGTCGTTATGATTTCCTTCTTTTTCGTGTGTACATATTTGGAACAATTTTCCCAGTGTAATACGTGGCAAAAACGCCAACTGGCTACCACTACATCAAAGGTGCCGAAACAAAGCGCCTACGCGTATCTTCGCTTCTGTGTGAGTGTCGTCTTCTGTGCTATCATCAGAATATTCTTGATGCTTTAGAGACTGTTTAGGAATTAGGAAACTGTCAGGTGTTAGGTTGGCTTTCTGGGTGTTGTCCTGTTCGTTCATGTATCTAACGTTCTCTCAGGTAAAGACTCTCGCTCGTGCAATCAAACCGATACACTACCCCTCCTTAGATGAATTCCTCCTGGAATGCTTTTGGTTGTGTAGGGACCTTGTTCGACTCCATCTTCTATGTGGCCGTAATCGAATGGTCTTAGTAGATTATGATGGACTTGGTTTGCCTTTGGTAGTCGTCTTGTATATTACGTCATTCATTTTAATATTGGTGACGTAGTATGCCCCACACCCAATTCTTCTGCAATTTGCACATACACCTCGTTTTCTTTGTGGATTGCAGGACCAGATGAGGTCTCCTTCCTGGTAGCTGGTCTTTTCGGATTTATTAGGGTAGTACATTTCCATCCTGTTACTGGCTAGTACTTAAGTTAGGATTCTGGGTCTTGTCCTGTACATCCATTTAGCCAAAGTTCTCTTTTTTGTAAAATACCTATTTGTAATGAATTATAAAAAGATTTATTTTCGAGAACTAAAGAAGAATTTATTTAACTAGTTTGCGAATATTTTGCTGCGAAAATCAATCAAATGTAAACTAATTTTTATTTATTTACCATTGTCATTCATAAATCTACAAAACAAGTGAAGAAACATTGTTTGCTTTGTTTTAAGCGATCCTTTACTTGACAATCCCGGATTTTTTATTTTGAATGATAAGCAGAATGAAATTGTTGATTATTTCAGATATTTTCCAGGACACTCGAAATATATTGAATTTGGTATTTTATTTATTTCCTACTTTAACACACTATTAATTTCTGTTGTTTACAAGTTAGCAATATACAAGGGGGAAGGTAGGTTTTCAAATAGTCAGAAGTTTAAAGAAAAACGAATGTCGGTTCCTGCATTAATTTTGCATAAACAATATTTGATAGAATATCATTTATTAATATATGAAATTTCAAAGAAATCATAAGAAAATTATCATTGTTATATTTATACTAAAATACACATAAATTAGTTTAAACATCTTACGTTTAAATAGAAACTTCAACTACTGATATTTTTAATTTTTGCAGAGAAAAAGGGGATAACATATTTTCTATATGCGCTATCATGAATAGATAAATAACTTTTGAAGATGATCGTAATACATCTTTTTTAGGAACATCCTTAACATACAAATATTTACACTATTTGCGCTTCTAACCAGCTTTTACATTGAAAAAAGTGTCAATTTTATTTACTTAAAACTTAATTAATTACAATACAACTTTAGCTGCTTTTTTTACTTGAACTTAATTCTGGTGTTAATGATAGGCAATTGACTAGAAAGAGCTCTTTACTTTAGAGGTTTTGATAATCAACTGCAACTTTGTGCTTGCATAGGTACGGGTAATCACTGTTCACTGGTTTTTTACAGTGTGATCTGAGCCAGTGTTTCGATTTGTTTGCTCTGAAAAAGCCTTCATTAACAACTCTACAATGTTTGTGAAGAATATACGCAGTAAACGAAAAGAGTTGTGGGATATTATTTTAGCTTGTTGAATGAATGAATTTTACTTCACATTATCTGATGTATTAAATACATTTTTTATTCATTTAGTTTAATAGGGAACAAAAATTTGCAAACTAGAGGCTTCTAACAAATTAGAAATAATGAAGAAAATAATGATTGTTTATCCTTATTTTGTGGAATTTATCGATTTTAAATGTTAAAGATAAAATATACTTCTCTTATAGTTCCACGATCTTCCAAAACTTATAAAAAATTGTTTTACCCATTAACATCGTTAGACAAAATTTTAAGAAATTGACAGGAGTTTCACATACAGACTTGATTTTGTATTGAAAATGTTCTCAACAATAATAATTTTCAGATGGGATTCTAACCCACTCCGTTTCAAATATTTAAACAAACTAATTAAATACGGCTGCCTCACACTATCCATCGAGCTATACTATTGAAAAACCTTTATATAATTTATTAAAAATAATGCCTATTCACGAAGTTAATATTTCCGTGACTGTTTAAAATTTGCTGTTTTAAACAAGTTAAAATAACATACACTTCACAATCGTGCACCCTATACATTCTCTAAACAATTCCACATATACAGAGTGGACCAAAAGTCTGAAAACGGCCAATTATTTCGTAAATTGCTAGTCCGAATTCTACAAAATTTGGGATAAGCCTATTTTGGAATAAGGAGATTCCAGATTTGACATTTGCAATGTTGCTAGATTTGCCGTTTCTCTGATATTATTAGTTACTTTGGTTTTTTAAATACATCACCCTGTATATTCAGTCATTTTTGGAATCTTCTCTACAATACGAGTCCAACCATATATAACACTTATGATTTTATGTAGAAACAGAAATGTGGCAACGCCTAATTGTCTCAAAAAATTTTTTAATATAAACTATTTTCAACTACATTAAAACGTAACAATTGAAAGATTACAACATTTTTAAAATAATGATTACTTAATCAAATTTCCAAAATGTGTACCATTTGTGAGTTGACAGTACCCAAATCGATGGTAGAATGCGTCTACCACATTTCTCCATTTATTTAAGATCTTCTAGACTACATAAAATCATAAGTGTTACATATGATTGAACTCGTATTGAAGAGAAAATTTCAAAAATGATATATTTAAAAAATCAAAGTGACCAATAATATTAAAGAAACGGAAAATCTAGCAACATTTCCAATGTCAAATCTGGAATCTCCGTATCCCAAAATAGGCTTATCCCAATTTTTGTAGAATTCGAACTAGCAATTTACGAGATAATTGACCGTTTCCAGACTGTTGCTCCACTCTGTATACATGACGCTAGTCATATTACCAAAACAGCTGTATTTTAACTTTAACCAATCAATAACTTGACATATGTCACAAATTAATAAAGAGGCTACAACTGATCACATAGTTGACGAATAAGACGTGATCACCCTTTCAGCATCTTCAACTTTCAAAATGTCGTAATAGTGAGTCGCCAACCACTAAAACGTTCAATTTGTTCAAATCCACGTAGGAGACACTACTAAAGTGTTGTAGTTTTATTGTACATGTTTGTAATTTCATTTTCATGAAAGTGATTAAAGAATACTTAGTTCCTCATGATTTCTTGTATGGCTTGAAATGAGTGTTTGTAAAAAATTACTCACAAATTATTTATGTACGAACGAAGTTGAAATATTCTGAACAATAAAAAGTTACGCCGTGCATAAAATTATACAGTGATGCTAATAATGATTGTTTCTATCTTTACTTTGTGGAATATATATTTCTACCGTTTTTCAAAGTTTTTAAATATTCCTATTTAACAATTGTTTCACCTTTTCGCATCATCAAATAAGACATAAGAAATGTTAATATTTTTTTCTTCTAAGAATTTAGTTGCCATTGGTATACATTTAGATGGAGGAATTTTTGAAAACATGCTACTAACACTAAATGAAACAAATTTTGTGGTTGCTTTTAATACAGGGTGGCCCAACGAAAACAGGACAGAGGTCGATTTTTGTTCCGAGGGTGACATTTTTTTACGCTACTCGCAGCATCGTCACTTCAACCTTAGACCAGTGGACTGAACAACCCCTAAAATTTAAATAGGGAATAGGGATCGAGTCGCATAACATTGAAAGTCCGTTGAATTCTCTAAAAAACGAATTGTAGTTTTTTAAATTTGGATGAATTATTTACAAAAAAAAAATTTTTCCTCAAATAAACCTTTTTGTAACTTTGACATTTACAAATTTTTGTATGCCATTGTAAAGTTTTTTTGCAATTTATTTGCTACGATACTTTAAAATATTTTGTTCATTTTTTCCTCTTTGCCGATTAAAAGACTACTACAAAAACTAAAAAAAAAAAAAAAAATATGCAATTTCTATTTCTCAGTTGATTGTGAATTTGATTAGTATTTGGCACTGAACTTAATTTTAAACTAAAAGGAAACAATGGTTTAATTAGTAGCAGATAGGATTGAGTTGATTGAATTTTAACTTGAAAACAGACGATGTGCTCATAGGGCCGCTGAATTCCGGGAAAAACAGCAAATCGAACCGCCCGTAAATAATCAAGAGACCGCAGTGGCAATTTTGGGACATGTTGAGCTTAATACATTGAGTACAAGACAGTTGTCAACTGTTTCCGGTGTCTCACGAACCAGCATTCAGCGTATTTTAAAAATGCATAAAATGTATCCTTATAAAATTAAATTAACGTAAGAGCTAAATGAAGATGACTTGAAATTGTAGATATTGGGCTGATTCTAATTCCCACATATTTCATGAGATACATACTCAACAATCCCAAAAATTAAACGTATGGGCTTGAATTTTTGGCAACCGTGTTATTGGCCCTTTATTCTTAGAATTCAATCTAACAGAAGAAATGTATCGGGAACTTCTGAAAGAAGACATTTTTTTAGCCGATCAGTTGGGCTTTTCAACATGATGGCGCTCCCCACTATGCTCTGCCTCTTGGCCAATATCTAGATGAACACTTTCCGGGTCACTGGATTGGGAGACGAAGATGAATCGAATGGCCCCCATGATCGCCAGACCTTACTCATTTAGATTTCTTTCTGTGAGGTTATTTGAAAAGCAGAATTTATTCTACTACACCTGCTTCATTCGAAGATTTACGACAACGAATCATGAACGAATGTCACCACATCACCCCAGAAATGCTACAAAATGTTCGGGAACGTTTCCAACAGAACCTTTACCATTATATAGAAGTTGGTGGTTCGCATTTTGAGCACTTGTTTCAATGTTTTAAAAAGGTTCATTTGCGGAAAAAGAATCATTTTTTTGTAAATAACTTATCCAAATTTAATTACATATCGTTGTTTAGAGAATCAATGGACTTTCAAAGGATATGCGACTTGACCCCTCTTCCCTATTTAAATTCTAGGTATTGTTCACCCACCTGGTCTAGGGTTGAAGTGACGATGCTGCTAGTAGCGTAAAAAATTGTCTTCTTCGAAATAAAAATCGATCTGTCCGAGCGTTTTTCATTTACTACGATAATATTTTCCAAAACCCCCATAACAAATTTTCGTTGGGCCACCATGTATATGTATTCGTATTAAGTTTTTTGAATGAATTCTAAATAGATTTTTATTGAATATTTTGATATATAAGCGTAATTAGTTAAAGTTTTATTGAAAATTTTTGCTAACTTTGTATTTGGTCTATTTACATAAGGTCTAATTGGTCTAATTAGTTTTGTATCTTTAATTTAATCCTGCCTTATGATTTTAATTAATAAAATTATAAATTTATTAAATTTATGTATGAGTCAAAAATATTTTGTTATTTATAATGCATTTTATATTAAAAATGAAGGATTACAAATGGGTAGTCCAATATCACTAATTTTGACTAATATTTTTAAGGATAAATTTGAACAAAAAATTTTTAATTCAAATATTTATAAAAGTGAATTGTTTTGGTATAGATATTTTGATGATGTTCTGGCTGATTTTACAGATAGCGATAGACGATTATATGTTTTCTTTAGTTGTTTTAATAACATATATCCAAAAATAAAATTTACCGACAGTACTCATTATGACTCAACACAAGTCTACACTTAACAAAACAGTTGAAATAACAGTGGAAATTCTTCATATCCTTCAAGTAACAAGAAACAAAAACTTGATTTTGTAGAACAATTTGAAATAAAGAAATATCTACGATATCATCAATATATGTGTAGTACTAAATGAACAATTAAATCTGGGAACTTCAAATATTTTATATTATGTTTTAGACTAAATATATAATATTAACTAAGCTTTGAAAAACCGTGAACATTTAAAATAAGTATAATTTATATTTCACAATTTACAGTGATGTTATATTTAGAAGTTCGTTCTGTAGGTATACTAAAGCGAGAAATCTATTATATTATTCTAATTTCCCTCCTCCAATTGCGGAGGCATTTTTATTGATGATCTTCATAAACAATTAAAAATTTTGGGTCTTTTTTTATGTTTTCGTATTGAAGTTGTTGTCAACGTTCCGCATCGATATGCGGAATTAATCAACAATATTCAATTTGAAAAACCTACTCCAAATTTTGATATTTATTCCAAACAAACAACCTCGGTTACAGTCCCCTATTTCCAGAACAAATATATATTCTCTCCTAAACATAAAAATATATCAGAGTCCAATTTGTTGCAGAAGAGAGGGATAAACTGAGTGTTTTAAAACCGATTCACCCCGAATATTTAAATAATGAATTATTATTTTCATTATTTTCACGAAACATGATAGTGACACCTCATTTGAAAGGTTTTTTAATTAAAAAATATTGTCAAAACGTTTAGAGATGATTTTGGATTAATTGTAGTTTTTCAATACAAGCGTTGCTGCCTTGGCTTTTAGTGACATTTTTAGATTTGGCATGTCATTTAAGTTAATTAAATATTATTATATTAATTAAATTATACAATTTAAAGATTTCTATTGATGACACAGATCATTATGATAATTGGTGTAGTATTCTTAAAAAAGAATTTATATCGTTTTAAAAACTAATGTAATCAGTAAAATACGAATTAATCGATCGATCGATGGATTATCTGTTTTTTTTATAATTATAATAATATTTAAACTTGTGTACATACCTATTTAAATAGAAAGTCTAAAATTTTATTATGTACAGAGTGGGCCACTCATCCTGACATTTGGCAGTATTCGTTGGATTTTAAGAAAATGCTAAAACACGTCAATTTTTATTCTCATATAATACTTTTGAACAAGTGAACTTATATGACTTATAAATCTTAATGAGTGATCTATAATCAGACCTAAATTTTTTGCTTGTTCCGATAAATTTATTTGAATATCATCTAATTCGAGTTGTATCGAATTCTGAATATTTAATCTTTTATATTTACTGCAAAATAGAACAGCGGTTATTTTTGATGGATTTATGGTTAAATTGTGTGCTTTGGAGAACTGAGATATTAGAGTTAGATCACTATTTATAGATTCATTTGCAGCTGGGATATTCGATGGGTCAAAATAATGAATCAATTGTGTGTCATCTGCATATAGCTGCGCACTTATTTACTCCATTTGGCAGATCTGAGGTATATAGTAAAAACAGTAAAGGACTTAAAATGGATCCTTGTTGTATACCTGACACTATAAATTTAGGTAAAGACAAGTTGTTATTAACATGAATACGTTGGCTACGTTTACACAAATAAGATTTAAAAATAGACAGAACAGTAACATCGGAACCATAGTATTTAAGTTTAGCACATAGTAGATCATGATCAATTAAATCAAACGCTTTTGAAAAATTTAAAGCGACTAATATAACTTTTCTTCAATAGCTCTAACAATATTATCAATTATTTTTAATAAGGCATTGGTAGTACTGTACTTTGCGGAAACCAGATTGTTGGGAAGGTAGAATATAATTGTTTGTAAGGAATTCGTATAACTGAATATAAACAACACGTTCTAGAATTTTCGATAAAACTGGTAAAAGACTTATTGGTCTCAATTCCTGCACCGTTTTAAGATTAGTTACTTTAGGAATAGGACAATGAACAATTAAGTAGACGAGTTAAATGATCAAGAGTATTTAACAAACATAGTTTTAGCAAATAGAGAGAAATTTTACCAGCACCAGCGGCATTTGACTTGATAAAATGAAATACGTCAAGTATAATATTTTGATCAATTAAGTAAAAGTGAAAATATTGTTATTGAAATTATTATTATCATAAAACTGTACTTTACCTGAACACATGACAGATTTTAAAAAATACTAATAAAATAATCATTAATGACATTGGGATCACATAAATTAATGGGCAAATAAGAATTAAGATTAAGCGCACTAATTTTCATTTTACGTAGGTGTTACCATAATACCTTTTCGTTCTTATCATGTAGGAGTTTATTCAAAAATGCTGCTTTTTCTCTACGGATTGAAGCAAAATGCAAAACTATACGACACTGCTTATAATGATTCCAGTTATCAATACTTTTTATGGTTCTAAATTTAGTCACAGCTTTATCGCTTTACCTCAAATTATTTGTTAACCAATCTGATTAAGGTTTCCTGATTCTTATTATGCTTAAAGGTGCATGTATATTAAAGAGTATATTTATATTGTCACTTAAAAATTTAATTTTTTCATTTATGTTTTCAATGTAATAAATATCATTCCAAGGTATTGTCGAAGAAAAATCATTTTTGAATTTGGTTATATCTAAGTTTTTAAAATTTCGGGTAAGAATAAAATTTTGTTTAGGTTTGTTAATTGTGATATCTAGAATACAAAACGGCATTTTGTTATGGCCGCTTACATTTAGATCACCAGTTATAATAGAGTAATCATATTCAGTATGCATTAGTGCTAGGATATTAATAATAAAATTAGAGAATTCAACAAGACTGGAATTGGGCGGAAGATATAACACCGCTAGTGCAATATTTAAAATTTTAATTTTAATTTTCAGTAGAAGAAATACATAAGTTATTTTATTGGGATAGTAGTCAATTATTTCTGTCATCATCACATTTTTCACGTATTATTTCGCAGAATTCCAACCTTCTATCGAAGTCCTCTTCGGTGAAACTTATGGGGGAATTTTTTTGCAAAATTCTGTGAACAGAAGTTTTACTGATTTTATGTATCTGACACGCTTTTAATAAGGATCTTAAAGGTTCTTTAACAAAAGACAGTAACGTTTCTTCGGTTTTTTCTGGAGTTGTTGAAGATTTCGGCCTTCCAGTTCTCGGAAGATCTTTCACAGTTCCCTCTTCTTGAAATTTTCTTTCGATTGTTGATTTGGAAATCAGTGGTCGTTCATGAAAAAAATCATTGAAGTCTCGCCGCACTTCATCGTAAGATCTTGTACTATCCCCAAAGCCACGAATCATTAAAAGAGTAATTCTTTCTTTTTAGGTTCAAATTTAACATAACAATTTAACAATAAAAAAATTGTCACTGTCACAAACTGTTTATTAAATTTACACCTACTTATCTTCGTTTTTGTTTTTATTGCAAAAAAGCTAAGCTAAATTGATAGCATTCTGCGGCCAGAACGAAATTATTTGTGTTACAAAATGATACAGGGCAGCGTACTGGACCCTACAAGTGTGTATCAGTTTTGATACACATGACAGTCAACGTGTCAAAATATCGGGTTTTGGTTTTGGACATATGTTTATTTTTTCATTACCTTTAAAATAAGGTAAAACTCCCAAGTGTATGAAACTTTTAAAATGTAGTTTTTATGGCCCCAAATTTTCATATTTTTTTCTTCATTCGTTAGAAACTTATTGTTCCATCCCGGGACTTTTGGGAAACCCTGTATATTGTATTTACAGCATGAGAAACGGATATTTCTCCATGACCATTAGTGGAATGTGTTAATCCCGAAAATCATTTTTAATAATAGTAGGTAAACATTCTCACTCTTGAGATAGAATATTTAATCAAAACTGTCAATGTCAGATGTAAATGGTAGCGCCGTAATAACAAATTTTAATTAAAATAAAATAATGAGTGAAAAATCGAGTAAATTTATGGTCGTAGAGAAATGGCTTGTTACTGGGTTAGTATAACAAAATTCGATACTGGTGATTCCACTCGATTTTTTTTATTCTTACCTTATTACTATCCTTTCATAGATTCGCACAATTTCCTTTTAGTAATATCTATTTCTTTCTTTAAACGTCGATAATAAGTGCACAGTGCACAGTTTGAGTAGCACTTTTTTAAATTTAATCATGTTTCTTTAAATTTTAGACTTCCACATATACCATATTATGCGCATTATGTGTACACCATCACTTCGACAGATATTAACTAAATATTTTATAAAACCTCATAGAAAATTATGCGTGTATTAAGAAACAAATCCGATAAACTTGAATCTACTCCGTGTCAGTCAATCCGCTGGTGTCTAATATATTTGATGATACAAACTAGAAATATTATAAACTCATGTATATAAAATATTGCTATTTAAATACGTACAGTCTTTTGATACAATAAGATGGAAATGCGTGAACACAATTTGCATGAGACAGAAGAATCGACATGGTTCATGCACAAAAAAATTGTGTCCAAGTTTTCCATAAATTGCTACTTGAAAACTCCTTGAAAAAAGTTACACATTAGATGGGATAAAAAATGTTTGGCGACTCTGTATCAAATATTTTTTAATGCCGTAGCATAGAACTTGAAAAGATAGGATAAGGACATGTGCACCGTTTTTATTGATTTTTAACGATTTGGCTGCTACAGATATTTAAATAAAAAAAAAATGTGATTTTCAGGTGGCTGTAGATCCTTTATTAAACATAATAGACATGAAGTATGATACATCGTTGAAATTAGCTCGGCAAGAGGTTTATGAAAATGTAAAAATATAAGGGGTGTTCCTTTTAAAAAAATAAAATTTTGGTCTGGTACTGTGTACCTGAACACACTGTATATTTGGAACTAATTTTAAAATATGAAGCTCAAGACTAGCTACACTTTTTGTAAATACTTTTTTTTTCGTAACTTAAATAATAGCGAACTAATCGAGCTGTGCCACACTAATGCGTCACCCTATATATATTAACTAGTAAAAGTAAGTTTCAATATCGTGTAGGTCACTCTACTGTACCTTTTCCACAAACTCATATGTCTATTTATTTAATAAATTTCAAACTTAATAATACATAATTATTTTATTTTAGTGCAAATAATAAATTAGTTCTGCTGTTTCCGATTTTACCATAATTTTTAATTAATTTGTTAAAATTGATATCCGTTGTCTGGCGAATAGTGATCCCATTAATATGAAGAGCGCACTATGTACTAATAAATGTCATGTCTGCTAAATTAACAGTGCCCGTTTTAATAATGCTGGCTGGTTAATTAGATCAAATTCTACTTCGATCGATCTAATCCTATTATATATGGCATTACAGTAAGAGATTTGTGCAGATATTCCAGTTCCAGTTCCATAAATAAAATCAGTTTATAATGTGACGCCATTGCACTTCACAGTATGATGTTGGCATACAGATAAAAATTAGTTCATAAGTTTATTTTTCAGTAATTCTTCACATCATAACACTTCTTGTTTCTAATTGATAATGTTATTAATAATTGGTGTTTATTACAAATTATTTATGATTTTTATATGAAAACGTAAATTTCTTATACGGTAAAATTGCATATTAAAATGATGAAGAAAAGCGGTGTCGCAGCTGTGTCCAAAGGAAGGATACATACATTAAATGAGAAATGGGATAGATATTTAATTATTTATTTTATTTTGTTTTTGCTATGACGTGAAACTTATTGGCCATTTGCGATGTTGTTAATATTTTAAATAAATAAAACTTTTGTCATTGTGGTTAGCAATATTGCCAATACTTTTAATCAATTATAAATAAAACCAAATTTTATAAAAACATTTTTTATTTAAAAGTCCGTTGAATATTTCAAATGTTTTATGGCCTTTATTTTGAGACAAATTTTATATTTTATTAAGTTCGGATTTACTTGTACCGAAAATGATTGATTATATCTCCCTCACTGTTGACTGACTTATGGGTTGTTCTGGATATTTATTATTAAATATAGCACATACCTCTTGTTGAGTTTGCATCTTATGGCCACAACCAATTAACATAAGAACTTCAATCGTTTGTTTTATAGTTAAACGCATTTTTAAAGTGTCAACAATCAAATTGCCGGTATTAATTTTAAAATTATCGTATCTTCAAAACTATTAATTATCGAGCACAAGTATGATATATTGTCGGAATTGTCTTGAAATTTTCATTCTAAAAAATAAAACATACAGGGTGTGTCACTTAAAAAAATTGTCGATGACATCGTTACTCACAAATGATAACCCTGTATATTTCATTGTAATGTAAAAATACAGTAAATTAAAATCAAAAACCGACTTGTCTCAGTATTTTTCTTCAAAATTGTTTGTTTAGCTTAAAATGAATTTATTCCATGCTTTATGTACACACCGTATACTTAAATAGTGTTTCAGTTTAGATATACATATCCCTAATCGATTACAATTCGAAAACTTCTCGAAGTTTATTTGCTGTGCGGAAATTAACTTTATGTATCTTTTGTGTGTTTCCAAATATCAAGCTATTCCCTATTAACCCCATGCCTGACTTCGGAAATTTATAGTACAAGCCAAACCTATCAGTGAAAATATTTGTTTATATTATATAATGGAAATTACCATTAAATTGACAAAAAAATTAGAAACAATGTCTCAGATTGAAGTAGATATGAAATATATTGCTACGGTTTGATTGCAAAGGCCACAACAGTTTCCCGAACATTTCCGAAAACGTCATGAATATTCTGAAAAACGTCTAGAATTTTCAAGAAAGCAAGAAAATCAGATAATTAGGAAGAAACTGCCAGTAACAGAGTCCTGAAGTTTCAAAGCACGACGAGTGTGAAGTAATGTCACAGTTATTAAAGAAAATTATTAAACCCACAAAAGTATTACAATATTATGTTATGATTCTTTAAAAACGTCTTGGACAAAGTACTGATTTGTTACTATTTTAACAGGAAGAAGAAATCTATGGTAAATATCGAATTAATTTTTGAGTTAATACAGACTTTCAAAATGTCCAATATTCATCCAATGGTAATGGTTTTTTTTTAATTGAAGCAAATATTTAACCACTACCCATCTTAACAGGACCACTTAATGAAAACCATTTATGTCTGAAGAGTTAAAGGCTTTCCAACTTTGCCATCTAATTGAGTTTTATTAGTTTATAAATAACCAAATTTTCTATTAAATTTTACACTGGGTAACTATGTTGGAACACCTGATTTCTAGCTAAATTATAAGTTCTATTAAAAAATAACGGTAACAAAAGTTTTTTTAGTATCTTTATTTTATTTTCTGGCTTATTGGGGACTGGAAAATAATGTCTTTTTTTTTACAACAAATTTTGAACAATTTTTTATTACTAAGTTGTTAACAAATTTTCAAATTTGAATCGATATAAATCAATATCCTTTTGAACAAAATAACCGCGGAAATTGCTTTTTTAACATCATCCAGATTTGTAAACTTATAAAGTGTCATAGCGAACGTAATAAAAGTAAATTCGATGATGAAATGTCGGGCGAGTATAGTGAGTGAGGCAGTACCTAACACTCTAATCAATTTTAACCAGTGTTTGTCTTACACATTGTGGTCTTGCATTTTCGTATTCCAAAATAATGCCTTTTCTTTTTACATTTACTAGACACTTTTCAATTAAAGGTTGATTTAATCGATCTAGTTGTCCAAAGCAAAGATCTGCATTCACAGGATGAACCAAAAAAATAATATTAATGATAGATTATGGCATTCTATTATTACCAATCATAGAAAAAGGCGATATAAAGGGTGTACCAAAAAAACTATCTTTATACAGAGTTAAAAATACTACAACAGCTGAACTGAACTGAAAAATATGTTGTTAGTTTCTTTTCTCGAAGTTGAGTGTGTTGCAATTCCTCCTATTTATCCCAATATATATTCTCTTTTAAGAAAACAATAGACCAAAAGAACTTTAGAGCAGCGATGAATCCAAGGCTTTGGCTAACTGGTTCCTGTATCAGTAAATTATTTTAGAAGCGCATCAACAAGCTGCATTAAATTACCTTGAAAGTGAAATAGATGATAATGTCAGTTTTATTTGCAAAACAGAGAATCATATCAGTGATTATTCAATTGTCGCAAAATATATATAAAGTTTTAAGCTTATTATATTCTTTTATGGAGTTTAGTTGTAATGTGGAAAGGTTGCAATATATGCACGAGATGCAATGTCAAAAAATACTGTATTGGAAAGAATTTTGAAAAATGCACGTTAGCCAGTAAATCCCTTAAATGTAGGAAAACAAAAATTGTTTCGTTATAAAAATTAATATTGTATGTATAAAGCCTTTTTACAAACACAGAAGCAGAAAATTGCTTGCATCAATTTTTTCAGTCTAAGCACAGATTCAGTGAATATAAAAATTTAACCTAACGCCCTATTGGTTGAAATAATGGCTCTTGTGACTTCTGTCGGTGAGTTAATCTACATTTTTTTAAAACGAGACGGTATGCCTGATGGCTCCTTATTGGAAAGGATATTCAAAAAGGAATTCAACACTGTATGTGGTGTTTAAATCTCATTTTAAAATAACGAGGAAAAGATAATATCGAGAATATCCATTTTAATAAATACGAATAAATTACACTTACAGATAATATAAAAGATAATCGAAATGTTTTTCTTGCATGCCCTGGCAACACTCCAATCTTAAATAAAAGTCTCTGAGATTATTTTATAATGACTTTTCGAGTTGTTGCATTCGAATTTTCCTCAAATGAACCAGTGATGTGTCTAATTTTGTTAGGTCGTCCAAAGAATCCGCGTGTTTCTTAATTTATCGTATATGTCCCAATTCTTGTTGTAACAGTAGTAAAGAGGTAAAGAAATGAATCGTAGCAAAAAATGTTGGTGTTTTTTGTACAAAACACTTTTTTGCAGTTTACTGGCACTACTTTACGTCAAAGTCAGTTTGAAAGAACAGCCTAAAATTTCAAATAACCGACATTCCTAGAATAATTATACTGATAATGATCAGTTATGGAGAATACGAATTAAGTCAAGTTTCTCCCCACTTTAGGGAGAATAACCATTTATATCTCATAGTAAAGATAATAAAATTGAAAAACAGTTCATAGGACAATAAATAGACCTTTCCTGATAAGAAAATACCGGGTTAACTATGCTTAGGCGCTCCTCCAACTACCCTAAAATTTCTCCTCATTCTAGTAACATATAAAAGTGACTATAACTCAATATGTCAAAAGTGCTAACAATAACTGGGACAACAAAACTCAACAGTGATACCAATAAAAAAACTAGGTACTTTTAAATTGCCAACTTAATTCTATTGCCTTTCTTTTCCCTACAACAACTGAAGAGTGTACATCACCCAGGGAATATTTAAAAACAGGATAGGCGAATTAGAGAGAAGCATACTCAACAACATGGAAAGGTGAATGTCTGAGCAGGTATCAAAGAAGAGCACATCGTTGGGAACTTATTATTGAATGAGAACTTTACTGGGGCAAATTTTTGTCTCTTCTTTAAAATCGTGTATCTAGAAATTTGTATCCCACCGTAAGAAATCCATAAACATTTGCGGATATATGGTTTCCACGTGACGGAGTGCCACCTCATTACTATGGTGAGGTCTGTTAATACCTTGACTTTGTATTTCCAAATCGATAGATTTGGAGGCGAAATCAGATAGAATGTTCAGCAAGGTAACTAAACATTCGTACCCTATCAACATCAATACATAGACCACATCACAAATGTTTAACAATATCAAATGGTACTTTTATTTAAGATTGTGTGTATAAGTGAAATATTTAGAGCATCTCTTACATTAACTGCAATTGTAATTTCTTTCTTGTAACAACAATTGGTCTCTTATTACAGTGACGTTCACACACACAAAAAAGGGGGACGTGATTGTTTATCCCTTTGCTCCTTCAACGTGGATTCTCCCTAAGAACGACTACTTTGTTTAACTAATCTTCTTATTTAGTAAATCAGTTCTTCTCATACGTTCAAGGTGTTGTTTATTGATTTTAAATGAAGTCAATACAACAAAGTAGATGATTACAAATTAGCCTTTTGACAGCTGGGTCGACGAAGAGTATAATTTCTTATAAATAATAATGGTGTAACTTACAGTAAATTAATTATGGCTTACCCCACTCAATGCATTCGAGATTACAAATACTTTGTTTTCTAAATCAAATGAGGAAACAAGTATTTGACCAACTTGTTAAATACAGACAGGAACAATAATAATGGAAACTAAAGGAAGACGTCGCTTCTCTCTCGGAGAGGGATTTGAAGTAGTGAATATGCGAAATTTCAAGAAAAAAAAAAGATCGTATTTAATTCGAACATTTCTATTTATTAAAATTGAGGTGAATAGAATTGAAATAATTAGTTTCTTCAATAATTTCGAATGTGATTTAAAAACCAGACACAGTGGTGAATTCCCCTTTGAATGCCATTTCCAAGATAAAATCGATTGACATGTTTCGGCAAAATATGGAGGTACTGAATTTTTCCATTTGATTGATACACACTATAGAAATGCAACCGCTTAGAAATGAAATGTTAGTGAACTACTCTTATTACTTTTTAGAATTAATTTTATTGCTTCGAACAAAAATTTACGATTCAAGAATTTAATAATTAAACCGGCCAATGCTTGTTTGTCACGTCTTAACCGTCTAATATCTTTCCTCTGAGAGTAAAATGTATACTTAATATATAGAACGTTGACCTTTTTGCGATATTAGGTAAACAAGTAAGTCAATCAAAACAAATATATTGTAAATAACAAAAGAGGCGTGTTCAGTTAAGACCTATTTTTGGAAACGTTTTTAATCACAATTTCAATTAGTCAACTATCATTTTACAACGTTACCAGTATTCTCTAATTTCACAATTATCGGTTATTTGATAGCAGTTTTAAGTTTTGTGATTTTGAAATTGCATTAGTTATCAATAATTCGTTCAAGTGTGATCAGTTTGCAATCATTCCATTTTTTTGTGCTCAAGTTTTGCAACCATTCCAAATTTATACGCGAATGCTATCAGTATATGGCATAGTATACAATATGTCCCCCTAAGTTGGAATCATATGGAAAACTTTTTTATTAATATTATTTTACGCGTTTTAATTGCAAAATTATTAGAAAACATCGAAAAACTAAAAGGTTATCATGTGTTTCGTAATCACAGGAGATAAATGTTCATATAAAATAGAAATATTAGTAAAAAATAAAATAATCTGAAGTTTTAATTTAAATGACTGTACTTGCATATTTAAACGTAATTTTTAATTCTGATCAACTTTTTTTAGTAACATTTTTCGATATTGTCAAATTTAAAGGTACTTTACTCTTGAGTAAAGCTCATATTTTTTGACAAACCTCGTATACCACTGAAAAAATTTGATATTTGATGACTGTATTCTAGGTTTTAGATAATGCAGAACTTTTTATGAAGAATAACTTTTTTTCCTAAAATTAATAATAAAAAAGTTTTCCATATGATTCCAACTTAGGGGGACATATTGTATATTGTTTATCTAACTCTCAAGGAATAGTGCCGAAGGTTTAAAAATGCAGAAAAATAGACGAATATGACATACGTGGATGGCCTGGTTAGAGAAAAGCGTAGCATTTAAATCAGAGCAAATGCAGAAAACCTTGGTGTACAGGAACTGTATTGGGCTACACTAAAGTTTCTACACTATGCGTTCCTTTTGTCTGTTATTGCACATCGCACTAAGTACAGACAAAATAGTAATAACTTTCTCTTAAACTTAGTTTTATTATTTTGAACCATCTAGCCTATCATCGTTATAATGGAAAAAATAAAATTCTTCACCACTAAAGAAGTTTAAAGCACAACTTTCAGCAGGTAAAGTAAGGTTGAAATTTTTTTCCGACCATAAAGGACCCTTACTAATAGATTTTAAATAGTCTAATATACATATCAATGCAAACCCGAATAAAGTCTATGAAGAAATAAGACGAAAACGTCATGGGAAGCTTCCTTGTGGTGTCATTCTATTTCACGACAACGCTCATCGGTCTCATATCACCAGCGTTGTAAAAGAAAATGTGCAAATAAAGAAATAGCGTATTTTAAAATATCCACACTATAGTCCAAATTTATCACCTTGCGATTTACATGTCTCATGGTCCACTGAAAAAGGTATTAAATGTAACCGTTTTTAGTGGGACGCAAAATCACAAAATGCTGTGAAAGAATTTTTCAAGCAGCAGCCACAAGAATTCTATGAGAAAGGTATATATTGGTTGGTGAAACAGTAGGATGTGTCTTAATGGTCGTGCTAGTTATTTGTAAATATATAATAAGATGAGTGTCAATTGAACAAGTATCGTATAAAAGTGTGACCTATCATAAAAGTGTGAGTAACTTCCTTTGATTAAATTAAATCTATAAATTATGTCTGTAAATATTATTGTAATGATATTAATAGATTTTTACTTAGAAAAACATTTTTATAATAGGAATCAAGAATGGTTTATCCCAAAAAATTACTAATACAAATATTTTTGTAGGGTTTTAGGGAAAAACAATTACAATCGAGCTCAATGTGAAACAAATGTTTATCCCAAACAATCGTTACCCAAGGGATTTTACGCCGATTGCATTTGATTTCTCAAAATCCCGCGTTATTTGTTTCAGCATCCTATTTTGACTGCGCCAATTTCGTACACCTGTTTACGTCTCTTATTAGGTTGATGATGGTTTACTCCCAGGTATTATTAAAAAGCGAATATTGAAGTTGATCAAAATTTAAATCAAATTCACGTACTTTCAAAGATGTGCAATGGCCTGTTCATGATGCGTTAATTAAGCGCGATGGAATCATTCTATCACGTGCAAAATATTTACGTGGAATATTTTCATATTAAATGCAAATGAGAGATTTTCGATAATTTGAATCCTCTATAAAATGAGAAATATGCAAATAGAAAATTTTAAATTATTCCGACGATCTTCCTCTGTGAATTAAGAGTCTAGTCAATTTTCTATTAAATCAAAAACACACATAGAAACAACAAAATAGAAAAAGAACATGAAATTTCAAAAGATGCCTATCGAATATCATAAATTAATTTTAACTTCAAGAATGCAGGTTTTGTGAAATACTAAATCTGAAAGTTCAGCATCTCTCAAATAAAACATTTGTTAAATGTACGCCAACAACAATAAAGATTAAAGTGATTTTCTCTTTCCTGTTTTTTAAATGAACCGTCTTCTTAAATCTTTGAGTGCTTCTTCTTAAGCCTTTAACTGTGCCAACACTTAGAGTACATTTCAGCTTTATTTATAATTCGCTACATTTGATTTAGGATACATCATTAATGTCCTCACTTTTCGCTTGTTCATACACCATCCTAGACCTTAGTTTTAATTAAATTTAAACCCATTTTACTTATGTTGGCAGTTGACTTTATTGCATCGCACAATTTTGAGCTCACGTCTTTGCCTGGCTCAACATTTCATTTACTTAGAAGCGTTTTAATTTATTTTTTATCTAAATTGGTACATTCTTGTCACATGGACGACCAAAACGGTTTAGATAAAGGGCACAATTTTAACGAGTAAGAACCATACATTTATATATTTTTTTATGAGGGAGAGTCAAATGTTAATGTATTAATACGGATGTTTTCATTAAAATATAATAATATTTAAATAGAATGTATAAGTTAAAAATAGTGTTTAAATTATATATAAAGTAAAAATAAAATTAAATAGATATCCTGCTGAAAAAAAGAGCTCTCCCATTGGCGTGTCGTCAGTACCTCTATCGAGACGGCGTATAAGAAGCTGTGCTAGTCTACGTTTGTTATAAAAACAATTTGTTATTGTTGTTATTGCTTTTAATTTAAAATCTTTCGTGAAAATGGAGGATTTCAAAAGGCCGATTCGCATAATTTGCCAAATGTGAATGTTGTAATGGTGTCTTTTTGGTAACATGTAACGATTTAAAACAACTTCAATTTAGCAGTGAAAATATGAGGCAGTAAGTAGAATTTCTAAGCTGGGTTTACAGCGGGGTTATAAATATATATTTTTGCAATTTGATGTTGCAACATACATGCTGAACACAACTTACTATTTGTCATAGTTATATGTTATCCAAAAAATTCTGTTTCAGTTGTGCAAGAGAAAGCTATAGAGATTCGGTGTTGCAGCCTCAGGGGATGCAAACATGCAATGGTTTGGTACTGGAAAAAACCAGCTTTATCTAAAGTCGGCTCTATAGAAAAATTCATTAAAGCGGAAGATTTTGGTAAAAAGTTAAAGGAAATTTATGTAACAGAAGATGTCGTTGTTGAAATAAAATATTCTATTTCAGACAATACTTTTAAACGCTACATTAATGCCAACAATGAGACACATAAAAAATATCTTGCTCAAATTAATTTACAAATCTTTGCCAAAAATATAAAAAAAGGATTTTTGTGTTGCAAAACCCGATTTTGAGACAACAAATGAATGTACAGTCATAGAAGTTACATATGATGAACATTTTACGCAAAATGTAATTGAAAATTCGCTTTCGTTTTGGAAAGATAACGTTTTTTCATTGTTGCATGCTGGTTGTAAATAACTTCTTATTAAAAGTTTAAAAGTAAAAGTTATTTTTCTTAAGTAAGTTTTGTCGTAATCTAAAAATTTATATTAGGTAACTTACATATGTACTTATCTATGTACTTACAATAAATATAATACGCCTAGCACTATTGTTTTATTATTTTGTTTTTTCAAATTTATTATTGCACACGCTATAATCATGATATTATCAACTTTTGGAATCAAATCTAGATGCACAGTTGCGTGTGAACTTAAAATTTTAAAATTCCTAATGCGCTTTATCACACGTTCAATGTGAATTGGAATACTTGCGATTCGTTTACAAAGCAGGATATCTTCCTTAGACATCTTGTCTTTATTATCTATATCAGCCGTTTTGACAAAAAAACAACAAGAAACAAACAAGATATATATTGAGAAATTACCTAAAGAAAATACGCGAGAGTGGTGAAGAAGGCAGCTACATAAGGGGAGAAAAGCTTTATAGAAACAATATAGGATACACAGCGGAAGATATTTTGGAGATTGAGGAAGAAAATATTGAATTACCAGACTGCTCGAAAGCCACTAGTGCACCAGAAACTCCATCAAGGCCATCCGCAGAAAGAATTAAAAAAGAGGAGAACCAATCAGAAAAACCTGCAAAGAAGATAGAAGATGAAGCAAAAGAGGGGAAAAATATAGCCTGAGCTAATAAACATATTCATAGCAGTTTCACACAAAGGAGACCGGAGACCAGAGAAAGAAAAAATTCAGCAAAAAAAATTCAAACGAGGTCTACTCAAAGTGAGTAATAATATCAGCAAAACAAAACCACTATATATTAAGGGTTATACTATTTTATAACCAAAATGATGGAGTAATAATGTTTATAAAAAATAACTTATATTTAACTCATGATATAGTACATCTATCAAATGGAATCAAAATTATACAGCTGAAAGTCAAACTTCACAATAAAAATATACATTTAACATCTATTTACAGATCACCATCTACTAATAATTTCATTGAAAGTTTATCAGAATTTCTAGAAACTTGTGAAGATAACAATATTTGCAATCATATTTTAATGGGAGATTTCAATATAAACAATAATGGAAAATGATGACACCACAAATAACTACTTGAATTCGCTTAGTGCTCATGGATTCATATCTCATATAAATTCTGTACTTGTATAGATCATTATTTCGTGAAAGATACCTCGAATACCTTTAAATACAATTCATTCGTCGTTGAAACATATATAACTTCTCTATTGGTCTACAAATCATTTCACCTGAAACAAAGAAAAAATCACCAGAAATATCAAAATATAAGAAATTCTTCGATAACAAAAAACTAAAACAAAATATATGCGAAGAGAATTGGCTGGATTTATACTCAACAGATGATATTGGACTTGCCACTAAAATATTCATTCAAAAAACCAAGGAAATCGTGGAAAAAAGCACAAACACAATTAAAATTAGCAGAAAAGATATAAAAAGGAATCCGTGGATCCCTGATGGTATACTCAAGTCCATTCATGAAAAAAACAATCTTTATAAAATAATGAAAGACAACCCAACAGAAGAAAATAAAATAAGATATAAACAGTACAAAAATAGAGGAATATCTCACCAACTTCTCTATAGTTATCTTCATGAAAGGAATCAATATGTTAAAATCAAAGACACTCTCAGTGAATCTAGAATAGTCCAATATGGTGTACCCCAGGGGACAGTTTTGGGTCCAATACTCTTTAAGATCTACTTAAATAATCTCTTTGCACTAGATGTGGAAGGGGACATAACAAGCTTTGCCGACGATACAGTAGTTATTTACAAATCGGAAACATGGAGATCTCTAAAAGAAAATGTGGAAAAAATTTCAAAGCTGTAATTCAGTGGTTTGAGAGTAAACTACTGAGTATTAATATGGACAAAACATTTACCTTTATATCTGCACATATTGATTATTTGGTAAAAAATTACGTAGTGTAACATACAGACTTAAATACATTAAACCCTACCTAGACATAGCTCAAATGCGCATGCTTTACTATACTCTATTTGAAACTTACCTCACCTATGGGATAGTTGCCTGGGGAGCAGCAAATGCTTCTCATATAAAGAATCTAGAACAAATACAAAAATTAACTTTGAAAATAATTACTAATAAAAAAAGAACTTACCCTACAGAAGCGCTATATAGAGAAACGTTGATTCTAGACATAAGACAACTTTTTCAAAACTGTTATAAGGCAACACAAAAATAAACATGAACTTGTTTTATTTTATCCATATGTGATTTTTAATGTGATATCTATACATAATTATTTTCGTGCTTTTTTGCTCACACTGAGAGAAACTTCATTTTTACAATTTTATTCATGATAATCCTATTGCGATTTATTTTATTTTTGAAATAGTATGTTTTTTTTATATGGTACAACCCACGCACAGGTTCATCCTTCTGTGGGAATTCTATATTTATTTATCGTTAACTGAAAACTATTGTATATTTCAAACTGAATTGTAAATAAATATTATTATTATTATTACTTGAAGCTCTGATTAGAGTACAATTCTTTTTTTTGTAAAAAGTTGCAATTTTTTAATTCCTCTATCAGCCATTACCACAGTGTTTTCAAGGAGGATGTTCAAAAAACCACAATCTTCGAATATGGTAATATCAACAGCAAGTCCACCATATGCTTTTGATAAAAAAATTATAAGACCATCTGGGGTTGATGAAATGAGATGTTAAATGGTATTATATTTTTTATAGTTTGACCATTTTGAAGCTTGTTTTTTAGCTGAGCTTGGCTTTTGAATCTGAAGCTCCAAACAATCAATAATTGACATTTTTTTTCTCTGGACTGCTGTCACTATTGAAATTTACAGGCTTTAGAATATTCTTTTAGGATATTAGACCAACGACGATTTTTATTGGAGAAGTTGCCGTATTCTGTACGTTTATTTTTGCTTGCAAAAACACCTGCACGGCCTTACTGCGGTAGTGAACTGGATTAGCTTGGCCACAAAAAACGGATTTGCCGTGAATCAATTTCTCTTTATTTTAGATTGGGTCAAAAGATGTACTCGCTTGTAAATTCTCCATAACTTTTTTTTCGAGTTATATGTGTTTCAGATTCAGTTAAAATCTTCGAAATTTTTCTATTTCTCTGTCTTGTTTCATTACTTACACGTAAGTTAATTGTTTTTTTTGGTTGACAAGTAAAAATATGAGGGTTTACTTCAGGTTTCATACGAGCACAAATTTTCATTAAAAGATGCTCTAAATATCTTTCCATGTCTTTTTTAAGCTGTAAAAATGTATATACATTAATTTTATTAATTATTTATAATTAAACAGCCGAACACGTTCCTATCTAGGGCGATGTGAACTCAGGAAAAGAATTTTTCAAAAAAATTCTTGTCCCTTTTTTGGATTCACATGTTTTTGAAAACGAGTCCGAGTAATATGGTCGATTAGCTAAATACAGAGTCAGTAGGTCCTCTTCAATTTCCACCACGTTACAGGGAGGATAGATAAATGGTACTTCCGTTTCATTGTAGGCAGTTATAAAAATGAATACAGACAGTTTTGAAAAATATAAAATATTTAATTACAAACATCATGTTTTAAATGAGTAAGCTTTGCACTTGCTTTTTATTTATTTAAGATGCAGAAGCATTTATGATTTTAGGGAAATTTTCATAAAAGCAATAAAAAAGAAAAGATATCTACCGCTCAAAGCAAATGTTGGTTGCTTATCAGTAGTATATTTACATGTTTAAATTTAAATGAATAATTGAATTTTAATATAAAACTATTTTTTTTCTAGCATCCCTTCAGTTTGTTACCTCAGCTTGCAATGATTATAATATTCTGCAATTTTAGAAATCATTTTGTCTCTATATTTCTGTTGTTACTTTGTCGCTTCCATTCTCGAATGTACTGTTTATTTTTTTAATAGATTTCAATTTCCGTTAATTTCTTTTGGCTTGTTATCTTTTCTTTCTTTAATTACTTTAATTCATATAGCATTCTTTCTCTATGAAATATTCTCACTTTTTTTATGTTCCAAAAGTCCTGTGTAATATTGTCGTCATTTTCCCTAAACATAGCTATATAACTAATAATTAGAAACAGACAAATAAGGTTTATAGCTAACAAAATCGGTCATATCTTAAGAGCCAACATCATCACGTGACTTTTTTAGACTAAAAACATTTGCCTCCTTATAGACCATAGAGTCCGTATAAACCTACAAACACACCAACTATAAATACGTCTCCTTTCTTCCGATTTGATTACATGAAACAATAAGAGAAACAAATACAATTTCAAATAAACTGTTTTGGCAACATATCTTTTCCAGTAGAATACTGAACAGGCCCGGTTCTAATAGAAAATAGATTTAGCACACATGCGTATGAATGGGGTACAAAATATTTTAATGGTGAGTTAAATTTATCGAGAAGCAGTACACTGAAAATTAAAAAAATATTGTTTTTTACTAAACTTGCCCTTTAAAGTTTCTCGTAAAACGTAACTATTGCAATTTTAATTTATTTGAGTGATCCATTTTTTTAAATCTTATTTAAAGATAACAAATAAAAATTGATTTTATAAATTTCGATAATATACAGTAACCTAAACATTTATATACTTAAGAAATTTAAATTAATTTAAATTTAATTTTTAATTAATAACTAGACATAACCAAATTAGCAATAAAAATTTTGAAACGGCTTTAATTAAGACTATATATTACTTTTATGCGATAAAGGTCTTTTGTGACTTTCATCATTCATTTAAGTATGCTCCATGATTAATTATGTCTGACTCAAGTCGTTTACAATTTCCGCAAACGGTACTGGACAAATAGTAATTCAAATTTTTCCGAAAACCTGCACTAGACCGAAGTCACATCAGGCGTGAAAATTTATTCTGTATGAACACTTTTGCCAGATTAAAGATTTGTATATTTCTAGTATATAGGCATAATCTAATGACTAATTTTTTCCAGTATTTAAAATTTCGTTTTACTCTTAAGCGGTTGAAATTAAAAAAAATCTGCATGAAAGGGCTATGTATTCCTTTTTTTGTTATAATTGTTTTTGTTTTTTCCTCCGGTTTTTAAAAACATTTAAAAATAGGGTATACGTCCCCCCCTTTGGTGTAAAAATCTACATCTCTGAGTTTTTGACCCATCTCATTATCTCAATCCGTTTTCGTCTTAATAATAACACAAATAAACAAAAATCTAAAAGCGACTTTATTTTACAGCACATAAAGTTACATTCTCTCTTAACTCTATGGTTCTGGAATCTCGCACTAAACCGCGTTTTCTGACTCTTTATAGAATTCTAATAATTGGAGTTTCCATTCTTATTATTGTAATTCTCCACAATTGTAGGTGCTTGGTTTGTTTCCAAAGCTTCTTTGTATATCTCAAACACCTATATTTTCTCCAAGAATTCTACGATTCCTATATACATACAGAGTGGAACAAAAGTCTGGAAACGGCCAATTATCTCGTAAATTGCTAGTCCAAATTCTACAAAAATTGGGATATTTTGGAATACGGAAATTCCAAATTTGACATTTACAATGTTGCTAGATTTGCTGCTGTTTCTCTGATATTATTAGTCACTTTGGTTTTTTAAAATACATCACTCTATATATTTAGTCATTTTTGGAATCTTCTCTTCAATACGAGTTCAACCATATGTAACACTTATGATTTTATGTAGTCTAGATGGATGGACTGGTAGACGAGGTAGTATTGAGTGGCCTCCACTTTCACCTGATTTCAATCCTAAAGATTATTTTTATTGGGGATACTTCAGTATATAATTCAGTTAATAAATCTAAACCAGCAAGTCTTGCTGAGTTAAGGCAACGAATTGTAGATTAATCTCAATTAATTTCTAGACAATCATGGAGAAATGTGGTAGACACATTCTACCATCAATTAGGGTACTGTCAACTCTCAAATGGAGCATGTTTAAAACACTTGCTTAAGTAATCATTATTTTAAAAATATTGAACTTTTTCAATTGTTACGTTTTAATGTAGTTGAAAATAGTGTTAAACCATTTATTGAAACAATTAGGCGTTGCCAGACTTCTGTTTTATTTATTTAAGACATTCTAGACTACATAAAATTATAAGTGTTACTTATGGTTGAACTCGCATTTAAGAGGAGATTCCAAAAAATTGAATACATAGGGTGATGTATTTAAAAAACCAAAGTGACTAATAATATCAGAGAAACGGCAAATCTAGCAACATTGCAAATGTCAAATCTGGAATCTCCGTTTCCTAAAATAGGCTTATCCCAAATTTTGTAGAATTCGGACTAGCAATTTACGAGATAATTGGCCGTTTTTAGACCTTTAGTCCACTCTGTATTTATATTTTCATGTGACTCGTATACTTTTTTGTTTTATTCAATCTAAATAAAAATATAAATATAAATATATGAGAATTGTAGTATCATGGAAACAAAATTCATAAATTTCGCGTAGCATTAGGGTGTTAACGCAAATGAACCATTTCTAAATTTAGCAATGGGGTAAAAGCTCATATATTTCTAATACTTGAACCGCAGCATTGGGAGGGACATTGTTCCGGTAATTATTTCACTAACCCAATCTGACGGAAGCGCCATCGAAGCACTTTAGTGAAAAACACTCTTTGAAAGCTCCATCGCAAATCTGTTATCCCTTTCATCTCTATTTACATCCCAACGGAGGGAACAAAGCAACAAGTAAGGCAATCCAATAACGCATCAATGGTTACACAAGAAATAGATCACGTAATTTGATAAACCGATGTCGTTTTTTATTTGTGTCACGTACGTGGTCTTGGGCTAAACGTACATTTCACATTACTTTTTCTAAACAAAAGCTACACCCTCCTTCTAAATAACATTAAATTTAAGGGCAAGTTAGGTTTTTGGAATAATTCTTCAAGGTCTCAAGATTTACAAAGTGGAGGATAAAAATGAACAACAATACTTTAGGCAATTGTAGGAGATGGAATGGATAGATATTCAAATGTGTTGCATAACTAACTAATTTGATTTTACTTTTTCTTTTTCTCACGTTTAACGGTATCTCGAAATTTCTCTCATATTACTAAACATCTATAATACATTTCTAATTCCTAGATTTCTAAATTTTACTTTTACAGAGGCTGCTCTGTTACTTAATTTATTTTAAGTTGCAAAATCAAAGATTTTGAATAATTTTGAAATACAATGTATATTGATTTGATTAAAAAAATAAAAAACTAAATAAAAATACTAAATACTTAACAAAAAAATCTGTGGAAACGGCTGAGGAGGACGGAACTTTGCCTCTATGCAAAATAAATTCTAGTAGTTAGTACTTTACATTACCGATTCTTATCCGTTGGTAACATAGAATCAAAAGAAATTACTATTCCAGGGAAAATCTTGATATCAATTCAGTACTGTCCTTTGTCAGGTGTTCAGCTAAGGTAACTTTTACTAATAACTTTCTATTTAGATTTATTAAAAAACAAGCTACTTAAAGACTGCTCCACAACAACAGAGCAGGTGTAAAAAAGGTTAAATAAAACTCGCGACTAAATAAATAACTAAAATGCTCCTTTTCTAAAGCAGGAAAATTACATTGGTTTGAGAGATTTAACAAAACCTGAAACACTGTTAGTGCAACCTCAAAATAAATACTTTGAGATAAAATCTATCAGTCAGATAGAAATAATATCCGTTCGTTTATCATTAAATTTACTTATAGGGACAAGTTACCGCTCAAAAAAAAATAGATTCTACGACAGGCTCGCCCCAGAATTACCAACTGACTTTGGGTGTCTTTTTTACGACGGCTTTAATCTCCATTCCAGACTCCTTCGAGTCATAAAATCAGACCGATTTTTTTTTGCTCGCGATTGATTTTGCAAATTTACAAAGGTTTTGCATATATCATGGGTGGACTTTGTTCTCACGTTCTATAAGTAACTGCTTGAAATCTAACCTAAATTTCCTTTGAAGTTCACAAATATTAGTGTAAATATTTTATTTGAAGGTACATGTGTAGATTCGCTATTTACTTTTGGTTAATTTTAAACTTACAATGACTTGTCTATTGCGTAAAGCATTTAGGTAATCTATTCTTACAAGCGGTATATTCAGATTTCAAATGCAGATAATATCAACAAAAACACGTGACGCTTAATTAGAACAGGACCGAATTATGCGTCTGAATACAGCGAAAAAAATGTTTTTTTCAATTTGTATATTTTTCAAAATATATATTTATTTTGAACGCTTATAGTTATACTAATCAAATTTGGAGGGTGGAAATAAACGGGTGTAGGCATCTCAACTCCATGTAACAGATGAAGTCACAGGGCGACTGTGATAAAAAAATTTAAATTGAACCTTATAGCCAGTGACACCTTGTTTGAAAGGTACTGAAAATTATTGAAATACAGATTAGTACCTTAAACTATAATTGTAATTGCGGGTTTACCATGCACTTAATATACGTTAGTCACTGTTTACACCGCACGTTATTGAGATGTCAATTATATTAACTTTTTATTGCGCTTATAGTATTAACTATAACTATAACTACTAATGAAGAGCCTGGAAAAATAAGTACGAAGAAAAAAATTTGAGGTGTCATACAAGATGAATACTTTATCTGTAATAAATTCTAAATTTTGTAATTTATTGTTAATGATTATTTATTATTAAATTACATTAATATGTAAAAATTGTTTGATACCTCGTATGTGGTTACGCTGCAATTGCTTTCTAGATCATTGTCTAGAATGGATCAGTCGCCGTCCTTAATTTATATTTTTTCACTGATTTTTCTCTATTTTTTCGATTTACTACATTCTCTTCCAATTTATTATTCAGGCTTTGGTAAGATGATTCTTAATTTTTCTTCTTCCTGTTGCTTTTGTTCGTGCTTTTCTTTTGAGTATTTTCAGGTCTTAACTTTGCTTCTACCCCATGTTTTTTCGATGTCGTTAGTATATTTCTCGTGATGGAATCGAATCTGTTTAAATTTTTTGAAGAATATTTCTATATCAATATGTAGTCATGCACTTTTTCCATTATCTGTTTGACTGTGTGTACATTGATATTGTCCTAGTACATCTTTAGCGCTTCTTACCAGTTTGCTTTGAATTATTGTTGACATTATTTTGTATGCGATATTTGGCAATATGATGCCTGTATACTTTTTACATTTATATTGGTATCACTTTTTATATATTTTTTTAATCAGATGGTACATACTTGTAGTGCGCTTCCTCTATACTTTTTAAGCTCTTGTTTATTCCGTCTTTTCCTGGTGATTTTCCATTTCAATTCTTATTTATTATTTCTTTAACTTCTTCTACTGTTAGATCCTCCGTCTCTGGTTATTTTCCACTCTTTCTCTTCATATGTGTTATTTGTCTCGGTTAGTTGTTCCTTGAAATGATCTTCCCATATTTGTTTATACTGGTGTTTTTCCTCCAGCAGCTTTCCTTGTGGTAATACTACATTAGGAACCGTAACAATGTATTTATTTCTTCCAGAATTAAATTAAAATTATATATATATATATTTGCCTACTAAACAATTTTAAATTTAATTCTGGAAGAAATAAATACATTGTTACGGTTCCTAATGTAGTATTACCACAATATATATATATATATATATAGGGAGACAGTTAAGTGAACAATTCAGGATCCTAAGATATAAATCGAATGAGAATAATTTATTGTTAGACATATTGGTAAATAAAACATAATAAAAAATCTTTTTTTTTCTTTATTTATCGACATGCAAAGATACGCAGCGCGCTTAGATTGAAAAATAAATTGATGTTATTTCTGTAGTTTATATTTATACACATACATATATAGTAGTAACAGAACATTTTCAGTTGTAATTTCCGAAGAAAATTTTTCCTAAAAACACCAGTGATCCTTATCTTTATTTGAATATCGGAAAAAATATATCGTCTTCAAGATTGTTTTTACCTTCTTATGTGATAAGCGAGAAAAGGCCTGGAGATATAATGAGGGTATGTAGGTTTTATTTAAAATAGATTATAAGGGACATTATATAGAAAAGTCAATTTTTGGTGTTTGTGTATTTCACACAATACAAATTTGGTGTTTTATCGAATTTATTTTATGTTTAATTGTATTAGTATATGCAGATTTTTTGTAAAAAACTATAACCATCCTTTTATGTATAAAAATAGACGTGTCCTATTAGTGACTCAAATAATATTTTTAAGTGTTCCAAAAGCCAAAAAATGAGGAACAATAGTTCCATGTAGCCTGCGTTCTTACAGAAAGTTATAATGCCCCCTCCTTAGTGCTTTCTTCCTGAAATTTCTGGACTAGCAGAGATTTTGTTTGATTTCATTTTCTACGTAGTCTCTGCCTAATGGACCCAGTCGATCAATGCGGATTATGATTGAGCTTCCTTTGGGAGTCTTGAAGATCGTGTAGATTAACATTAATTTTGTTCTTGATGACGAAGGCTTCTCCTAGTTCTTCTGCAGTTTTGTAAATATATTCCGTTTTCTTCTTGGACTATCGAATCAAACGAGGTCTTCTTTCTGCTAAATGGTATCTTTGGCTCGTTTATCGTAGCACCTCTTCACCTTGTTAGTAACTAGCTATTGGTTAGTACGAACCAATTCATGGGTATCTTCCATTATCTTTTGGAGATTATATACAAAATCTTCTCCAGTCTTCTTTTCACCAGATTAGTAGTGGAACATCAGGTCGTGCGGGAGTTTCATTTTCCGATCAAAAAAACTTTCGATATGGGAACCCCAATTGACTAGTAAACTCCTTCACACTAGGAGGCAGCTTCTTGATTGAAGACTAGATAGACTTCTTCCGACTTGGAGAAACGTATTTATTTCCAACATCGTTTTCTGGTATAGGTCTTTATAAATCCGCAGCGAATAGGCCTTCCATAATGTATTGAAGCATCTTAGCTTTATGTTTATCATATAGTATATGGTACATTTTCGGCACCAATTCTTTATGTCGCCTGAGAAGTTCCTCCAGTAAAACCTTTCACGGATATACTGCAACGTTTTTTTACTAGCAGATGTCTTCCAGACTTTCCATCGTGTAAATGGCAAAAGCAATTTCTCGAAACTAGATAAGGCCTTTTGCTTTTGGTGCCTTCAATATTTTTAACTACCATTTTTAAACAAGTGATCCTTTAATAGTTATTTTCCTGTCAGTTTTGAATTATTTCTGGCGTTCATTTAAGGATGATATCTTCAATTTAAAAAAGAGTCTTCTTTTTGTTCAAGACGACTACAATAAGAGCAATTTGGCTAGCAAGATTTTCTGGTGTTGGTATTACTGTAGCTCACCCTAGAGGTCTAATTTTTGGCTGGATGTCGCTCTTTTGGAGTCAATGTGTTTTAGTTTTACTATTTCTTGGGGTGATCGAAACTTGTTTTTCTTCCGACGTTGACAGGAACTTCTGTTATGTAGTAAGCAGCTCTTTCTGCCTGTTCCATATGGGCATAGCCATAGCTCATTTCCAGGTGATTCATTAATTGATTAAAATCTTTAGTTCTGTCGACTCGAAGGGCTTGGAGGATATCCAATACATTTCCAAGCGGATCTACGATGAAGTTTAGCGATTTTTTTGGGACTATTCGTTGGCACCACCATTAAATTGTTTTAGACAATTGGACAAGTAAGTTTTGCCAATTGTTCCAAGCTGGATTTGGAGGGCCTGCAGGTTACATTGTAGACTTTCTGTTATTGGGTTGCTCTCTTCCTCTGTACTTTAGGTGACCGATAGCTCGGAGCATTTATCTCGTGGCTTTTAGAAATCTTGATTGGTTTTGTGAATTTTCTGGCAGAACTGAGAACTGAGAATTGCTCTTCTTGTCGGGATATCTATTGGGTTAAATAGTCTTCTTGCTATCTACTAGAAGATTTAGTCGGACTTCCTAGCCTCTGCTGGGAAAATTAGTATTGTTGCCGAAATATCTGCTGGGAAAGCTCGGAGAATTGGTCTTCTTGCCAACATATCTGCTAGGTGAAAAAGTCTTCTTGCTTTCTGGTGGCAGATTTCATCGGACTAGCTAACCTCTGCTGGGAAAAAGACCCTCTGAGAGGGATGTCCCTTCTATTAAGGATCAAGTAACTGTCCTATTAGTGCCATCTTTGTGTAATTTGTATTCAAATTTAGTTCCATCAACTATCTTCTGGGTTGTGATACTAATAATGAACAAAGTTCTTAACAAACCTCTTAGATTTGCTTCTTTACTTCATATGTAATACCAATTGTTACTTTTTTGGGAATTTGGGGGTTTATCTAACTTTATTTACAAGAAAATTCACAAACGTCTTCTATAATTTGTTAATTTTTGCTTCTGGATAGAATTCCATTCTAGGGTGAATGTGAAAGTAAAAGTCCAATTCTCCACAAATACAAATTTACTTTATTATTGGACGCGTTACGGGTTTATACTCATTATCAAAGACAGTATTTAGTTTTCATATCTAGAATATAACAAATGTTATATAAGTCAATATAACTTACGTCAATTTTTACAAACTACAAGAGCAAAAGACACATTTTGATCAATCAAATTGCACGATTTTAGCCGCCTCTAGATGTTGGAAGCTTGCTGGATCATTTAAAGAATTTGTGGAGATCTATCTCAATACTTGCTAAAATATCCAATTTTTTACCACTTTTTATATTGTGTTACATTTTAAAGTTTTTTGATCTATGGATCAAATAAATGTTTTGTTTAATACTCCAAAGGCTGATTTGTTTGTCGAAAAAGTAGATTAAACGAGTATATCTACCATAAAAATATTTTACCATCATAATAATTTCATCATAAATATCCATTAAAGTAAATATTTTATAATGAAATGAAATACCCTAAGTTCTAATAATTTCTGTTACATCATCCAATTAATTAGTAATATTACTTATAATATTATCCATATATGGTCTTAATTATATCGTTCAAACTCGATCCTGAATTGTTTGTTTACGGCTATAATAGATCACAAAGTGACTGAAAATATATTTTTAGATACATGCATTTTGTCTCAAGTATCCATTTTATTTTTATTCCATCTTCAATTATTACGACTACTTCTAATCCTCATAATAATCGTAGTTATAGTTTTCTTTACAATCATGGTTTTTTTTTGTTTTTTCATTCTTTATAAAAGTTGATAATGAGGTGAAACTCCTTTCCATTCTGTCAATTGCAAAAAATTTCAATTTACGGAAACTAATATTAATGATCTATTACTAAAAAGAACACCAATAGCTGAGCCTTAATACTTTCTAATATGATGATTTATTAAATATTTTGATGTAGCATTTTTCCCAATAACGCTATTAAATCGTTTTCCATTAAGCCAATCTGAAGCTACAACGAATTTCGTCAAGTTCGTTTTGTATGTAAGTGAATTTCCTGTCAACAATCAAAAAATCAATCGCTCCAAGCCTCTAGTAATTTTTCTCTTTTAGCTGAACCCTGGAATTTGCCTGCCTGCCCTGTTGCTCTGCCATCGCATATCCCTAATATTGGATCCAGGAATGAAATCCCCGATAGGGATTTTGTCAGTGATTTGTTTTCCACTTGAGTGTTATTTGGATTGCTATCAATCAGATGTCGTGAGGTTACGATATTTGAAGTGTTCATTTGTAAAGACTATTTATTCTACCGGAAAACTCCTAATTTTCTGTTTGACAGTGGACAAAACATTCTAATTTCAAGGAATTGAAAATCTTTTTAGTCACAGAAATACATTTTAAACAGTGAACGACTATTTAATATAGGATTTTTAATACAAATCCCGTTGCACGTCATATATCAATTATGAGATCACGACCCTGCAGTGTTGTCGGCTTGTCTAAATTGTCGAGGAATGTAGGAAGTTTCAAAAATGTAAGGTTAGGTTATGTTGTCACGCTCCCGTTCAAAGTACTCTATTAATGAATATACAAGCTCTTTACAACGACTATTTAGTTTTTTTGCTTATTCACACTATCTTTGTTTTGAAAAAAACAGTTTTTTTTATAAGTTAACTATCTAGCAAAATAATTACGATTACTTTTTCGGATTTTTAGTACTGTGACTACGTTCATGAGTCCTCGTGAATTTTCGTGATGTTTCGTATGATTTATCTTAGTTAGGGAAATTTTAATTAGTTGGCAGTACTATGACGAAAGAGGTACGTCACTCCTGACGTGCAACGGTATTTGTACTAAAAATCCTATAATAAGAAACTTTGATAATTTTGTATGAGAATTTAAATTGTTTAAAAATAAAATAGTTTTAATATATTTTAAACAGCAAAGCTACTCTCTCTGTCTTTCTTTTGCAAGGGATGCAAAATTTTTAACATAGTTCGCAAGGAACCGACTCGTGTCGGCGATGAAATCGCGGCAGCCAATCACTTAATTTCAAAACTATAACAGTACAGATATTTTAACATAAAAATAAATTTGTTTTTGTTCAGGACCATGTTCCGGCTCGAAGGACCACTATATAAAATTTTTGCATTACTTGCAAAAACATACAGAAAATACAGAGAGTAGCTTTGCTATTTAAAATGTATTAACAACTATTTTGTATGAGAATTTAAACTGTTTAAAAATAAAATAAATTTAAAAATACCGTCCACGATTATTTAATAGTAAGAAACAATCGTTTCATCCCTTCTGATTAAGGAGTAGTTTTTGGCGGTAGGTACCACTGATTATGTCATATTTTTTAGATACGTAAGTATTAACAACAATTTGGTAATTACGATTCCATGCCCTTTCTTATGCAAAAAAGTACTTTGAATACGTTTCCATAAATAACACCGTTTTTTCTTGGAAAAGTTACTTTTGATGTATCATCCCAAAATTGATCGTTGTTAACAAATTAGATTTCAAGGAAATTCAGTGGACAAACAATCAAATATTAATTATTGTTGATTTCAAAGCCTTCTTGCCTTATTAGACAGTCTTTCAAAAAATATAATACATTTTGGTTCCTCATTATACCAGGATATGTCAATCACAAAAATCTAAGTTAAATATTAATTTGTTCAACAAATTAGACAATTTATTTAAAGGGTTAAATAACAAATCATTTTATAATTTTACTAATTATTTTTTATTACAACACTGCTTTTAGTCTACTCATGAATTTTTGAATTTTAACTTTTGAATAAGGATTCAATCTATATTGTTATATCCTTCTTAGTCATTTATAATCTGTTTTATTTTTAAACTGTAGTTAATTATTCCTTGCTTGTTAATTGTTCCTTGTCTCATGTTTCTATATTTTATAGATTTACTCTATAAAGACCTTTACTATGTTCTTTCGGATAGTTATAATTTTATATAGCAATTAATTATACTTATTTGCAGTAGAAACTTATGATATATATGTGTACGGTGGTCAATAAATGCTATTATTATTGGCTAACATTTGATTAGGGTTTAGAAAATTATTTGGGACGGACCATATCAAAATGTCCACTGTCAAACTAGTACTGACATTTTTTTTAAAAAGGCAAATCGAATGCTACCCAATAGCGTACAGTTTTACGAAGACATTAGACAAATCAAATATTTCGTTTGGATACTACACTCAATTGATTTTTTCCAAATTCACAAATACCTTTTTAATGGTGAGATGACCGTGTATAGCAGGTAAATAATCGATGGTTGAGTAAGGATTTTTTTAAGTATTCCAGGGGACAATGTTCTCTATAAATTGGTCGTTGGTTTGGAGCGTGCAAAGGACGACCCAATTTGATACTTAGACCCTTACCTAAACGTGGTCTAAGATATTAAATAAATTTCCCGCACACTTGCAAATAAGAAAATCCCGGCCCAAGTTTCCACCGTATTTTTTTACAAGCCCTTAATTTACTAAGAAAATTACAGAGGATTAGCAAATTCGCCATTCTCCAATTAGTAAGTGGTGGATGTATGAAAGAGCATTCAATTAATTTTCTCCTTGTTAAGTCCGGCAACGGGCAGTTAAAGACTAATTTAAATTAATGGCTAGACGACGAAGTAATACGGAATGAGAGTAACAGACCAGAAATTCGGATTTCAATGATAAAGGGAGATGTAAACGACTTACTCCAACTTCAACTAGATTAGGACAAATTAAATATAAGTTTCTTTAATACTCAAACATCAATATATTGTAAAAGTATGTTTTTGGCAACTTTTCCCTTTGTAAGTAAAAAATAAAGTTCACATTTAGTTAAATTAAAACTAAATTAAATTGGAAGGCGGAAAAAATAAATTAAACTCAAAATAAAAAAAAAACTGAAATTAATTCTAAACCATATATAACTATATATAGAGTGGGCCGCTTAAAATAGTTCATCCTGATATTTGGCAGTATTCATTAGATTTTTAGAAAATACTAAAGTATGTCGATTTTTATTCTAAAGAGGACACATTTTCACGATACAGATATCTGTCATATTTTAACCTCCTCCCGTCCACGTCTTCTAATTTTAAATAGGGAATATACCATATTCGGCACATTAATAGAAAGGTATTGCGATGGACTAATGAGCCATATGATTATCCATGACTTTTCTTTCGATATTAACTCTATGTTCGTAATAAAGTTTTAATTTAATTAAAGTATAATACCTCTAAAAAATTAAACGCAACACCTATGTTTGACTAATGTGGAAATAATTTCAAAAAATATCTATTAGTTTAGCATCACATGCTACCAAATGTTTTAGTAACTACTTAGTAAATCTTTGCAGTTTGTTATTTTTGACGTAATTTTTGCGTTTAATTATTAAGAGGTATTAGAGTTTAATTAAATTAAAACTTTTTTACAAATATAGAGTTAATGTCGAAAGAAAAGTCATGGATATGGATATGGCTCATTAGTTCATCGCAAAACGGCTAATTTAATATCACTATTATTTCATGATATATTCTATATATAAGGCACTCTAAATTTTAGGAAAAAATTCTAAGCTATAATTTTAGTTTCACAAGGAAGGCTTTGTTATAGCTAAATAATTTATATTGTATGCCAAAAATTAAATTGTCCAATTTTACTTTGAAATTTACAAATAATAACCTTCGAGTTAATTCGTAAAGCAATTGGCCTCCCGTAAAGATTTGAAATTTGTTAAAATTTAAGTACAAATCAATGAATCTATTACCTATACCTATTACTTTTTTTTGTAATTTGATCTCTTTGTCAATTTGTTGATTTAATATTGAGGATCATATTCTCAAATTTTTAAACTATTCTATATATCCGGTTACCATATATAAAATAATTGCTCCAAATTAAACTTATAATAAAGGGACAAACATTTTGTACATGTCGGTACCTATTTCTTAGGAAAGAATGTTAGAAAGTATTTTTCTTGTTTGCTTTTATTTTACTACGTTTACTTTTGGTTGTGCTTTTTCATTTTGGTCTATTTCCTGGGCTTCAATTTCTTCTTCTTCTTCAGTTTAATCGCTATATTTTAAATTATATAAAATAGTCTCACTATATTTCTTTCTTTTATATTAACAAACTCTATTTTCTTGGGGTTTCTTCTCATAAATTCTATGGTTGGTTTTCTCTTTTCGTTTTATTATTCATCAAGTTTAAAAAATTGGATTTTGGTTATGAAATATAAACATTTTTATGTCTTTATGTATATTGAATTATTATTTGTTTTATCTTGTCTATATGGTTGAAGATAAAAAACAATATTTTTCAAGTGATGGTCCTAGCGAAATTATTAAATCACCATAAATCGAATTGTAATTGCGTAAGTTGTTTGTTCATGTTTATGAAATTAAAACAGTATTTATGAAACAAAGAATACTTTCTAGATATCGGAACAGAATATTTGCTACAAATTTTGAATTATGCCACTGACTATGCTTTATTTATCTGTTTTAAATATTCAAAAATTAACTGAGTAATGTATGTGATTATTTAATTTCTAATTAAAATTAAAATGTAGACAGATTCAGTAACTGTCAACGTAACGCCGGCAGAATTTAAATGAATGCAAAAATAAAATATTACTAACGAGAGTTTTATTGAAATCTATTTATACTATTAATGAATACAAAATAGAATAGAATTTAATTTCTGAATGCCAGATTTAGGTTGTTTGTTATTAATTTTATTATTTTATCACATACATATATAGTTACTCTGTATTTCCTATAAAAAAATGTGCTCACGTAACCCTTCTAAACTTATCAACCCAATGAAAAATTTATGACATGAAATTAAACAAGTTTGCAAAGTCAACCCTTAAAACATAATACGAATGCTAAAAAATTCCCATAAGTATTTGTTTATAAGTGTATGTAATTCCCAAAATTTTAAGTTTCTACATTAATCCAGTCTTGAGAAAAAAAAATTAAAAGTTATGTTCTTTTTGAGGTGCTATTTCTTTAAGGGTTGGGTTAAGAAAATTTTTTATATGAAAGACCACTCAATCTTCTCCTAAATTTTTTGGCGTAAATTTTACAACATCCTTTTCGCTTTTGTCCATGAACGAAAATTTTTAATACAATTGTAACTATTTAAATGAGTTACAATATTCAATGGATTTTTTTTGCATTAGTGTGCTTATAAAACACTAAGTTTTTCCTGAAACCATTTCATTGTAGCTAACTAATTTTAATTCCGAGAGAATCATTTCAAGAATTACAGCTCCAGTAGTTTATTACTTTTTTGTTTTATTGAAGCTATTATTTCTAGTTTCCTAGAATATATTACCATTTGTGTTCCTATTTGGTTGCATAATTTCATTATTTCAGTGAACAAATTTTATATGCAAATAGATAAGTTTATTAAATATTTAATTATTTAGACAAGAAAATTCTATAACAGAACTATGAAAACATTGTAAACTTCAATTTTATGGTACAGAACTGTTTACTTACAAAGTTATTTCAAAATTCTACATTAAAACTCTATATTTTTTTATATATCAGATTGTTGAATTAATTTATTTCAATGACTTTCAGATTAATCTTTAATTTTAACTTATAACGGTGGCTTTATTTACTTTATAATACTTCGTAATGACAAAAATATTCTTTAATTAAACCCTGTTCAAAATTCACAATGAATTTTTAACAGATTAATTACTAATTTAAAAAAAATTAATTACATTTTTAATCGTTAAAAGTATTGGCAATATCTCTAACCAAACGACAATATTACAATTTGTTAATATTTTTGGCAAAGTTGAGGGTTCCTGTCAAATAGTCAAAGTGTAAGTTTTGAACGAAAAATGCAAAATTTACCAATCTATTTTTTATTTATTTACATTTTATCACATGCATTATTAATATTTATACATTATTTTTTGCTCTTATTTTTATTGTCGAAGAGAGATCTCTTATCTAACGAGAAGTTTTTGGGTAATCAACAGTCACAAGATACTTCTATTAACGAAATGTCATCACAAAATTTTTTATTATTTTTTATTAGATAACTTCATATTCAACCAGAATAGTTTTAAACCAATTAAAATAGCAAGAAGTAACGGAGTATATTAATTATCCACAATAATTAAGTGAAAAATTGTGAAAAAATATGTATCCATATATAGTTTTACCAAATAAGTAATCATTGAAGAGTTTTGGAATTTTAATTTTATCACGAAGTGTCTGAGAGTAATAAGAAGTAGTACCAAAAGATCGTAAACCTTATTATCTTCAAACCCTTTTGATTTTATTATATCATATCTATTATCATTATAACATCATATTATTACTGATCTCTATGAGGATTGCGTGCCGAGTGGAGCACGTGGAGATCGTTTTGAGATAGAATTTGTCGGCAAATTGATGTTAATATTACTACGAGAATTGATAGTGGATAATCATACTTTGAAGTGTCTTTCTTTCTAAATAATCTATCCACTGTTTTCTTCTAACATTGATTACATTATCTATCTTCCTATTCTCCGCAGTATTTTTCATTTTCATATTTTTAACTCCTCTCATATTTAATTATTTAATACCAACGGTTCACTTTCGTAAATCGCTGTAGGTTTAAATATTAAATTTATGTTTTTTGATAGCTACTTCTGTCTTAATAAATGGTTTGCTGATCCTCCACTCTTACTTACTTTCATCAATTTAATTTTAACTTCTTCGCTTTTATTTGTCAGCATGGCCCAGGACTATACAAACTCCTTGACTTCTTCAAATAATAATATCTGTTGTCTTTTTTTTTATTTCTAAATTTCCTTGTCTTCGTCCTTCGAATTCTACGTGTTTTGTTTTAACTTAGTTCATTTTTAACCGCATTTTATATACTGCCTTCGCTTCTTTTAACTTTTTCGTGTTTTGTGCCACTAACTGAGCAGTGTCATTTTCTCAATATATCAATCCCTCTCTGTTTAGCCTGCTAATTACTCTTTCTAGGATAATATTAAACAGTACTTTGACAGCGGATCTCCTGGACGAAGTTCTGTATATATTTTGAATTCTTGAATTATGCTTGGACTTTACTTGTTATTTCTTCTAATGACAATTTTATTAGTGGCATCAGCTTGCAGGTTATTTAGAATTATTTCATAAGCTGAATTCATTTACAAGTAGATCTATTCACTGAATCTTAGGCTTTCTTAAAGTCTAAAAATAACCCTACTAACGGTTTTTTATATTGGTTGTACAAATCTGGTCAGTTGCCGATCTTCCTTTCCTAAATCTTGCCCAATATTTCCCTATTTATGATTTTAAATTAATTCTAGTCTTCTTTTAATTAATGTGGCCATTTTTTTGTAAACTACATCTAAAAACGAATTTCCACGGTAGTTGTTACAGTACGTTACGTCACCTTTTTAACCATTGTGGTGCTTCTCCGGTCCTTTCTACCTTTTTCCAAATCTTCTCTATAATATGATATATTTAGTTTTGAAGCTCTTTTTCACCACATTTGAGACTCTTCGTTGTTATTCGATTCTTCCCTGGACTTTTATTATCTTGTAAACAGTTTATAATTTCGCTAATATCCTTTCTTGTTGGGACTTCTATTTTCTGCTCGTTTTGTTCTTCTTCTCCTCTTATTTCTTCCTTCCATGGCATTTCCCCATTTTCGTTATTCAGAACAGAAGTACTCGCTCCGTCTTGTTTTAATTTTATCTTTATCTCATTTAGATGTCATTTTTCTCCTTAATTAATACTATATTGATTTTTTCCTTACCTTCTTTTTTTACCTCATTTTATAAATTCATGATTTCTTTCACTTTATAGGACTCTTCAGTTTCCTTTACTTTCTCTTCATTATATAAACTCTTTTTCGTTTTATGAAGTTTCTTTGTTTTTATTCTTTGCTTGTAGGCATCTTTATCTTCATTTCTGTTTTTCTGTAGAGCTTTTATCCTGAGTTTGTTTCTGTTTTCTATTTCGTGGATTTTTTCTTCTTTGCATATCATTCTGACGCTGTTGTTGCAACTTGATTTATTTTTTTTTTCTCCCCCATTTTCCATTTAAGTTTGACTCAGATTTACTACGATTTATCAAACAGTCTATCAACCATTTCCATTCCAAAAGCTTCATAGAAAATTTTTTGAACTATTCCGAATTACCACGAAGTTTATGGTATTTATAAAGTATTGCTAACAAGTTATTTAATATAATTTAAAAATATTCATATCTTAATAATTTTACATTTAATTAACAGTTCACTTAATATTTAACAATTATTATTTCTCTGTTTATTTTGGAAGTATTGAGCCCTTGATTGGAATATGGTTTGAGCAAGAGCGCCGATCTCACAATATGGTACCTCTTTTTTAGAAATCTCTAGAATTTATCGTGACAACACGTTAGTTGTTAGATTTGCTATTCTTTTAATAAAAATTAGTTACGGTTGTTTCATTGAGAAAGAGCTTTTTGGAACACTTAATAAATCAGAGATCGGATATTTTTCTTAAAACAAGAAAGAAATATTTCCTTTTTGATATTTTAAATTTCCTTAAGAATTTAACAGTACTGAAATATTTCCTAGAACTTTGGTTTGCAATCACCTAAATTTTAGTTTTCAATAAGAAACATATTGAGGCTCTCTGTTACAAATTTTATACTATTAGCTCAACCTACAAAACCGTATGCCTCCGCTTTATTACATGCACCATAAACATCATTATTGTATGTAATTTACGTAATTACAGACTACCAATTAAGTGCAATGTCAGCGTTTTGAAAACAGCACCCATTTTGCATAAACACGTTAACTACATTGTTTGAGTAAACAATAGTTAAACGACGCGGGTCTGTGTTTGCCCGTAGGTTAGCCGCTCCAATCAAAAATTTTAATTAGAAAATAATAGAAATATGGGTCATGTAAAATAAAGAATTCTTTAATAAAACAATTTCAGTAAGGGTTTTGAAAAAAGTAGAAAAACAGAGGGAAAGTTTAATTCATATTGTTTTTACCAAAAGCGAAACTTATTAATCGTTTGTTTCGATAATAGAAGTTGTTAACTTAAAGGAATACTTGAACTACTTAAACATCAAATTCAAACACTGTAGCGTGTTGCGGTAACTATGTTAATATCATCAGTAGACGATTAATACCAATATTAACCTAATCAATTATCTAACAAAACAATGGACTGTATGAATATCTGTGAATTTCTCTAGTTTTGAATGCTTCTAACAGTCTTCTATTATCATAGAATAATCAACACCAAAAAAGATACTTAGTAGGTTAATATTAGCTTTAATCATCTCCTGATGATTGTAACATATGTATGTAGTTAGCGAAACGCACCTCGTGTTCTGATTTTTGATTTGACGTTTAACTAGTTTAAGACTAAAACAGCTCCAACAAATTAAAAGTTCCAGTTCGCAATGTAACTTTAAAACAAAAAAATCATTTCAACGGAAAAATCTAGTGGAGTCTGTTTTGTTAAATTATTTAATATCCCTTTATTTATCTACAAATACTGTTACCTTTTCTGCATAGAATTTTATTCGAATCATCTTTGGCGAACTACCCAGTAATCCTATAGAGAAAATATATTTCCTGCACAATAAAATACTGATTTCTATGGACTTTCAACGCAATCGTTTCCGCCAATTCACTTTGTACTCTGTGAACTTTTTCTTTTCAGAACAAACCTTTTCGTATGTTTTTGATTCACTCGATTTTCTAGCAAACGGAAAATCGGAAACACGTGGCCATACTTTTAAAAAGGTTAATTGAATTGAAAGAAATAATTAACTCTTTTTTGATGTAATCATATCTATTAGGGAGAGGAAAAATGGATTAGTTTTTTCATAAAATGTGGCTCTAGGCTTAAGAGTAATTTTCTGTTTGTTTCTATATAAAAAAATGTTAAACAGAATAATAAAACGAAAAGATGGAATGTAGCTTAATAATAAGGTTTTTGTATTTTATTATCAAGAGGTTTTTATGAGCTATATACATATATTGTCGTTTTTTATTTTCTAATTCGATAACATTAATATTGACGTGACACACAATGAAAGTAATATTATTCCAAACACTTATCTTAAATCATCAAAGTGGTATAGCAAGTTTACATTTTGCAAAATTCTAATTGTTAAAAACCTTTTCTTTTATTTATATTACTCTTTTCTTATCAATATTTTTAAATCAAGATAAAGTTTATATAAAATTCATCATAAATATTTTTCTTACTAATGAAGTTTGGGACTACATATAATTTGTTAAACTAAATTAATTTTTATCTGTTAATAATTTGATATGTATTCAATTTACCATTTTTATTAGCTATTTTTTTTATAATTTCAAAATTCAAGAAATATTACTATGCTAAAATTATGAAACATCAATAATCTACATTTTGAGTTCATAAAGATTATGCAAAAAACTTTAAAATATTTACCATAAATTGCTTTAATTTCGTAAAAGTTATAAAAATTTAATGACGACTAGTTTCGGCTCATAACAAAGCCATCTTCAGAGCTGAAATGACAATGAAGGTATCACTAAAAACAATACAAACAATACGGGAAACTTACAACTTATCAACTATAGGATCCCAGTAACATAATTATCAAATGTGAATTTAGACATAAAAACAATTAATGTGGAAGATATTTAAATTAAATTAATGAAATGTTGAATTAAACTTAAAAATAACATTGACGTTGAGCAAATAGTTAATAATTATATCAGATAACAATATCATACTCGAAAGTGTCGTAACAATAGTAAGGGAGAAATATGGGAGAAATACACGTTAATCAACTTAAAACTCAATGAAGGCAGAATGAGTACCCAAGAATACTTGAGTATCTCAGTAAAGAAATCTAGGAACAGGTAAACCGGAAAAAGAAGTCTCCCAAAGGAATTGAAAACTAAGCTGGGATAATTGACATCAGTGAAAAAATCTAAACTTGGTATCCTAAAACTAGGAATAAATTCTAGTGGATCAACATGGTCGCTAGTACCAACCAGAAAAATTCGTGTACATGATATTGATGCAAAATACCATATACATTTCCCAATAAGGGAAACAACCCAGCACGTGTGAGGAGGAAATAAATAACATTAAAAAGAAATAAAACACTGTTCAAACGGTAAGAAAACGGAATAGGAACTCGCCAGTCGACACATACCTAAGACCAAATTAAGCAGAGGAGGGAAAGAAGAAAAAAGGAAAAGATGTTAGTTAAATTAGAAAATGAACAACAGGTTGATGTCAAACTAAACAAACATAACCTATATGGAATAAACAAAAAACAATGACTATGGGTAAAAACATGATTATGTAAAGTCAAGATTCATAAAAATATATGGTATAGAACTCTGAATTTGCTCGTTCAAACATAAGCAACTAATGGAATAATCATTATGAATTTCTAAGAAGCTTAAAGTTATCTTTATCAAAACTATGGTTTTCAAGTAATATATGGTTTGCAAAAGAAGAAGGGGTATTAGAAATATTTGTTAATGTAATTAACATGTTCTTTTAGTCCACATTCTAATCTACGGTTACATTGACCTCATTTACCAGTAGAGCAGGATAACTTATAAATATCAGATTTATGTATCATAGAGATCGGATCTTTACTATTACAAAACAAGGTTGAAAATTTATTATGGGTTCTGATAGCTCTAGTGATGTCAAATTTAGAAAATAAAAATGAATTATGTAAGATAAAGTACCAAAAAAGTGAGGGATTCTGAAAAAACTTGATTGGTTTGTGAAAGGTTTCCTAATTATATCATAAGTTAAGGACGAGGTAGACGTTTGTCGTGAAATAAGGATATCTAAAAAAGACAAAGACAGATTCGATTCAAATTCTATAGTAAATTTAATCTTGGGTGTAGAGAATTTACAAAATCTATGAAACATAAATCGTTATCTTTGAACCTTTGAAGAGAATATTACAGTCATCAACATATCTATAATAAAAAAAAAAATTATGTTTGAAATTAGATTGTGACACACAGGGTCTTTTCTTAATTATTCATGAGTATTTCGGCTAGAAGAGGCGAAAAACTAGAACCCACGGCTAAGCCTAATGTTTGTCTGTAAAATGAATTGTTAAATACATTCTTGTGGAGCAATACTAGGGAAAAGATTAGTGACATCAAGAGATAAGGTATCCCGAGGTATATGGATGCATTTAATGTGTTAAATCAATAGAATTTTTAAAGGCAAATTCACTATCGAATTGTAAACAATCTCTCAGAACTTTATTGAGCAAGAAAATATACGTGCCACCGGGGAATCAACAAAACTAACAACTGGTCTATTCGGAAGATTGGGTTTATGAATTTTGGGTAGACCGTTTAGTCTAGGTATATCAGGGTTTATAAGAAGAAGATTACACGTAAACTGATCAAAAAATGAAAAAATATCATCAAACCGTTTAATGGAGGTCTTTAAAGAATTGTGGAATGATAAAGTGGGATCTGACAGTAGGGCGGGTAGACACAAGACGTTTAAGTTTCGTAGATAAGTTAATAAAATCATAATAAAGTTAATAAATATATATTTAACAATTTATCTTATTACTGGAACGTATCCTAAACTAATGGAATTAATACAACCAAGGAAAAAGGCACACCATCAATAAAAAATTTTACACATGGTAATCTAAGGTCTAATCCACCAATAATGTTAGATTTTTATCAATAAAGCAATATTAATTTCCTTTATTATAATGAAATAAGATTTCGAAAGAAAAATATTTAGTTAATTATACACATGTAGACTATTGAATCAGTACCAGATCCTAATGTTTAATAAACAATGAATTTTAGATTAGATAAATTTACACGTAAAATCATGTTACTTGTTTTGGAATTATTATACTTCTTTAATAACCATTTGGTGTTTTTTCAAACTAATTTTACATATGGTTATTATAATTAGAATAAATATTATTGCTCTAATTTGTAATCCTTTTGTTTTTGAGAATTTGGTAACTTAAATATTTTAATTAGTAGATATCGAAAAAATTGTCATGGTTATTTGTACAAGGAAATTTTGTACACATCAGAGCACATTTATACAGGGTAAGTTTTCATAATTTCAATTAGTTTAAATGAATATCCATTCTTCAAAAAATTGGAGTTATAATTTAAATATGTATATAAAAAAAATACTTTTAAAATCATAGGTTTGGTGACAAACTCTCGCTTTAGGTGGTACAGAGCCGAAACTTTCTTTACTAAGCCCACATAATTACCTCCCCATGTAATTATTGCCAGCGTGAGTGTCATTAATGTTAAATTATTAACGCACCCTGGTACATTTCAACAGCTAATTCGATTTATATCTAAGATTACTCCGAATCTGGCGGGTCCCAGTCTAGAACAGAAAGAGCCCAGAAATTCCTCAGAGATGGCAGAAATTGTTCGTTTAATATTAAGCAGCAATCTGTGAAACTGAAGCTAGAAAGCAAGACAACGCGGAGCGTTGATTATCCATCAACACCAGCGGCCACCAGCGGCACCAATACTTGAACTAAGGGTTATTTTACTGAAAAGCTGTAAAACTGGCTGTTTAGTCTATTCATATTAGACTTAAAGAGCGGACTAAAAAAAAGTTTCTCATTTAAAGATAAAATATACCAATGGAAAAGTTTTCAAATTTAAGTTTCCAACTTGCAAGTTAATCGGCACTAATAAAACAATCTTTTTGATAAAAAAAAATATAAGGAATAATTTTAGCAAATATGCAGTTTTTTCGCTAAAAATTGTGCAGTGCCTGTTGAAAGTAATTTTTATAAGTAAACTGACCATTTGTGAGTTGGGAACTACCACCAAATGGTAAAAATTTATATATTTTTTCTATACAGGGTGTCCGCGAAAATAATGCATTCCTTTATGGGGGAGGTATAAAATGTGCTATTGATTAAAAAAGTCTTATAACATTTTTTTGTAAAGTCAACGGTTTTCAACAAAAAAATAACATTGATTTTTGTATACCTGGTATGATATCTACAGTAAATTTACTAAAACCGACAACGCCGCCTATTCTGAAGCGCCACGAAAAACAGCTGATATCTGGCTTTAATAGGTCAGTGGGTTGGTTTTATGCAAAGAAAATCAGGTGTCTTGTTTTTATTGTATTCGATGATAGCTAATCGCAGTAAATACGAGTAAAAAACTTTTATTTTTGTAATAGATAAGAAATAGTGCTAACAGCTGACTTTGTATCTTGAGAATTTGTTTAAAGTGAACTTATTTTCTTGCAATTTAATTGAGAAGTACTATCTTTATTTTAGAAATAATGACCTTTGAAATGTTTTGATTTTTGATTTTGATAAATGTGGAAAATTTAATTAGACTAGATACACAAAATAACTTACCATAACGTCAAGCTACATTTAAGGCATATCGAAAAGTTTAGGTTCAGCGAATGCGATATTGTTTATAAAAAATGTTCAAAATGGTTTCCATTTGCACGCACACACGCATTAACGCGGCGAACCCAATTTTCATTAATATCATAATTGAATAAATTATGACGAATTGTATCGGCTGCTGCGAAAACGCGATTTCGTAGTTCATTCTCTGTTTCAATCTCAGGACGATTATCATACACGAGGGACTTCATATGACCCCAGAAATAATAGTCCATGACATTTAAATCAGGCGATCTTGGTGGCCATAAAAATGGTCCATTTCGACCAATCCAACGGCGAGGATAATGATCGTCAAGAAATAATTTTACAGCTCGAGCAAAATGTGGTGGTGCGCCATCGTGTAGAAACCACATGTCCTGACGAATGTTCAATGGCAACTCTTCTAGTAACCCTGGTAAAACATTTTCCAAAAAGTTTAAATAGCTATCTCCACGTAACTGTCTCGGTAATTCGTATGGTCCTATCAAAGTATGTCCAATAATACCAGCCCACATATTAATGGAAAATTTTTGCTGGAAGTTTGTTCTACGCGTTGCGTGTGGATTATGATCATCCCAAATATGGCAATTGTGGAAATTCAAAACTCCCTGTCTCGTAAAAGAAGCCTCGTCTGTACATAATATTTCAGAAGGAAACAAAGGATTTCTGGTTGTTTTATTCTGAAACCATGTACAGAATTGTAGTCTCCTTGCAAAATCACCTTGATGCAAATCTTGCACCCGTTGAATGTGGTACGGATGTAATAGTTGTTCTTTTAATGTTCTGTGTACACTAGTTCTACCAACATTAACTTGCCTTGCGACAGATCGTACACTCACTGTGGGATTTTGGGCAACAATATCTAAGATATCCTCCTCCACTGCTAATACACGATCCGTGCGATTTCGACCACTAGTTTTTTTAGGAATTACACTACCGTTTTCCAACAATCTTTGAGACACGGAAACAAAAGTACGACAGTTTGGTTGCCGCCTATTTGGGTATCGTTCATTGTAAAGTCTTACAGCAACACGACTATTACCCTGTGATTCACCATAAATAAGTAGCATATCGTGGTACTCGCGAGTTGAAAAAAATGCCATCTTAATATTTTTACATTAATTTGTACCATAAGCACCTAGATACACCTCCCAACGTTAAAACTGGCAGTGGCATCTAGTAAGTGACTAATTACTTATGCTTGTGACTACCAAAATATTAAAAAAAAAAAAAAAAAAAAAAAAAAAAAAAAAAAAAATAGTTCCGATTCTTTCTATCTTCGCGGTGTTGTCACGTTGTGATTTCCGAAGGAAAGTTTATTGATCATTTTTGTGAAAACTATTGATGTTAGAAAAAAAAATTATTAGAATTTTTTGTTGCTAATAACACATTCTACCAATCCTCTAAAGGAATGCATTATTTTCGCGGACACCCTGTATATGCTATAATCAAATTACTAATTATTCTACGGTAATAAACGATACTACGAAGCTAAAAGTCATTATGAAATTACTCATACTGAAAGTATATAAGTCCGTTCACCTATACATATTGTGTTAGGAAAAATATTGTTATAAAAATATTTTGAATTTAAAAAAAATAGAATAGTATTGACAGTTAAATAAAATTCGAAACTTATTGAGCGCAAATTATAAAATAAAAATGGAACAAACAAGTATAAAAAAATATGTATAAATATAAAAAATATTCAAAATAAAAATCCAAGGAAACTCTGTGAGAGTTCCGGGCTTATTCAATGTCTTTAGTGAGGTTAATTTCAAATTATATTTATTTCCGTTCACTTTGTAATTTGATGTTGAAAGTGAACAATTGCTTCCAAGATAAGTGTTTGTTTATAAGATAAAAAATACATTTTAATCGGTGATCAATCACCCTTAATATTATGTAATCACTTTCGAAACCACACAATATTTCTCCGATTGGAAAAGTTCTATCCGCCCCAAACTTTTAAAACGTTTTGAAACAGGTGGGTGTTGGCTCCAAGGTGATGAAACTAGTGATGATACTCATTTTAAAGTGAGAAAAAATACTAAAATATAATATTTTAAATTATGAACCGAGTTATAATTTGTTTTCCCTAAAGGAAACTTTTTTTAGAGTGGACGTTATAAGGACAAACACCCATGAAATTATGATTTATTAAAGAAGTTTTGATATTTATTGTGTACTTTTATCAGGTAAAAATCTAAAGAGATCTGTCAGATGTTTTCCTATAATATCTAACTTTAATAGCAGAAAGTGTTTTTCTTAATATAATCACTTAATAAATCTCAAATCTTATTTTTTAATCTGAACGCCTCAAACAACCATAAAAATTTGGATTAGTCATAATGTTACTGATTCAAAATAATCATGTTTCATCAATTTTTATCATTTTATAACAATTTTATACAAAAAACTAATTTAAAAACAACTTACACATACATTAAAAGAATTTACCTATTAAATAGGTCATTACACCATTATTATTTCTTAATGAAGAATACACCATCACTTATCACAATTCCAATCAAAATTACAATGATATATTGAATCCCCCTTCTAATCTAATCAATTCCGTATTCAGTGTATTCATGATTGTTGCTGTAATTTTTCTTCCATGTTTGCTACATCGCCATGTCTTTTACATTTCATTGTATCAATTCTAAAATATTATTTTCTTGCTTTTATTTTAGTTTATTAATATGAGTACTAGCTTATTTCTATCCTTAATATCATATTTCATCCAACTGTTTCTACTTTTCCTTATTATCATTTTTCAAGTCAATCCTATCGCTAATATACCTATTAAAGTTATTCTTTGGTATAGAGTATTCACATTACTTTATTTCTTTTTGTCTGGATTATAATACTATCTATATTGGCCAGATGCTTAGAGATTTTGAAATGAAATATCGTGAACATCTACGAGCTTTAAAATTAAAACGTCCAGATAAGTCATATTATGCAAAGCACCTCATTGACACCAAACACAAACCTACAATTGATAAAACAATAGAAACAACAATGGAAGTCCTTCGTATATGTTATAAGAAACCAGTCCATCACTTTTTGGAAAATAATAAACAAACAAATCTGGAAAGCTTTCCCCTTTTAGAAAACCTTCTGTACTAAGTAAATAATTATCCAAGTATTTTAGAAAAAAAAAGTATTATTGGTTAGAACACCCAATATGAAAATCTAATCTAATTGATAAAACAATTGTCATAAGAATATTGAAGAATTTTAGAATATCGTAGAATTTTATTTTATTTTAATTTTAGATAATTGTTTTGCTTCATTGTCTACGTCCCTGGTTTCTAGCGACTCATCATCCAGTCAAAACCGCATTGTCCAAAGAGGTCGAGGAGTTTCGATTGCTGAGTGAAAGGCATATTCATAGTTTGAAAGGGTTTTGGTTGGTAATGATTGATGTTAAGAGCCGCTGTAAATAGTTTTGTATGAACTGGGATATAATATGTGAAAAATTTCGCGAGCAGATAAAAGCAGAAAATTTCATAAAGAGAATTCGTGACGACGGACATGACGCAAATATATGGTTTATTCGAGAATAAAGATGGGAGAATGTAAGGAAAATATTCTCGCTTTAGTATTCTCTTTAATGCGTGCTTTTGCTTTTGCTATGCTAGTTCGCAATATACGTACGTAACATAGTATTAAATGAAAAACTTTTATGTAAATAACATTTTTTCTGTTTTTTACGAGGTTCGTTCGGTAATACCTAGCCTTATAATATCGTTGCTATTTCATTTCATTTTAGTGGTCGGTCATTCAGAACAATATAGTATCCATTTTAGAAGTTTTTCTAGTAGAAATGTAGTAGGTTTCATCTTGAAGACCTGTATGCTGTGAATTTAAATTATTTTTAAATAAGGGACAAGAGATAAAAGATTTGAAAGGTTTATATATATTGTAATGGGTCTAACGTTGTAATGCGCCATTTGTAGAGATGTGCCCTACGTTGGGGTCGTCAAATTTTATAATGTGAATTTAAAATTTTATAGTAATGTTTTATTGTCTATAATTATGTCCTGTTTAAATTTAATGTATCATATGAGATGGATGCAATTGACTACTAATCTCAGTTTGAGTTCAAATGAAAAATATGGTTCAAACAATATAATTATAATATAATAATCTAAATTTATTTATCGATCTCAAGAATTGTCTGTAGTTTATTTTAAAGTCGGCTCTTTACAATATGTGCAATATAAAATGACTTTTATATATTTTCAGAAAAAAAATTCAGTCTTGTCACGAATATTTTCTCCATTATAATAATAAGCCACTAGTTTTTATAATATATTATCAAGAAAAACTTATTAATGTCTTCTTTTCAATACAATCCATTCTAATTAAAACAATTTAAAATACTCAAATTCTTTGTCAGATCGCTATTAAACTCATAGTCACAGTAAAATAATGGTTGAACTTTCAAACAGTAAGTGAATGGAGCTTACTTATAGTTATGCATCCAGGCTAATCGCATATTAACCCATTCTGGTAGAGTGTATTATCTACTGAGAAATAGAAAAAAGTTTTTCCATCAAGAAAATTTTAGAAATAATTTATATTTGAAAGAACATAATTTGTAAGTCGACAACTTCCAAAATAGATGCATATTGTTGGTAATAATTAATTAACTTGCAGCAAGTTTGTTCCAGTTTTAGGTTAATATTTTGCCTAGGAATAATTATAAAAAATTTATTCTGGGTAAATTATCCTTTCTGGTAGAATAGAGCTAAAAAAATTAAGAAAAATAAAGAAAGCTTTATTCTTTTGACACAAAATGTTTTGTTATCATTTATGTTAGTAAAAGAGTTTAATAAAACATTAAAAAAAGTTATCCAATTTGTATAACATTCCTAGTAACAGAGGACCAACGACAATTTTATAATTGTTTACAAATGGACTGTTTGTTGAATTATGACAAATAGGATTCGAAAAATTAACGCTATTGGGAGTGAGCCAAATATTTCTGTCACACTAGTATATGAACAAGTCTATTGAAAACTACATGGAAGATCCGTTTAGGACAAGAAGTGAATCTAAAATTAAAGCTGTTTGTAGACCATTCACCTCCATACCTATTTTAACACATTTTTCAACTCCTTCTGATTATTTGCTTTTTACCTTCAGTTTAGTACTTATTTTTCTTTTAAATATTCTTCTACTGTTTTGTTTTCCTATGTCTTCTTTATGGTCGGGCCTTTTTGCCTTAAAGGTCTTTCGATGCTGTTGGTTTTACAATTCTATTTTCTTCCATTTTTGTAAGTGTCTGCCATTGCATTTTTTCCACATCACAAAATTTCCTAGTGGCATTTCTTTAAACTTTCTTATTATCAGAGTTTTTTCTCATCTCACATTCTAACTATGTTTCTTTCCCTCCAAATATTCTTCTAAGGATCTTTGTTTTCCATATTTCCAGCCTATGGTTTCGTTTTTTCCTTGGATTTAGATGTTATTCTTATTCCTGCTCCCACATGTATTTTCTATTTCTTTATATTTATTTCTAAACATAGTTCCTTCGTGATTTTATTAGTTTTGTTCTTATTTCTGTTTCTTGCTATTAAAACGAAATCGCCAGCATATCTATACATTGTTCACTTTTGTTGTAAAATATCTCTAAGCTGTTTCTATTTTCTTATTATAATTTTAACATTAGGTTAAACATTAGATCTCCTTGTCTTAAGCCTTGCTGAACTTTGATGCTTGCACGAGTTCTGCCCTTAAATTTTACCATGTTGACAACAATAATAATACCTTCGTTGTGCCATAAAATTGATGTTTGTTCAAGTTCCAAGACTGAGAATAACACAAAAGTTTGAAATCACGTGTTTGGAATGTGAATTGGCTTTAGGTCTCTTTAATAATCTGATTAGTTTCTTTCTTTTTATACCACCATAGGCTTCCTTAAAATTTTCAAAGGAAATATGTCTATGTTATGTTTATTACATTCTGCCAGTGTCCACTTTAAAATAAAAATTTAATTAGCTTTACCTCTTCCTTTACTAAATCGCCGTTAGTATCCTCGTTACTCCATTTTTCCATATGGTTATAATTTTCTTTTAAATATTTATGCTAATATTTTATATATGCTGCCTAGCAAGGCAATTCCTTTGTAGTTTTTGCAATTTTTCCTGTATACTCTTTCTGAATTGGTACCACTAGTGCTACTTTCCACATGAAGGAAATTTGGCATATGAGTTTGTAAATATCATTTTCTAATTTCTTTTGTTTATCCCTGAGCTTTTGTTTTGTTTCGATAGATTTATTATTTCTTTTACCTATTCTTCAGTTGATATTTTATTATTTATTATTGTCTCTTCCGTTTGTTTTTCTCCTTTTTTCCTTTCTTGGCTTTCATTTGGTGCCTCATTTAAAATTTGGTCGAAATATTATTTTTGATTCTTCTACATCATCGCCTATAATATTTTCTCCTTTATTTTTTTTTATAAAGGGTTGTATTGCGGGAGATTGTCTATATGTCTATTAAATTTAATTAAAATATTAAAAATTCCTTTTGTTTTTTTTGGTAATTTTGTTCTAGGTTTGTTATCTGATTTATTAGTAATGTCCGTTTTTTTTTTGGACAAATATGCTTAATTTTTCATTATTGAATATTATAGTTTCTTATGTTTTCGTCAGTTCTGTAAAATTTTTACTCATAGCACTTTCTTTTATTTTACTACTTGACACATTTTTGTGAATTAATTTTCTCTTTTCTTTAGATTTCTTCCTCTTTAGATACTTTTCCATAGTTTCTGTTACTAACTGCTCTATTTTATTTTCCATTTTTTCTCAATATTTCTTGTATGGTAACTTTTGTTAAGTACGTTTTGCATTTATTACTAAACTTGCATATTTCGTTGTATCAAAATACGATTGATTTGGTTTGTCTCCTTTCTGTTCAGTATTATCCATGTGTCTTTATGAATTTTCTTTCTTTCAAAGTGAAAATTCATTATTTTTAGGAGTATTTCTTTAGCTGAATCTGTTAATTTTTTCCATGGCTGTTTTTTATCGCATTTACTTTGTCCTCTAGTTTTGAATATTTCTGCTTTCAATTTTTATATTTGCGTCTCGTATTATCATTATTATAATATGTCCATTAATGTTTGTAGTTCTTTGTAAAATATATATTTACATTCATCTTCTTTTTTCTCTGTTGATGCGTGGATGTTTACATTAAACTTATTCTTATAAAATTGTTCAACAATTTACAGCACCATTTTAGGAAATCCAAAAATGATTTTTCTATTTTTCTATGTAGCACGCTATTTGAAGGAAAGCAAGAAAAATCTAACATCTTATATAGCATGCTAGATATCTCGGTTTGATTAATCGTTCAACATGCATTATGATATTTTATAGGTATAATACACATACGATTTTAAACAGTACATTTAACATATTGTTGCGAATTCTCTAGAAATTAGGATGTAAATCCTTCTGTCGTGGAACGCATCTCTGCATTGTGCGTTCAGCTTTAGACGGAAGTCTAGAAATGCCAAGAAGATGTCAGAAAACTAATGAAAAGTGATGAGATCCACAATCCAAATGGAAATACGTATTTAGTATTATACATAAACTAGGAAAAACATTCATTTTAAGCTAAACAAACAATTTTGAGGAAAAATCTTGAGACAAGTCGGTTTTTGATTTTAACTTAATGTATTTTTACAAAACCATTAAATATATAAGGTAAACCATTTGTAAGTAAGGATGTCATCGACAATTTTTTTAAATGATACACCGTGTATATATTTTTTTTTTAATGGAAATTTCAAGACGGTCCCAAAAATATATCATACTTGTGTTCGGTAATTAATAGTTTTGAAGATACGATAATTTTAAAATTAATACCTTTGGTTATCATTATTGTACTCGTAAAAACTTGTCAGATATAAAAAGTTGTGATAATAACACTTTAATACTCACTAATGACAGTGATACTTATAAAGTGTAGTACCAGTTTAGTTATTCTAAATTTGCTTGTTGACACTTTAAAAATGCGTTTATATATAAAACAAACAACAACATTTACATTAAACGGTGAAGTCAACAGACAGAAATGTAGATATTGGACAAATGAAAATCCTAAATGGATGAGAGAACATCACACTCAACATCCACAGAAAATTATTGTTTGGGCAGGAATTGTTCGAAATCAAATCAATGGACTCTATTTTTTTGATGGAACTGTAAACGGGCCAACTTATCTGCAATTATTCATGAACTTCTAGATTCTAACCTTAATGAATTTATCCCCTAGTGCAAATATTTCCGGAAATGTCGATGAAGGGCTGTGGTATCAACCAGATGGGGCGCAGCAACATTATGAAGTCGCCGTTCGAAAATATCTTGACGAAGTTTTCCCCAATAGGTCGATCGGTTAACGAGGCCCCATTGAGTGGCCACCAAGGTCACCGGATCTTACGCCATTATATTTCTTTTTGTGGTGTCATCTAAAGAAAATGTTGTCTATAAAAGTAAACCCCACAACATAAATGATTTAATAGATAGAATAAGGCAAGAAATAAATAACATTTCGCAGGAAACCATTAATAAAGTTCAGCAGGAATATATTGATTGCTTAGGACACTGTCAAGCACAAGAAGGAAGATAATTCGAACACATACAGATTTTAAAATTATTGTACCTTCAAAATGATTAATTATCGAACCCAAGTATGATATACTCGTATTTCTAGAATCGTCTTGAAATTTGCAATGTAAAGAAAATAAAATATACATGGTGTGCTATTTAAAAAAGTTGTCGATGACAACGTTATTCATAAATGGTTTACCCTGTATCTTTAACTGTTACGTAAAAATACATTAAATTAAAATCAAAAACTGACTTTTCTCAGGATTTTTCCTCAACATTGTTTGTTTAGCTTAAAATTAATTTATTCCATACTTTATGTATACACTGTATATTCCATTTCATGAAAATGTATTTTACTGTAATAACCAAAAGTTTGTTTTAATATATTTACCTAAGAGTTCTCATATATAAATAGAGAATAAAAAACGATTTGTAAACATTACAGTAGCGAATAATTAAATAAAAATGTAGGTAAATATTTTTATTAAGATTTACTCTCTTTCTGGTTTGAAACTCACATTCTATGAAGGCAAGTCAAATATTTGAACAAAAGATATACTCTTTCTTTGGTTTATGAAGTTCCACCCTCTTAGTTTAGACTGCTGATTATGTCTTGTTTATTTAGAGAAATTTTGTCTTTTGTGGATTTTTCGATTATAAATATAATAATATTCTTACATTTCCAATTGTAGATTCTCAAAATCATTAACAAATATTCAAATCATATAATCAACTCTTTATACAGAAACAACATTAAATTATTTTTAATTGTAATCATGTTGAGATTGATATTTACAGAGAAAATAGCTTTTTATATTTCACAAAAGAATGGAAATAGGGAAACAATAGAAAATATACGCTTTTCTAAAAATATTCCTTATTTTAAAAAAATATCCAATAATACAAAATTACATTTATTTAAATACGATATTTGTAAATATTACAGTGACAAACAATAGAATAAAAATTAGTCTTCTATATTATAATATAGGTAAATATTTTTCTTATGATTTATTCTATTTCTGGTTTGAAACTCAAATTGTATGAAGGTTTGTCAAATATTTGATCAAGAGATGATCTATTTTTGGTTTATTGAGTTCCACCTGCTTAGTTTAGACAGACAGTTATTTATGTATATTTTTATACATCCCTAAAAAATACGGTTGTTTGGCAAATATTTGAACAGAATTTAGTTTACAATGGATTTAAAAAATCACAAATTCATTCAGAGAAATTTGGTCTTTTGAGGATTTTTCGATTATACAGGGTGACGATTTGTATGGCAAAGCTCAATTAGTCCGCTATTATTGAAGTTATGAAAAAAAAAGTATTTACACCCTAATATACAGGGTGTTCTGTAACGTAGTGCCAGACCAAAATTATGTTTTTTTTTAAATGGAATACCCCAATCGTTTTTACATGTTTATATACATTATATACATACTTGATGTCTATTATGTTTAATAAAGGATCTACAGCCACCTGAAAATAACTTTTTTTTAATTTAAATATATATACGAGGTCTGTAAATTAAGTAATGAGACTGATTTTTTTAAAATTTTTTATACAAAAAGAATTACAATTCAATATTGTCATCTTCAAAATAACTTCCTTCTGAGGCCACACAGCGCTGGAGACGTTTCTTCCACTCCTCATAGCAGTGCTGGAACTCCGATACTGAAATAACCTTTAGCTGGTCGGTTACAGCCGTTTGAATTTTTTCGACTGTCCCAAAATGATTTCCCTTGAGGTGACTTTTCAACTTTGGGAAGAGAAAAAAGTCACAAGGACTCAAGTCAGGCGAATAAGGAGGCTGAGGAGCCACAGGAATGTTTTTACTGGCCAAAAACTCGTTTATTGAAATTGCTGTGTGACAAGGAGCATTATCGTGATGCAACACCCACTTGTTCTTGATGTTTGGTCTCACACGAATGACCCTTTTTCGAAGTCTTTCAAGAACCTCTCGGTAAAAGTGTTGATTGACCGTTTGACCTTGGGGTACAAACTCTTTGTGGACGATTCCGTGGATATCGAAAAAACAAATCAGCATGCATTTGATCTTTGACTTCGCCATCCTTGCCTTTTTTGGCCTTGGAGAGGTTGAAGTGTGCCACTCCATGCTCTGGCGCTTGGTTTCTGGGTCGTACTCAAACACCCAAGTCTCGTCACCAGTAATGACACGTTCCAGAAAATGGGGGTCATTTTCAATTGAATCCAAAAAGTCAAGGCACCTTTCGTTTCTGATGTTCTTCTGGTCTTGCGAAAGATTTTTTGGAACCATTTTTGCGCAGATTTTTCTCATCCCCAATTCATTGGTCAAAATTTGATGAATGGTGGTGTGAGTCAAATTTAACTCTTCCCCTATCATTCTGACAGTCAACCGACGATCTGAACGCACAATATCCCGGATTCTGTCGACATTTTCATCGGTTCTTGAAGATGAAGGCCTTCCGCTTCGTGGTTCATCTTCAATCGACTCTCTTCCTTCTGAAAATGCCTTAAACCACCGAAAAACCTGGGCCCTTGCCAAAACACTATCTCCGTAGGCCTGCTGAAGTTTAAGAAGAGTTTCCGTTGCACTGTGCCCAAGTCTGAAGCAAAACCTGATAGCACACCGTTGCTCGAAATTGATGTCATTCATTTTTAGAACACAATAGAAAAAACTGTTTCACAAAAACAATCGCTACGCACAACCAAATGACTCGAGCGAGGTCAAACTAGTACTGAAGGTAGAACACATGTTCCTCTGCCGCCCCACTAAGCCCCGCGCTTCCAGTGTTGCCAGATCAAACGCAACGTTGCCAGTCTCATTACTTAATTTACAGACCTCGTATACTTTTTTTTTCATAACTTCAATAATAGCTGACTCATCGAGCTTTGCCACACTAATGCGTCACCCTGTATATATTATAATATTCTTCTATTTCTAATTGAAAATTTTATTCCTGAAATAATTACCGAATGTTGAAATCATCCAAATAACTTTTTATACAGAAACAACAATGAATTATTTTTAAATTTTTCATGCGAATAATCATATTCAGATTTACGTTTTGAAAGAAAATAACTTTTTTACGTTTCACGAAAATATGAAAAGAATAACAATAGAAAATAATGTGCTTTTGAAATAATATTCTTTACTTTAAAGAAATGTCCAAGAATCTTAAATTAGGTAACAAAGGTTTGTTGAAATATGATATAATTGCAAATTGAATTCTAAGAGGATTGTGTTTTTAGTTTTTTTAAAATGGATTCTCAAACACGTGCGACTTCTATCAAATTTTAGGGATTCTGTAAAAAATTCAATTGTGATTAATGTGACTTATTTATTTTACAAACAGTAACACAAGAGGAAACCAGGAAATTGAATGTGTGAAAAGTTATGCTGGGCGTTTAAATTCTGGTTCCAATTTGAAAAATATTTTTTTTTAGCTCGAGCAGGATGTTAAAATATTTGAATGAACTACTATTTCGAAAATTTATTGTGGTAGAAAAAGTCATAGAAAAAAGTTGCTCAGTAGACAGGATCATGTGCTAAAAATTGAAAATGCGAAAAAATGTATTATAATTTATTATAAAAAAGTAAATACCTTTTACTATCTTAATATTATTATAGGAGGTTTAAAGTGTATATGGATAAAATATATTGTAATAGGTACTCGTATGGGTTGTACGAACTTTATATTCAGGACCGCTTCACAATTGCCAATTTATAAACTGAAATTACAAATCAACGTGAATTCTAATTCGGCCGCGTCGAACTTCACGCTATTACCTCTACTGGTAATTTTTCCCAAAATTTCAAACGAGAACCCTTTACTACAGGTAACCTAAGTATTTAGTCATTAATTGACCAATCTAGAAGCGTCCTTGCTCCAAGATCTTGCATGTTAAATTATCCAATTTAATAGCTAACCAAGGCCACTTACTTATTAAACTGTGATTCTTGTTTAGAGAGGATCAGAGGTGCCCACCTGGGGCTGCCAGGGAATTTCACTCCAAATAAAAGGAATAAAAAATACCCCATGTAAAGATGTCATTTGTTAACTAATTGAACGTATAATTGATAGATTATAGCAAGTAAGTTAAGTGAATACATGTACTTTGGTTATACGATTGCGTAAGCATGTAGTCAAATATAGCACACATTTTGTAAGAAATTTATGAATCTATGAAGATATAGACTTGCTGTTACAAGGCTCTTATTTTAGTTTTATTTTATATTTAATTTTTTCTTAAAGTATCTACTAATCAAATGTTTTTAGGAAAAAAGCTTGGTCAGTTGGACTGTCTCTGAATCGTGGCAATTAGCTTGAAATCAAACAAGATGGTGGGTTTTAATTACGTTAGGGCTATGCAAATTATTAAATACCTTCAGTAAATGGTAGGGTAGAAATAATTGAAGAAAAACGCTTGGTTTGTTTAGTGTTAATCACGACGGTGAGTTAAAATAAAAAGAAGCTAGTTTCGGGCCACTGCCAGCCTCCATAAATTAATTTAGTTGTACGTCAATTCTATATGCCTACGCAATCTTGTATGCGCAAATTCGAGAAAATTTTAGTTTTACGTTTGAGATTTTAATACTGATAGATCATTTTTTACCGATAATATCTGAATTTATTCAGCAAACAAGCTGTATTGGGTGTTTTGGACATTTTTGTATTTTTATGACATAAAATCTAACGAAGTTGGAGATTTTATTGTAAAAAATCGTTAGCATTACTTAGAGCTCTAAAACATTGTTCAGAGCACTTTATATGGAAATCATTTTCAGGATTTACAACTATCCTTTCTAGGCTTTGCTTGACTTTTAGTTTCAAGCACATGATTTAACAATTATTCAGAAGAGTATTAACTTGAGTCTTGTCATTATTTGTCACAAAAAGTCGTTTCAAGAAATTGTTGCAGATTTATACATTTATCGCTTCAAATTAAAATTCGAAAACCTAGATTTCGTACATAAAACAACAAAGAGTAAGAGTAAAATACAAAAATAAATTAAATACAAGTCATAATCCAGTTTAGTGAGTGACGTTAAACAGAAATACATAAGTAAATACTACGATTTACTATTATATTAATATATACAGGTGAAAAAAAAAGATTTTTATCAACAAACGAGTAGTCTTATCACTTTCCGACATACACAAGATAATACAGCAGCAGGAAATCGTAGTAAAAGTATCCGCCAAAGGCGTAAGCTATTATTTTTCCGTCTATTACTGGAATTAAATTCCAAGAATATTTGTATCAAATTAGTCCCATTATTTCACCTAAAAATATATTAGACGCTTCCCGTATGGCCAACGATAGAATCTGTATACAGTGTGCACATAAAGTAAGAATAAATTCATTTTAAGCTAAACAAACAATTTTGAGGAAAAATGCTGAGACAGATCGTTTTTTGAATTTAATTTAATGTGTTTTTACATAACAATGAAATATACAGGATAAACCATTTGAGTGTAACGACGTCATCGACAATTTTTTTAAATGACACACCCTGTACATTTTATTTATTTTAGATTTCAAATTTAAAAATGATTCCAAAAATATATCATACTTGTGTTCGGTAATTAATAGTTTTGAAGGTACGATAATTTTAAAATTAATACCGGCATACCGTTGGTTATCATTATTGTAAAAACTTGTCACATGTAAAAAGTTGTGATAATAACTATTTAATATTCACTAATGATAGTGACACTTGTGAAGTGTAGTACCAGTTTAGTTATTCTAAATTTGCTTGTTGACACTTTAAAAATACGTTTATCTATAAAACAAAGGATTGAAGTTCTTATGTTAATTGATTGTGGCTATAAGATGCGAACTCAAAAAGAGGTATGTGCTATGTTTAATAATAAATATCCAGAACATCCTATAAGTCAGCCAACAGTGAGCAAAATTGAAAAAAAAAAATAGGGACTTTGGTACTGTAGAAGATTTACCTAAATCCAGCACTTGCCGAGGATACTAAATTAAACGTTTTATTGGCTATGGAAGAAAATCCACACAACAGCGTTCGGTAAGTTAGTCGAGAACATGATGTTCCTTTTTTTGTTCAGCAGGAATTTATTAATCGCTTAGGACACTGTCAAGCACAAGAAGGAAAACAATTCGAACACTCACAAATGTTTGTCCTTCAATCCCTTATAAACTTATCCAAGCTGCTTTAGAAAATATTGGACTAAAAACAATATCTTATAGTCTAATATAACATTCCTAAGAATTAAATGTACCGTACCAGACAGCCTTCTTATACAATTTGATACAACTAGTTATCGTATTTTTCGCAATGTCGATTGGCAAGTTTGCTGTAAATGCAAACAAGCTGGTCACACCTCCTATAATTGTCCCTTTTTCAATCAAATGAATAATGCTTCTAACATTTCACTACCCTCCTAATCTAATATAAGTAGCAGTAACACTACTACCTCTACATCCCAACAGCAAGCCACCAACAGCGTAACTCAAGCTCAAACAGAACAGATGGAATTAGAAAATACAAAATCCATCAAAAGAAAAATAAGTGAAATTGAAAGTCCTTCAGTACTAGACACTCCTAACGAAGATCAAACAAATTTCACAAATACCTAAAGAACCAAATTTAAAAATCTAAAAAACGTGAAGCTGAGGAAATAATGAGAATAATGGAATCCACCAAAGATTTTATCCAAGAATACTCAGATGAACTAACATTAAATTATGATCAGCTGATAGATCTGATTACCAATATTTCTAGTTCGAAAAATGCAATCAGTACAATAAGAAATTACACCTCACAATTTGAGGAGCTCGTTAAAAAAAGTGTATCTTCATATCAAGTACAAATCACTAAAAATACGCATAACCAAAATAAAAAAACGATTAAAGAAAGCCATACAGTCTCTGCTAGTGAATCGTGTCAATCATCTTATTATAAATGGATATTCTACAATGGAATTCAAATAGTTATTACGTACGTTATGGAATGTTAAAAATTTGTTTGCAGTGAACACATCTAAAATAAATATATGTAATATTTATATTCCCTTTAATATTAACCTCAATAAATACGACTTGATGAACTTAATTTTGCAAATACCTTAACCCCGCATAATTATCGGAGACTTCAACGGTCAACTTCTTATGGGGATCTGATAGACAGGATGACAGAGGTAACTTGAAATAATTAATGACTACGATCTCACTTTCTTAAATAATGGAGTTAAAACAAGATTTAACTCGTATAATGCTACATCGTCTGCTATAGACTTAGCACTGTGTGACTACTATTAGTGATCATTTCCCAATAATAATCTCTGACATTAGAATTGGGTCAGAAAATAAAAAACCTTTACAAAAAATGGAAACTGGAAATAATTTGCCCTTAGCATTGAAATATTATTTTCTCAATACCAAATAACAAATAATAAATGTAATAATTGTATAAGGTTAGAACTTTGTCAGAATTTAATTTATTTATATTTAAACTTTTAATTTAAATACCCGAGTATAGTATCATAATAACAAATATAGAGTTGGGATAAATTATGGAACTAAGTAAATATCTTTAAAACGAAACAGGCGATATTTATGAAATTTTGTAGCTAAGTGCAATGGGGCAAAATGCATCTGATATATATTTTTTTGTTAATAATATACTTCCGGTTTAACTGGAAATACCCTCAACTTTTTTAATTTAAATGTGACACCCTGTATATTTTTGCACATTTTGAAAGAGTTTGTTATTTCTAGAATTTATACATACTAGGTTTAGTATAAAAAATCTGTAAAAACGAGGAATAAGGCACTTTAATAAATCTTTAACGGTTTAGCTGCTACATACGTACATCTAAATTCAAAAAAATGTTATTTTTAGGTGGATGTAGACCCTTTATTAAATATAATAGACATAAAGTGTGATACATCGTTGAAATTAGCTCGGCAAGAGGTTTATAAAAATGTAAAAATATACGGGGTGTTCCGTTTAAAAAAACAAAATTTTAATCTGGCATTGCGTTCCTGAACACCCTGTATATTTGGGACTAATTTTAAAATGTGAACCTCAAGACTGCCTACATTTTTTGTAAAAACTTTTTTTCGTAACTTCAATAATAGCAGACTAATCGTAAATCGACGCACTAATGCTGCACCCTGTATATTAACAATGTAAACTTTCCAATGATAAAGGAGTTAGTTCATTTCGTTTTCACTGTACAAAAATTCCATTTTTCACTACTTTACAGCTTAAGTTTAGGGTTACAAATTATCTTTACTGAGGAGTCGTTAAATTTATTAACTTGGAACTGTGAAACAATAATGATAAATAGATAATGTCATTTTTAACAAAACTTTAACTTTACTTAATTCGTCGTGAGCAACAACTTTATTTGGTAGAGAATATTTGTCTTAATTTTTGAATTGATAGCGATCGACTGCGAAGTTGGTTAAAACTTTAAGAAAGCGTCGTGAGAATGGTCAATTTTTTTGTTGATGTTTTGGTTGGTTTGAAGCAAAAGAGCCTCAGGTTCTAGATAGAAAGTTCTACCTATAAAGGGTGAGATGAAAGGAATGTTGGGTATTAGCGTAATTTGTTTAAAATGGATTAATTTTAAACTGTCTGAAAACCTACACGTTCAACTTTCAAACACTCTTTGCCAATTTTTCGGGACTTAGAGTTGAATTTTTATACTTCTGTAAGGTTTGTAGGCTTATTTGGAACTCATAAGCATATATCAAAATGCATACAATATTTCTTCGACTTCTAAAAACTAATTTAATTTCTAAGAACTAGTTTAATTTTATATTAGTTCGGAAGCACTTTTAACTATCATCAAAGCTCACAAACATTCCTTAATTACTGCAGACACTTATTATTATTTATCATCATCATACACGAAAGAACAATGTGTTTTCGCAATTTTCGTACTAAATACGTTCTGGAATAATGATTCACCAATTATCAAGAGGTTAATTAGCACATTTGAAACACTGATTCAATTAATGATCTTTAACTCTCTGGATGTTGTTGAAACAAGTTGCTTAACACGAAACATCAAAACAGTTCGCAAGAGTCCAGAAACATCAATTTTGTGTCCTGGTCAAGAATTTGAGATTTCAAAAGTCTTTTATAGTGAATTCTCACGAAAGATTTACAACTTCTTGCTTAAAAAGTTTAATTTATTGAGTCAAGAACTGGAGCCTATTCAGCTCGTACAGCCAAGAAAATTAGTTGAATGGATTGTGGATCAATAACAAAATGATGCTGATTTCTCCAAAAAAAATATTTTCACTTATGAGGTTCATTTTCATCTTGTTGGCTTGATCAATGGACAATATATTAGCATATGGGATTCAAAAACTCTATGAGTGATTTTGAGCTGGAAGCACCATCGGATTATTTTTCTTCGAAAATGCGGCTGGTCAGCCAATAACAATTTTCTATTCTATGGTTCCGTTTTAGTAATCAGAATTGGCCGCTCAGATGACGAGACTTAATGCCGTTGGACTTTTTTTTGGGTGGATATTTAAAGTCTGAGGTTTAAGCTAATAATTCCACGATCGCCCATTAGGAAATTCAGCCACATTTATGCAAACGGTTATGGACAATTGCATCAAAAGCGTATATATGCGCCAACAATTCATGGAGACCTGTTCTGCAAACTTTATTAAGAAATAAAAAATCTATAATTTTTAATTTTAAATGTGTGTTTTCTATTAAAATTACTTCTTGCGTGAATTCTGAAACAGCCGTTATAGATCGAACTAAGAGGGTCGAATTTGACATAATCTCGTGTTTCGCCTTGAACAACAGTTAGAAACTGTTTAGAAACTCTTTCGTCGTTTCAACATAATCTCTGAATTCCACAGGTTAACTTCGTTCAACTAATTTTATCCTTCCTAAATGAAAACTAAGTAGAACGTAGTTGTTATGTAAATACACGCTTTATAGTACGAACTTAAAATTAGCATATTGATTGAAGCAGATATGCAACTCCTAGATAAGTATAAATATTCATTGGCGACTTATTCAAGAAATTGAACAGCGTTGTGTGGTTAATATTTACTTACAAGTTTTGGTTAAGTGTTTCGTGAAACAAGATATTAAATTCAGTGGCAGTTTCAGAATTATTCAGTGAAAAAAGTGGGTAGTTTTCATGGAATATTTTGAGTTTAGAAATATAAGGAATCTATTTTTTTGGCAGTTTATTATTATTATTGTAATAATGTTAATAATAATAATAATAATAATAATAATGTAATAATAATAATGATAATAATAATAATAGTAGTAATAATAATAGTAACTAATTTATTTTCAAGAGGTATACACCCAATAACAGAAAATACGTGATATAAAAATATGAATAGGTAAATAAAAATCTTATAAAATAGTAATTTAAAAAAATCATGAACTAGATCAGGCACAGAAACATCTCATTTTTACAGATATAGTAATACATTTTGCACAAACAGTCCTAATCTAAACCCAATTGAGCATCTTTGGAGCATTATGAAACAAAAATTGCTATTACGCAGACCATCAGAAAAACTTTAAGCATTCCTTCCATAACTTCAAGAAAAACGGAATAATATTCCTCAGGAGCTGAATTTCTAAGAATCGGAAGTGGACAAATCTATTATTAATTTTTCTATTTTATTTATGTTGTTGCGAATTGTACAGTTCAATTGTTGACAATTATTATGATTTAATTTTTTTTCGTGATTATTAATTAATTTTTTTTGCATTATACTATATTACTATAAAGCTTAATATTTTATCAAAATTATACCAGAGGTGTTTCAGAAGACAATTGGATTTCATTAAAAAAGTTACTGAGGTTAAGAGAGAACGCCCAATATAAAATAAATATTTTTAAAACTGAAATGAAATTATAAACATAAAATAACAAAATTATTAATTATTAGCAACACACTTGGTGTTGATGTGTTGAAATATAATAACAAAGTAAAGATGCAAAGCGAGGTGGCTTAAACGATAATCGAAGCCCTTAAAAGTAAAAAACCGAAGCTCAGATTTCAAAAAATTGTTTATTAAACATACATTCAAAATAAGCAACGTCTATTTGGGAAAAAATTCGGGTCATGAGGCCATTTTGAAAAGGATGGATCAAAGAAGGAACGTGTTGCGATGTCGAAATTATCATGGGTTAAGATTGAAAGAGACTCTCACCGGAGGGAAAAGTAGGGGACCGAGAGAAAAAAAAAATGAAACAAGAAAGGCAGTCAGTCCTAATAAGGATTCCAAAATTTCTAAAACTGGGACTTGGAACTGTCTATTGTGAAACAGAGACGGCCTGGCGTTTTTTGTATCTGTTTCTTATTGAACGGTAACTTGCTCCTGGCAATTTAAGTTAAAGTAGAGCCTTTACCGATTTATAAGTATTAATATTTATTTTAGAGGAGGAAAGGGTTCTTTTGTGGTTTAAAAGTATAATTTACCTTGGCGATTTTTATTTTTTAAAAGAAAAAGTATGAGTTCGCCTCTATTTTTACCTCAATTTTCAGCTCTAATCACAGGAAAAGAGAATTTTGGGGTTCTTTTACGGTTCTTTGCATATTTTTTTTGGTAAGTGAACCATCTGATAATTTTGTCTCGGTATATTTAATCTGGTTTGGCCCAATTTACCTATTCCTCAACGAATATAATTTTACCATTTAAAAAAGCAAAAGGCGAGCTATTTAAGTTAAGAATAGCAATTTTAGACTTCCTCACTTATATTTTGGTATTTAGTAACTTTATTTTTGATGAAGAGGAGCTGATGATTTGCTTTTTTAAAGCAAGTCTATAATTTATTTTGGCCCCGTAAAAGTTATATCATTGTCATAAACTTTATCACTAATAATAAAGTAGAGTTAATTTATTTTAACGACAGTACTGGTTTGGTATTAACATTTTCGCGTAAATCGTAATTTTCTTTTACTTTGGGTTTCCGACGGATAAGCGTCGAGTTGAAGTAAACTAATATTTGGGACATTCCGAGGAGCTTCCACAATGATAGCCTAAGTCTCATATAAAAAATTTGTTTTTTTGGAGTTAAAATTCTTTCTCACAGGTTCTAGGCCTTTTCTTCTAATCTAATAAGAGACTACCTTTTGATTATCGATTTCCTTAAGGAGGTATGGTACGTACAGTCCATGTTTTATAATAAATAATAAAAATTTAAAAATGCTTTCCCTAGCTCATTTGACATTTCTTTTAACCTATTCTATTAAAACTTTAAATTTCCCGCTCGACCCACCATTTGCGACGTTGCCGTCAACATAACCCACATTTGCTATGGCTGAATGTTTTTTTTAAATTTAGATTTTTTTAACTTAGTTATTTTTATAACTAAGTACCCTCAACATGATTTTATTTTCTCAATAATTTTTGGAATTTTTTTTTATAGACCTTTAGTTTTTCAAAGCTTTGTCATTATTTTTTCATCATGAAATTTATTATAACATGAGTATGTGTGATACCTGGTATGCCATTACAACGTTAAATGACCTCATTTCTATTTCGTTTCATAAAAAAACTGTGAACCCTAGGTCTCTAAAATTTTAACAAAACACGTATTAAATATAGTTTTATCGATCCTAAAAATTTTAAATTGATCTCATTATTTCGACTTAGCTCCCATACCTCCTTAACTAAATTTTATTGGTAACCAATGTGTGGGTGAGTTTCATTTAAAAATAGAATTGTCTTTTTAGTTAAGAGATTTACCTTCATTTTGTTTATTTAGTTGAATAATCTAGTTTATTTTAGTGTTTTTTAATTCAACTCAATATATTTGTATTCAAAAGCAACCAGATTTTTTAAACTAAAGTACTAAATTGCGCTGAATATATAAGCCAGGGCAATTTTATTGTCCCTTATGGACAAAACGTACCTAAAACCTTGCTTAACCTTACCGCTCTACCGCTGAGTTTACGATATCTCTTCGGGGTATTGATTTTTTTATTGCTAACAGTTAAGAAGATTAACAAGTTTTTTATCTATTGTTACAAAATGATACCTATTTCATTGTTACTAGTTTAATTAATTTTTGGCAGAGGATGGTATTTAAGAGATATTAACCAGATTCTAGCGATCCTGGAAGATATAAAATAAAATTTTACGTGTCTAGTCACATTTAGAAAGGAGGCAACTTTTATTTCAACTACTTTCTCTTTAAGCAAATGAAATTAAGAAGTTTCTAATATCTTAACTACATTAAAATCAGCAGGCGGTACATTAAATATCTGCTTTATATTGCCATTCGTAATTAATGCATTCTTTTGAGTCATAAAAATGTCTTCTGTATAATAATTATTTATCTTAGAGAAGTTCCTGATGACTGCCATTTCTATCCCTATAAACTCTTGCTTGTATATTTTCACAAATATATTCCTAATCATCCTTCTTCCATATTTAAAGTAATGCCTGTGGGTAAATGAGTCATGTTGACGTACGAACAAAGTTCTATATTTGAGTTTTCCTTTTGCGAAGTCAACAATGGTGAACATTACAAAGAATGGATTTTAGAATTGAATTTATGTTGTTAATTTTCTGGGATGCTAGTGCTAGTTATTCACAGTAACAAAATTAATGAAATATATTTGTTTTTTTGTAAAAAGAGTAATTTCTCTTGGGATCTATTTATTATCTTCATTTTTATTGTATAGTTCAAGAGACATAATATATAGCAAAATTTAACAAATATTTAATTGTAATAGAATTAATTATTTTCTCATTAATTACCCTATTTTTTTATATTCGAATTTGTTTTTCAACATTAACTTTATTATCTAGAGAAACTTTAATTAAATCCTTTAATATAACAAATTTTATGTTAATTTTTTTTAATGTTAATAATCATTTGCACAAATTTATTCAATTTCTTCTAAGGATTTAAGTTAAAGCTAATCTTTTAAACTTCAAAGTTAAGAATAGATGATGTCTAAGCCTTAAAAGTTTCATTTTCCATTAAATTTGCAATTTAATATCATTATTGAATATAAGGCTTGGTGAAAGAATTTGATTCGTAAATAAATTTACAGTTTATTGCATATAACTCAGCTATTTCACCGAATAAATGGCTATTTTCAATGCATCATAAAGACATTGGGACATTGTATTTTATTTTTGGAATCTGATCAGGAACAGTAGGAACATCGCTTAGTCTTATAATTCATACAGAATTAGGAAATCCAGGATCTTTAATTGGAAATTATCAAATTTTTAATGTAATTGTAACTGCGCATGCTTTCATTATAATTTTTTTTACTTGTATCTATTATATTAGGACCCTCTAATATAGCTTTCCCACGAATAAATAATATAAGATTTTGACTTCTAGCCCCCTCACTATTTCTTTTATTAATAAGAAGAGTCGTATAACGAGGAGCAGGAACAGGATGAACGGTCTATCCCCCATTATCCGGTAACATTGCTCATAGAGGTTCTTCTGTAGATCTAGCAATTTTTAGCTGACATTTAGCTGGTATTTCTTCTATTTTGGGTGCAATTTATTTCATTTCAACTATTATTAATATACATCCAGAAGGTATAAATTTGGACCGAATACCATTATTTGTTTGAGCAGTATTAATTACTGCCATTCTATTATTATTGTCTATACCAGTATTAGCCGGAGCAATTACAATACTTTTAACTGATTGAAATTTAAATACTTCCTTTTTTGATCCTGCTGGAAGGGGTGACCCTATCTTATATCAACATTTATTTTGATTTTTTGGACATGTAGAAGTATATATTTTAATTCTTTCGGGATTTGGTATAATCTCTCACATTGTAAGACAAGAAAGTAGAAAAAAAGAATGTTTTGGTACATTAGGAAAGGGCATTATGATGTCGAAAACAACGATTAGCATTGTCTTCAGATTTGACTTGCTCATTCGTGCTTTTTTCATTCTGGTCTTCCAGTGTATCGATTGACGCTTTGTCTCGGAATCGTATTGGAAGATCCATGTTTCATCACATCTGATGACATGTGTTAGCAAGTCTAGTTCTGCTTTGAGTTTTTCTATGACGTCACAGTAAAGTTTCTTCCGATTTTCTTTTTGTTTCTGAGAGAGGTTTTTCGGAACCATTTTTGCACAAACTTTTACCATGTTTAAATTGTCATGAAAATTTTGTCTTACTGTCTCTCTGTTAATGTTTACCATGTCAGAGATCATCCGAATACTCAAGCACAATTTCATTAGTTCTTGAACTTACAGATCGACCGGGACGTTCATCATTTTCAATCTCCTCCCAACCTTCTGAAAATCATCTTTGCCATTCGAAAACTCGCGCACTTGTCGTGGTATTATCACCAAACACCTCTTTTAATATTTTAAAACATTCCGTCGGTGATTTTTTTTAATTTAATAAGAAATTTAACTTATCTTTGATTCCAAATAAAACAGGACCGAAATCATATTATTGAATAAAAAGCGAGTGTGATTCGATTTTTATAATTTTTTCAAAATATTTACGAAAGGCCTAAAATAATAAGAGTTAAAATCTTTTATTAACAAAATAAGTAAAAGTAAGCAAGGAAATGTAAACAATATTAAGGAAGGGAAGTGTTTAGTTCGACTAGATGCACACAGGCGCCTAAACCTATTTACTACACTCTTCCGTTCGTCTACTTAATCTTTATATTCCCTATCACTTTGCTGTAGATCTATAATGAATTTATTATCGCCATTAATATTAAATTGCCCACTTTTCTTATACTCTTCTTCGAGTTTTATCACCTTATCTAAACATTTTTTCCAATCACCTTTGGATTTTGGAGCCTTCATCGTTGATCAGTTCGACCTCTTTTGTGTCAAATTTCGAAAAGCAATCTCTTTTGGAAAGTTTTTGTACTTCCAGCAGTTGATCCTTTGTGAATGTTTATAAAATAAATCGTTTTTCATCAAAAAAGTTTTGGTGCTTGCTTTTGTAGATATTTTCCTCAACTGCTGGAGTGATAAGAAGTATTATCTATGACAATGGCACTATTTGCAAGTAGGTTTGCGATCAATGCCTTTTCGAACCATTCTTCAAAAATATTAGGTTCTGGTGGTAATCTCTATTGCAGTCACTTATTTGCTTTTCGCATCATTTTAATCCATTTGGTATCCATCCGTCAATTGAATAACATTCAGTTGTGAACCTTTATTAGTAGGTATATGGGACATATATCTATTTGATCCATCTGTCCTTTTTTTCACTGTATTATGGGTATCGTACCATCTATCTGTTTTTCTGTCTATATTTTGTTATTTTCTCCAAGTAGATATTGCGTATTTCAATTATTCTTCTACTCTCTAAAATTTTTTACCTCATGTAGTGCCTTTTTTAACTTCATCATTATGATTTCTTTTGTTGGTATCTATAACAATCGTATATTTTTGTTTACAACTTTTTCACCAATGGTGGATACCTTTTGGTATTCTAAAATCGCAACATTTGTTTCTTCTGTGAGGCCCATTTCTTATCAATAAGGTACTTTTGTTAAGTCCGACGTTATTCTTAGTATATACATTGAAACACATTTGTTGGGATTCTTTGTTGAAATGTGTATATATCTTCTTACTTGGATCTGGTTGGTCAATTTTATTATCACTATCACTATCACTAACATTTTAACACACATTTTTATTAACACACATTTATAACATTTATTTCATACTCTTAATAGATGTAGCCCACTGTTGTTAGTGGATTCGATTTCCCACGGCCGCCATATTATTGAAAGATCGTTTCCAAAAGAGTCAACGTGGATTTTGACAAAAATCTGTGACAAAAAATTCGACAAATTTAGTATAGGGGACAACTGCTTAATTTTTTTACAATTAAGGTGGATAGTAGGATAAAAATCGTAAACACAAATGCAATATTTTTTTTTGAATGATGGTTTCCACTGCCAGATCGTTACCCCACGTGTTCTGTCTATGCTTTGTTACTGTTTCCCGGCACTTTAGGAACAGTACTGTTAATTTGAAGTCAACAGTGAATGCTGGAGTGGGAATTACCTTTAGAGACGAGAAAAAATTCTCCACCCTGCCGGGATTCGATCCGGGGAACTTTCGATCATCGGCTCGCGGCTCGACCAATGAAACAAAATGCAATACTAAAATAATTTTGTTCTTCAATAGAAATGAAGCTTGAAGCTATGAATTTTTCCAATGTCAAATACTTGAAATATTGCAAAAATTTTGAAAATAAAACATTAAATGTTTTCAAGTCCCAGAGCTTAAAATGGCTTAGTCAGCAACCAATGGAGGGAGCAAATTATGAGAATCATTCGGATACATTTAGGAATAACTATGAAAAAAAATATTTAATTGTTTTTCTAAATATTTATAAACATTCTAAGCACTTTTTCATACGTTTAATTATTGAAACACTTAGTTCATTCAGAAGTGTTTAATGTTTAATATTAAATAGAGGCAAATAAACATAGACTTTAATATTAGTAGAAGTATATGATACATGCAAGATAGGTTCGAGTAGCCATTAATGATTGTACATATAACATGTAACAACTTACAAATAGGTGTCAGGGGTATGATCCTAAATATTGAACAGGAAGTGAATATTCTTAAAATGTTTACGTTGAATGTATTCATGGCTTCTTGAGGGCAGGAAAAATGTTGACTACGCGTTTTATTTTTAATTGGGAGATCCGTAAAAACGCCACTTGGTTCCCAATCTAAGCTATGGAATGGGTGGTTTCATTAACCTTACGTTTGTACCTGAATAAAATTTCATATTAATTATCTCTGTTGAAAAAATGTTTGAGGTCACTGGTTTGTTAATAGTTCTTAGCAATGATGATTATAAATTAAATCTAGGTTTCCAAATCACAAGTGGGTTATGCCATATTTGAAAATCTTGAAAAATTCCATTAATTAACAATTAGTCTTAGGCCTCGTTACAGTTTTTCAGATGACACCACTACATAATTTTAACAAGATTACTTTATCTCAAAAATTTCACTTACTTTCCACATAAATACCTTCAAAAATTGTTGTTGCAACGACCGTTACGTTGATTTTTTACCATTCTAATATGTTTAATGTATTTTACGATAAAACTCTAGCAAGATATTACGTGATAGCATATTTAGCAAGGTGTTTGTCTGTAGAAAGTTTTATGGAGAATATAAATAGCGAGACATGTTTTCTTTAAGGGTAGAGAAGAAAATATATTTGTACATGATTTTTCAAGCTTTGGTCATGGCGGGCTTTATTCTTAACCAACAGAATTTTCATCAATCAATATGACCTTATAATAAATAATAGAGTCTTAAAAATGTTACCCATTTGTTTTCTTATGAAAAAAACAAATTAATAGAAAGGGATAAACTAATAGATAAGTGAGATGTCGTTCTATTTAGTTGTAACGTGGACCTTTGTTGACAGAAGTTTGCGCTGATATCAATATTATAATAAATTGGAATTGTTAGCGAATTTTATGGAAAGACAATAATTTTTCTGTTCAAAATTAATTTGATTTGACAGAATATATTGTCCATCCCATCTAATCACGGTGAAGCATTTGAAGTTTTAGTAAGTGTTTTTTAATAATATCTACTGTAAAAGTAATATTTTCTATAATCGTGAATGTGTTGAATAAATAATATTACAAAAAATTTAGTTTTTTAAAACAGTCAACTATCATCTTCATCACTGTAAATTGATAATTAAATGATCCAATTTACACAAGCGATATACCTCTATAGTTGTGGTATTTTTTCTGCTCCTCTTTTTGTAGAGTGAGCTTATTATTGTTTGACCCCATACTTTTTGTAACTCTTCTTTTTTTCAGATTTCTTCTCTCATTATCTCTCAATCAAACTTTGTCTTCAGTTATTCTATTTGTGCCAGAACTCTTATTGTTTTTCATTTTTGTATAATTTGATGAAAATGGGTTTTATTTAGTCGGTCTTGTATGTCAGGTTTGCTTGATTTTTGTTCTTATATTCTTCTCCAAGATGGTCGAAGTACTTTCTCTATCTGTCTAGGATATCATCATCTTCGGATTTGATTTTCCCATTTTTAACTTTAACGAAGACTATATTTGCCTGATTCGATGTACGGTACGGTGCATAAATGGACAAATATTTTAATAATCGGAAATTTTTACAGACTCTGGACATATTGTACTGAATCGTTACACAGAATTTAATTCCCACAAACAAGTTTGCTACACACAAGATGGCTAATAAAAAAGAGTAGACAATCAAAGGAAAATTCTATATGAACAATATTATAGTAAAATGATCATAAATGTGAAAAATAATCAAACATAACAATTAGCAAAAAAGAGGGAATCGCCTACCACAAATATATATTCATTTTTGCCCATTTTTATTTATTACCATCTTAACGAAAATAATTAACCATTTAATATTAAGCTATAATCAATGTATCTACTAACAAGGTTTTCAGGTTTCCTACGGGGAAATAATTAATATTCTTTTAAGATCATTAGAGCATAACATAAATTGATCGGATTAATATAACTTAACTATAAATCTCCTTGGCTTTATTCGTGGCAATATACTTGCTGTAAGAAGAGATTTATTATTCTCGGATCCATTTAATAACTTAAATTTGGACACTTTGACAAAAGGGCTGCATTCACAATGGCATTTTACCATAAATAATCTTTTCATTTTAAATAAAAAATAGTATTTTTGGAGACCGGAAGCCTATTTATATTCTATGGTTAAGATTAATGCTACTTGCACATATATTAATAAAGTAATCAATGAGATAAAATCTGAGTATCTAAATCATGTTGAAAGTAGATGTTCTATTGAATATTGTTTTGGTACTGCAATGACGAGAATGTTTAATAATCTAAATTTTTGTCTATTTGTTTCGTGCAATGAAAAGAATCTAAGATTTTTTAATTAAAACAAAATGAAAGTAATGTATTGTAAAAGAATGGGCTTTGTTGTATCTGAATAATAAACTTCAATGTAGAAATGATTATAAATAGCTAATTCTTTGGATGCAACAAAATAAGTAAAATTCATATTTTTGTAATCATACTTTATTTGAAGCTCAAAATTATTATGTCAGAACTAAAAAAATTAATCATAAAGAATACTATGATTTCGAAAAACTATTTAAGTTCCATCTGAATTTGCCAGAGCTCTCAGTGTATAACCTAAAAAAAACGAAAGATATAATAAAAAGGCAATAATGCTATCAATACAAGTGGATTAACCTTACTTGTTGTGTATGTACACAAATAAGAGAGTGAAATTTTTTTTAATATTTGGGACAATTGAAGAGTTAATAAACTGTGTATAGTCAACGGTCGTAATTCAAAAGATTTGAATTTAGAAGCAAGAAGACAGAAGAGTGGGACTTTTACTTATTGCACAAGAAACAAAGTGCTAACTGTTAATGATTTATTATATTTAAATATAAAATTAGATTATTATATTGTAATTATATTGTTTGAACCATATTTTTCTATTAAACTTACCTTGAGATTATTAGTTCATTGCATCTCATAAAATATATTTTAATTATACTGGGCATAATTATAAATAATAAAAAATACACATTACTATAATTTAAATTTAAAATAGCCCATTACAATATATTGTAACACTAGGGTAGGTTTAACAAATTTTACTTAGAAAAATACTTCACAAATGCTCTTTTACAAATTAAAATTTCAAATTTGGAATTTTTTAATTTCAAAATGAAGCCATTCATCATCAACATCAATTACCAACTCTGATAATTTTCCATTTGTGTAATAGATCAACAGAATCCGTTGCATTTCTTTTAGATCCATTCTATTTCCCACAATCCCATGAAACTTAGCAGTGATTAAAGAAATGAGTTACATTGTCCGGTTTTTCACACACTTTTTTGTCTAAATGTTACAACACATGATAAGTGTTTTTCCACATTTATGGAATGGCCGCCAATTCAACTAGTTTAATGTGATACGGAGAGAAAAACAACAGACTCATAAGGAAAATTATGAATAAAAACAGAATTTGATCAATGAGTAAGAAGAAAAGAAGTAAAGTGTTGATTGCTATGAATTCTGCAATATAACGTCATTTATAGAATAATATAATATTGGTGACTTTTGAAATCCTTTTTATATATTGTTACGTAACGAGTCATTTTCTTTCAGTGAATGTATGAACAAATCTAAATATTATTTCCAGGGGGTTTAACCCACTACATAACTTGGTTATTTGAAGAGGCTGAGAAAAGACAATAACAATTTATCTACAAAAATAACTAATACAAAATCTCAAGAGAACTTACATCTTTAAATAAATAACACATTTAATCGCAGGGGTAAGCAGTATTCGATCTTTGGAATTCGCGAATCCCAATATCTTTTATTTTCCAATCAAGAAAAACATCAATGCTTAATAATTTTGATTACTTTTATGCACAGGATGATATTTACTATCGTAACAATATCTTATGAGCTCTTGAATTAGTCTGATTATCGTTATAGTATCCTAATTTTATCTATAGTCTATTTGAGGTGAAATGTACCGTGCGGCAGAATTTGACGACACATTGTTATTAATGTAACTACGCGGTTGCAAGTAGATATACTTAAATAATCAATAATGTGATTTACCAGGTCAGATCTTTGATTTAGGAAAATTTAACCGATCTCCCAGTAGTAATCCTGTTTACGCGGAACGCTACTTTTTCGAATTTAATTAACCAACTGAACTTTGACGTTACACTAAAAATATTTTACAAATTCTACTTACGTACTTTTTAACAAGATCAAAGGCGAAGTACGAATCCAAGAATGTTACTCGTTCAAGACGTAGAGTTAAAGTTAGTTTCTTTCCAAATTTCTTATCCGACCTGATACTATCTGGCTAGAATTTTTTCTTAGAGTTAACCTCAGGCAGTGACCCCTTATTATTTGGCCTATTTAAGATTACCGTTTATTGTCGGTTTTGCAGAATGTACTAAAAAGGAGCTAAAAAATTAGAGTTAGAAAATAGGAGCCAAAGACAAAATGAGTTCAATATAGGAACCAAAAATACAAAAATAGATAGAAATCATAATTTATGAAATTGTTTAAAAAATTCATTTTTTGGTTCCTTTTTAGTATTAGATTAGTTAGATTAAGTTATGTTATGTTAGTATTATTAAAATGTTTGGTTATGGTGATTAAATTTGCCTGTTGTTTGTTTTTGCCTCCTATTTTTAGCTTCGTTTTTAGTATAATCAGTTATACAGTATAATGCACTGAAAACGATGTTATTTCGAAGAGCTCAATTAAATTTTTATGTAAAGTCAAGGCCTAAGCCTATCAACGACCTAACAGAGGGTAAAGAAACAGAAAAACACTCGCGAGTATCACATTTCATGTTTTATTTAACAATTATAGCTGAACATATCGTTACTACAATTTTTTACAAATCACTCTGTTTTTCCCTTGTTTCAGCAAACCATGACTTTTACTTTGATGAAGGTCGAGATAAAGATAAGTCTGGAGACTATAATTAAGAATGTTTCTTATAAAATAAATCGTGCTAGATTAGCGAAAAAAATCTTCTTTAAATTCTTGATGTGTATATAACGTACTACAGGTCAGATTTAAACACAAAGTTAGAAAGCGAGTATTGCACTCACTCGTTCATCTCCATTACTTGCTCAGGAAACTGTTTCAAAGTTTGCGGCCAACATTTAATTACAAACTAAATTTTAGCAAAAAAATCCCATAAATAAAAGTAACAGCTTCAGAATGTTTCTAGTTTATTTTCTTGCCATTCATTGTCCGGACTTTTGTCCCCATCGAAGATTTATTGTATCTCAGGCATACAGGTTGCAGTGACAGTATATCCCCGAGGACATAACGGAGTTTCTATTATATATTGTCGAGAGAAATAATAACGTCAATAATATTTACTATCAAGGGAATTTATCGACAACTTTGTTTACGTCAACAATATTCTGTAGGGATATTCTGAAATATATCAAGTACAATACTTATTTGTAGGTAAAAGTAATTCATTATAGATTCATTACATATACAGTATAAGTAATTGTCACTCTCTAAACGAAACCATTGGTCTCTGTTTAGATTCTGTGTTAAGACATCAATAAATATTTATTAACCGTTCAATTCTATGAAGATTTAGACACTATAATAAGTAAAGTACCAGATTATAATCTAAAAACGATTAATGGCGATTTTATTATTAAGGGGAAAATATATATAAGCATATAACATCAGGGTGTCATAGTAAACAAAACCAAATTAATGAGATTGGGCCAAGTTTGATAAAGCGAGCCGTAGAACATAATCTGAAAAGCATCAGCATGGGCTTTAATCATAAAGTTAATAACAATGGAACTTGGGTTTTTTCGGACGGAAATACAGCAATTAAGTCAATAACACTCTGGTAAAAAGTAAATACGCAAAGAGTATTAAAAATTGAAGATCGTATAGAGGAGCTTATATTAACTCTGACAATTTTTAGTATGGATAAGTATGGAAAAGAAAATGCAGACAAGTAATGTGTACATAGGCAAAAAAATAGAAAAATAGAATGTAGATATTCAACAAAGTAAGTAAACCAGAATTACTTTCAAAACACTAATACATGAGAGAATAGAAAATCAAAGAATATCTGAGGATACAGAAGAAGAGTGTAATCAAGCTACCATCAAAATGATGAAAAATAGAATTATATTAAACGAACAAAGATATTCAGAACGAAAAAAAAAGAGAGGAAAAAGATATGTAGACACAAGAAGAAACTATATCTGGAACACAAAACGAAATATTTTGTACATAAAGAGGTTACAAATTTCTACCAGGATGTCATCGAGATAAAGTGGATTGTATAAAATCATTAAGATTTTGTAAGGTCAAAAATGGTCAGCTCATAGGAAAATAGAGGACAAATTTAGAAGATGGCCAGAAGTAGTGGGCCTAAGCTGATTCTGGCCAACTTACAAAAACTGCCACTGGCGTTGGTGGCGCTGATGTAGCGCTGGCGGACCCGTCGGCGCTGTGTATAGATAATATATTCATCATATGTAACTTGCATTTCATTTAAACGAGCCATTAAAATTCAATATATGTAATTTGCAAGTTAATTATAATAAAAAATGCATAAAATATAGATAATATTCATATGCAAGTAATTTTATGCTTCATTTAAACAACTAATTAAAATTCAATATATGTAATTTGCAACTTAAATTATTTTAAAAAATGCATAAAATTACTTAGAGCATAATATATTTATTTTTTATGTGGAAAAGCATGCGCAAAGAACGTTGCCTGCCGTACTAAGGACATTAGCGTTTAACTTCGTTATTATTGGTCCAATTGAATTGCGAAAAAGACAGGTATTATCTAGAAGTGGCGTAGATGTTAAATTTGTTTATAAAAAATACCCACGAATGATTTATTATGCAATAATACTATACTACTGATACAAACTACCCAAATAAACCTTGTAAATTCACCTTGTTGGTTAATATGAATAATATAATATTTATTTGGATAACACGAAATGCTCAAATATACATCTCTAAGTGTCTTCAAGGTGAGTTTTTCTTTTAAAAATGTTTGAGATATCATATTTACAAGTAAAAAAGCGCGTTTTGCTAACTATATTAGCATCACCAAGACAAAACTAAAATCAGTTTAAGATGATGCTAAATAATTACCGAAACGCGTGTCGAGTGGAATATTTTAATTTGGTGTTTAAGAAGTTCAAGACTAATGTTCTTACAACAAACCAAAGTTTCCGGTCTGCAACTTAATTGTTATTTAGGAGCAGAGAGATTTTTATTTTTTTAACGATACGAATATAAAAAAATACACAGTAGTGCTCACCTAGTACATTTCCATTTGAAGAAGGATTTACTCTTCCAATCTAGAGGCAAGACGAAATCCCAATTTTGGCATTCGAAAGTAACAATATTTCGAAATAAATGTCATCCATTACTGCAGGGCAACTTCAAATAAAAATAATGTAATGGTAAATTTCCACACCACCACTGAGGTATTACCATGGCGCGTTACCATTTTTAAGGGGATGGTTCGCCTGTAGCCATATAACCCCATACACGAAATTTACAAGTAATGAAACATATTAAAAGTGAATAATTTACAAAATGAAAAAAATATCAATTTTTTTTACTAAAAAAGTCATCTCAGAAACTTAGAAAAGATCTTCAATCAAAAACGGAAATACAACAACAGGAAAAGATAAAAATAACAAACAGGCAAAGAAGAAGAGCCCCTTCAGGAAAATAGAAAAAAACTTCAACGAAAATGAGGGAAATAGAAAAATCCTTCCAAATAAATAACTTCAATCAAAAACGCAGAAATAGGAGAAGATCCCTCGAAGAAATCTCAATAAATATCACAAATACCAAACTTCAGTTTCCGAGTTTCCAGAACAAATCCGTCTGTCTTCCCCTTTTTTGCATTTGCTTGCTTTGGACACAAGTCTGATCAATGCGGGTTCGGCAGAGACCCCAGCTAGAGGTGCACCTAGTGTTCAATGGAAATCAGGGAAAAAGAAGGAACAAGAGGTAAATAAAAGACCCAGAACAGAGAAAATAACTTCCAACTAAAAATTCCCTTCATAAATAGACAAAGAAAAATATAAAAAAATCCATCCATAAACAGACAAAATAATTTCAATCAAAAACAAATTTTCCCTTCAAAAGAGTATATGAAATGCTTTAGGAATGACGTCATCATCTATGTGTATTCTGGCTATAAGTCGGTGTATTGTACACAAGTAGTCCTCAAAAAGTGAAGAAATTTTTTTCAGTAATTCACCTATTTAATCTCTTTGGTTGTGGTCTCTCCCCCTCTCGTTTATTTTTGAAAGTTAACTGTTGTTTTCTTTCTTGGCCTAACATGACAAACTTTTGCACCTGGTGGTAGTGGCAGATTAATCGCTACATAGAAAATAACTTCAAAAAGTACCTCCATAAATTGAGAAAATAACTTCAACCAAGAAGAACGAAACAAAAAAGTTCTCCATAAACAGACAAAATAATTTCAATCAAAAACAGGGAAATAGAAGAAGGTACCTTCAGAAACAGATAAACTAACTTTAACCAAAAACAGCGAAACATAAAAGTCTCTCCAAAAACAGACAAAATAATTTCAATAATAAAAAGGGAAATATAAAGTCTTTCTGGAAACCGCAAAAAACGCTTAAACGAAAAACAGGAAAATGGAAAAGTACCTCCGTATATATATTAGCACTCCAAACCTAGTTCCATGGTGTTGGTGGTCATCTTCCTGCAGAATGTTCTGTTTTGTTTTTTCCTCCCATTCTATGACTCCAACCTTCTTCAAATCTTCTTGCATTTATCACTCTCATCATATGTCCGCTCTATCTTATTATTTGTCCTTTGAAATTGAAAAGTCCCTCGATAAACAAGAAAAAAAAATTTAGTGAAAAATAAGGAAATACAAAAAAGTACCTCTCCATAAAAGTAAAAATAACTTCAATCAAAAACAGGGAAAAAAGTCCTTTCATAAACAGACAAAATAATTTCAATTAAACTCGAGGAAATAGAAGAAAAGTCCCTCCAAAAACAAATAACGAAAAACAGACGAGGTCTGTCTATGTCTACTTTACGGATAAAAAAATAGACCCTGCACTTGTCACACTAATTAAAAATTTCATATCTTTTTCAAATTCAGCTAAATAATCAGTTATTACCTGGACGGATAAGTTCCCTGAAAGTACATTTTTTCATTACACAATTTCTTTATATATTTCAATAGCACATGAAAAAAAATTAAAAAATCAGACATTTTAAATGCTTTTCTATATTTTTCTTTATAAATTTAATGATGTGAGAACCCTCTATATATCTCAATTATTTCTTTCCTTTTGAAAAACTTTTCATGCGCTTTCAATTTTTTTTATTATAAAACTAAAAACTTTATATTTTTATAGTATAATTATAATTCTTTTGAAGAGCGCATTAAATAATAATTTAAAAAAATATATAATCTTAAATGCTTTATTGATTTTATTTATAATTTTAAGGGCGGGAGACTCCCTGTATATCTTACTTATTTATTTTTAAGATCTATGAAATAATATTTTAAAGAATTACTTTTTTTTAAACACTGCATGCTCTTTTCTGATTTTTAGTTTAGAAAATTAAAAATCCAATTCACATTATTTTATTACACAATATTTGTTTATATTTAGTAAAAATCAAACAACTTTGTACAAAAAAAATAATTTACATCGAGAAAAATATTTTGTATATTTTGTTTATTCTAGGAGTGTAAGATACGTTATGTCACGTTTATTTTCATATAAATATTGAACAATTAAATACCCGTCTTTTTTAATTCGTAATATTAAATAAAAATTTGGAAATGAGTTAATCAAAAAATCATTATATTTTTTTTAAAGATTCTCTATATGGAATGAAAATATTATTTGCTTATATCTTTTAACTGAAACTACTTTGTTTAAAAATAAAAGAATGAAATTTTCTATAAAATAATCATTAAACGCAATAAATATTGGAATTTATTTTTCGACGCTTCCTTCGTTCTTCAACATCCTGTAGATCTTTCTTCGTTAACTCGAGTTGAAAATGAAGTACCTCGTTAATTATATCGCCCTGTACATTTTGTCTATATTTAGAATTTAATAAAAAAATTAATATCATGAAATTTTGTAAAATTTTGATACCTTTGACACACATTGAAATAAAATTATTTTTATATGTATGATATAAACGAAACTATGAATAATATAAGACAATTAGACAAAAGTTACAGAGTTGTTAGTAATAATTTTCTGTCTTTTGATTTCTTTTACTCATAGAGGGTGATCGCGCTAAATTTCAAAATAAATAAAATAAAAATAAAGTCCCCATTAGTTAAATTTTAGTATGAATTTTAAAACGTTCACTTATCTTTCCATTGAACACAGTGAATATCACTAACTTTTTACAATCTGTGTGTAAAATATACTCACAAAATGTAAAAAATTTAAATATGTTCGTTTTCTTTCGAAGACTCTCTGCCATTGAACACAGTGAATATCACTAACTTTTTATAATCTGTGTATAAAATATACGCACAAAATGTAAAAAATTTAAATATGTTCATTTTTTTTTCGAAGACTCTCTCATTGAACACAGTGAATATCACTAACTTTTTACAATCTGTGTGTAAAATATACTCACAAAATGTAAAAAATTTAAATATGTTAATTTTTTTTCGAAGACTCTCTGCCATTGAACACAGTGAATATCACTAACTTTTTACAATCTGTGTGTAAAATATACGCACAAAATGTAAAAAATTTAAATATGTTCATTTTTTTTTCGAAGACTCTCCCATTGCACACAGTGAATATTACTAACTTTTTACAATCTGTGTGTAAAATATACTCACAAAATGTAAAAAATTTAAATATGTTCATTTTCTTTCGAAGACTTGCCTTTGAACACAGTGAGTATCATTGTATTTTTACAATCTGTGTATAAAGCATACGCACAAAATGTAAAAATATTTAAAATATTCAACTTACGTTTCGAAGGTTGCCTATAATTGAATACACTGAATATAATTCACCTTTCACAAACTTGTATAAAATATATGCACAGAATGTAAAAAGTTCGCTTACCTTTTGAAGACTTTCTGTCGGCCAACACACTGTATATCACTCACTTTTCACAAACTTTGTATCACTAACTTTTTAGAAACCGTGTACGAATATGCGACAGAATAAAAAATGTAAAAACAGAACAAGAGATTAAGAATATAATAATTATTTATCACCCTCTATATTAAATCTGTTGTATTAATATTTAGTGGAGATCGAACTATTTTTAGATAAAATAAATTTAATTAAAGAAGAAATCAAAAGACCATGTATAACCCAATTTGCCTACCTTTCCTAGCGAAATCGAAATTGAAGAAATTCTGGAAACAAAAAAAACAATTTCATGCATTCGATAATTAATTCCTTTTTAAATTTAAATGAATCATTGTATAAAGAAGTGTAGAACAAAGAATCTGGTCTTGTTATTCTAGTTTTTTCACGGCGTTTTTTGTATTGGTGTTTACGTGTTCATTTTTAAAGAAAAAAAAAGTTAAAAAATAACAAAAAGTCGTTTAAAAAAAAACTAAAAATATGTAAAATTAAGGAAAATTGATTAGTACTACTGTAAATATATCGGTATAAATAAGGTAATTATAAATATAAATTATAAATAAAGTATTTAATTATTAAAATTGCTAAGAGTGCTTAAAATTTTGAAAAATTAACCAATTAATTCTTTTTCTAATTTTTCAATTCAATTTCATTTATAAATATAAAATATCGAAAATAAAAAAAATATTTACCTTGCATTCTCTTTCTAGAAATGGAACCAATCCAAAAGGGCGTTTGGCACACGCGAAAATAAAGGGATCAGAACCCGCACTAGATCCATCGAATCGAAAAATAGAAAATGAAAAATGAAAGCGGTTTTATTTTTTAAAGTAATAAACCACCAACTTTTGAATTAAAAATGAATTAAACACAATAATTTTAGTTTGGACCATCCAAGTCAACGACTTATTCACGAATAATGGATTTATTTCGATACATTCATAAATTAATCATCCATTATATAAGATTAGTAAAACCTTTTTGTGTATATTCACGATCGGTGTATCTTTTAAACACATAGGCGTATCATAAAATAATTGATTATAGTAAACATGGTTTATTTAATTTTCTGAAGATATTTTTAATAATAAATTGTAATAATAATAACTATTAATTTGAAAATTAACTCTTATCGGAAATATTATAAAAATGTTTTTTTGTTTTTTAAGAGAAAAGTAAAATATATTTTCATTTTAGTAAAACATTATTGTAACCAAGATAGCTCCATTAAACTACAATATTCCTACTTTTTGGCAATTTTTTGACTAGTTATAAAATTAGGGCATGTACATACTTGTATTACTAGTATGTGCGTAAATATGCCAAGTTCTACATCCATTTTAAGAATGATCACATAACATACTACTCACATGAGATATAAATAAAATAAATATCAAAACTATATTTAGTCTCATTTTCATATATATTTTAGATATTTATCATACATAAAACGGTTACCAATCATATACAGAGCTAACAAATCCGCTTAGATGACATCGCAATTTTTTAATGCAGAGTTAAAGGGTTTGGAAAATGTTACTTTTTATAGATGGATCAGAATGTGCATAAAAGTCTAAGGGGTCACTACAGAAAGCAACTTTGAATGGAATACATTGAGTCAGATTGTAAGGACTTATGCTTATGCAGTGAAATTCGTATCAAAATCCTGGAAAGAGGAAATAGCAGTAAAGTTACAACATTTTTTTAGTCATGCAGGATTGTGTGACAGTACCGTAAAAGAAGATCAAAAGGGTCAAGTGGATGATCTTAAAAATAACCAAGTATCCAAAAAGCACTTGGTGCATTGTTTGGCGAGTTTTTATTATCTTATAAAGATGATCCTACCGCAACTGATGATAGTGATAAAATTTATAGAAAATATAAAGTATTGTCTTACAAAAAACGTGAGGTCAAAATACCGAAGTGTATCTTTTTTTTGAGTTTCGTTATAGAGAGCTTAAACTTTAAATTATAGGAAGCTTATAAACTAGTAAACCTAGTATAAGAAATCTGTGTTTATCACCCTTGAATTTCCCTTGCTTTTGATTTAGTATTTTCCTGGTCGCCTCGCTCGGCCCCATATGGGTGAGTTTTAATAATTATTTAACACGTAATGGTTTGTTGCAGATATATTTCTTGGGGATAAAGCAATGGCAGCATGGACGGCGAGAATCGTATCATATTGAATGTCGGTGGGATACGTTACGAAACCTACAAGGCCACTTTGAAGAAGATTCCCGCCACGAGGCTCTCTAGGCTAACCGAGGCTCTCGCTAACTACGATCCAATACTAAACGAGTATTTTTTCGACAGACATCCTGGTGTATTTGCACAAATTCTTAATTACTACAGGTGAGTATCTAAATAAAAGGAATTTAAGAGAAAAGGTAAATAAAAATTGTTTTTGATTATACAGAATATTTCATTGGAAAAGTACCTAACTTTATGTGTAGATGGGCGTCACTTTGGTAGTTCTAAATATTTAAAGGGTCTTCCACCCTTTATAAATGAGATAAGGGGTGGTTAATCAATTTCGTCTATTTCCGAATTACTCTGTATACTATTTTGAGTTTTGGTACACGTAATAACCATCTGGAAAATTTATCAAAGTATTACCAAAAAGAAAATCCAGGACCGTCTTAACAAAAAATTTAAAATTTCCTCTTTCTGAAAAACCACACCCTGTATATAGAATTTTTTAAATTCCTTTTTATAATTCGAAAGAGCAGAAAAAACTGAATGTATTCATTTACATTTTATTTTTTCGCAGACATTTGTAATTTATAAAAATATAATTTATGAGCGTTTTGGGTATTACGAAATGGTATCAGAGAGATTTTTTCGGTTGAAATAAAATTTACTTAACTCATCTAGAGAAGCCGAAAAATTGAATTAAATTTGTAATTTTACAAATACAGAGCATTTATTTCCACCCTATATTGGGTATACCTATACACTCCTAGTAGTTTCATTTTCAAACTTTCTTATTTTGGACCTAAAATACACCATGCTGAAAATACATTCCGGATACGTATACACAACAAGCATCATTTAAAAGCGCTGGTAAAATATTCTACAGGAAATCCATTCAATCTATGCGGTCTTATTAATTTATTTATTATCAATAACATCACATCAAACGTTAACAGAAAATTTGAGTTGTGAGTGGGCTTCTCTTCTACGAAATGGATTTTCTTTTGCCCGACTGTGGGAGTTTCGTAAATTATAAATAATTTTTGGCAGCTGTAGCATTACTTACAAAAGCGATTTTTAAATACAATAACTGCATATTCTTGACTAGAAAATTATAAGACATACAAAAATATTAAAACACTGTAGGAACTTTAAATCACCAAACACTGTTTGACAGAAACTAGAAATTTGCAAACAAACTTCAATGATCTAATACATAGACTACTAGAAGTGTATACAGGGTGAGTCGATCCATAACTCCAGAACAGTGCATTTGATGAAAATTTTGTAAGAATACATTTATGTGTATATTCAAAAAAGTCACTTATACAGGTTGTCGCAAAAAATATATGTATTACAGTTATGTTTTTTTAAATGGAATACCTCATATGTTTTTACATTTTTATAAACATCTTACCGAGCTGATTTTAACGATGTATCATAAATGGTGTCTATTGTGTTTAATAAAGGATCTACAGCCACTTCAAAATAACATTTTTTGAATTCAGATTTATGTAGCAGCCAAACTCTTGTAAATCAGTAAAATCGGCTTATAAGTCCCTATCCTAACTTTTCAAGTTCTATATTATGGAATTAAAAAATATTTGATAAAGTGTTCAAAAATTAGATGGGATTTCAAGTTTTTCAAATTTTTGATCACTCTGTATCAAATATTTTTTAATACCGCACATCGTTGAAATCAGCTCGGCAAGAGGTTTATAAAAATGTAAAAACATATGAGGTGTTCCTTTTAAAAAAACGTAACTTTGATAATTTTTTTGGCGACAACCTATGTAAATGGAACTAATTTCAAATTATGACTTTTTTTGAATATACACATAAATGTATACTTACGATTCATCCTGTATACCATATATATAGGGCAAATTGATAAAACACCCTGTATCTCAGTTATAAAAGGTGGAAGACCCATTAAATACAGGTGACCAAAGTGACACCCTTCTACAGTTAAAGTTAGGCTCTTTTTCAATGAAATAACCTGTATAATTTTCACTAATTTTTTTTAATTATTACTTATATTCGATGTAGCGTAATTCGGGAATAAACAAAAGAAGTTCCCTTGAATAAATCAAATTTTTAAATTCTTCTAGAAATAATTTTTTTCTTCTTTACTATAAAAGTGGATATTTATTATATTGTAAAGGAATTTTGTGCCCATGATAAAAGTTACACCAAATAAAATACTACTCAAGGAAGAAAGGTATTAACTTAATAAATCTGGAAAGGATGCTAAATTATAAAGCAAATTAGCAGTATAATTAAGTTTATATAAACAATATCGATTTAGTAGAATGAATTTAAAATCCTTTTGTAAAGCAAACACTAGTTAAAATAAATTAAAAACATTCTTTGAGTAACTTATAATTAATAAGTTTAATTAATATGTTAACTTCTAATTTGAAAACCTAATATTACATTAAACATAAAATTTAGAAAATATTTATAAAACAATGTTTTATTGTAAATACGTTACTGTTTAGAAACAAATTTAATATTAAGAAAGATAAAATTATGTAACTTATACGATCATGATTTTAATTAGTGAAAATAGAACAAATACAACAAAAGTCAATTGACACGTGATAAAATTAATTATAGAAATTTTTGCCTTACTTAAAATAAAACTGAAAATTGTATATTCCAGTTTGAAAAAGAAATTCTAGAGAGTATTCTGATATAGTTATATTTTATAACAATGTGTTTTTTAATAAAAAGCTGGTCCATTAAATAAAAACCCGGTCCATTAAATAAAAGTTTAGGTAATGTCAAATGAAAAAAAAAGTAAGGAAGCTCTAAATTCAAAATTTTATTTTTTATTTTATTAAATAAATTTGAAAAATTGTTAACAAATTCTGTTAAAAACTTATTGTTACTTTCGAGGCTTCACTTAACGTTCATATCGTTGAATATAACAAACAAGACTTAACATTAAAATTTTTGAAACTTTTTCATAATAAAAATTAACCAAAAATTATATAATCAGTGAAAATTGATATAGACTCTTGTCCTTTTCTAAGGTGCTTGGTTCAGCAACAGCATTTATTTAATTAATGCTTAGGAACATCAACAGACCGGATTTTTCCATCAGGTTTGACCTGACAGTATTTTCAAAAATGTTTAGAAATTTTTTCGAACTGTCTTATAGTACCCCGATTCATTTTGCATAGCTATGAAGAATGCCAAAGTTTGCTTTGATACAACTGGAGAATTTTCAACCACTCTTTGAAAGCTAAAACATACCAAATTCACTTAAAAAATATCCAGTACATAAAAAACTGATTTATCAGGTTTTCAAAAGTCAATTTATTACTACTTATATGTAATGATAGCTATTATTCAATAAGGTGAAGTTGTTTACGACACGAGTCTTAGGCTGTGAATAGTACATGCGAATTCTATATTTTGTCCACTGTGATACGTATTTAAGGAATTAATTTTATTGAGGCAAATATTTATAGAAGATTATTCTTATTATTTATAACACGAACAATAATAATATTAATATTAACTTATCACTAATTACAATACAACATTCATTATTTATGTTAATAGTTAAACTACATCAAAAGATTCTGAAAACTATTTTATGTTTTTTTTTTGATTAGCAGCCATATAATTTTTTTGATTTTTTTGGTAATAACTTCAGTGTTGTAATTTTAGAAGCTTCTTTCATCTCTTGTGGAGTTCAGAATGTTTCATTTTCATTTTCAGAATCCATTTTTTTCTAGTTTTTGGTAAAACAAAATAATGATTGTGGATAATGTACGTAATTTTAATTGAGGAAACAAACGAATAATATATATAATGTCATGTAATGGCGGACAAAAGTATGTTATCAACGCTTTAGTCAACAAAAAAATGGTCAAAATCAAAACTCTAATATATTATTAAATAATTTTTATGAATACAGGAGTTTTCTTTTTCCATTTTATATCAAAAAAATTATCAAAGTTAAAAAAATAACAAATTGAAATTTGGTTTTTCTGTGTTTAATATTTTATGCTCTCAAGGCAAAAATGTCCTAAACGTAAATGATTTTGGCTCATTTCCCATTAGACTCAGCAATGTGCTTCCTAATTACATCGATTTTGTCATAGACAATTTTTAAAACATATAATCACACTAAAAGAAATATTTTATTGATGTTATCGTTGCTTTCGCCTAACTTCCTGAATCTTGATTAATTTTCTTTAATAACGCGACTGTTTCAAACCTAACAATTCTTTCAAGCACTTTCTTAAACCGTTTTCGTGACGATGCGATTGTTTTCAAACTATAAAAATTCTCCCGAGATACTTCTTATATATCGAAAAAGATTGATTCATATTATATAAGTTTCCTAACGAAGCGAAAACGTCACGTGCCCCCCAAACTGCGGATAAAATTATCCTGATTTTATATCAAGAAAACGACCTAAGGCATTAATGCTCTATGTGTCAAACCAAGCGAGATCTTACTCGATTTATCTCGTTAGGCGATGGGCAACTTTCGGCTTTTATCATTTGAAAAAGTTTAACGAGCTGAAATAAAGTCACACGAAAAGATGGAAAAGTTGGGAGCTACTTAAATTCGGTTGTAGATCCTGTGCCACTTTTACAGTAAGTGGATCAAAATAGGCGGTTATGAACTTGAACTTTTGCAGTTCGTTAAGCAACATTCAATATATTAAATAGTATAAAGGCACCACTACCGTTATCGATATTACATAAATTTGTGTGGGAAATTATGTCTTAATATATGTGTTTGATAATAGTTATTTTACCATTGAAGGCAAGTTTTATAAGCAAGTAGTTGTTCTCGGTATGGATATTTTATTACCTTTCTCTGGTTTGTTCAGACATAGTAATGTCTGAGTTACAACAAAATTTTATTAATAAATTTCCATTTTTTCACCATTCTTAAAAGGTTTGTAATACGACGTGGGCAGGTGCTAATTATTATGTATGTACGCCACCACACTTGATATTGTAAAGATTGTCGAGCAAAGCAAAAACTAGGTTCTTACAATAGATTCGTTAATGTAATAGGTTGGATTAATTAGTCGATAGCCGTACTATAGTAATAAAGAAAATTGGCACTTACCAGTTTCATAGGCCTTCAGTCCTGGGGCTCCGAATCTGGGCGACGCCCAGTATATAGGTTTACTTATAGGTCACTCGATTACAATAAAATTAACTGACTTATTTCTAACTTATTTATTAGGCGAGGAAATGGTGAAAATTACAAGCAAAAATTAGACGAAAAACTGCGAGTGAATGTAGAATACAAGAGATTACATTAATGCTTTGAATAATTATTGAAGCTCGCCGAGTACTTTAATAAATCGTTGACTCTATTACTAACTAAGAAAAGTACGGGCAAATCAAAACTCACAAAATTTAACGAGACTGAAGACACTTTTTCGCGAGAGTACTTTTCGGTGTCGGATGTTAAACTACAACTGGTTCCTGAATTTGTCTAGATTTTTAAACTGAACTTTACTTTTTTTTTGGTTCTCACCCATTTTTTATGAGTTTCGGTTTATCAAACAATTTGCCATTTACAAACTAGCCATATACCTCAGTTCGGATAATTTAATGGATAACAATTCTGAAATGCAACTTTCTTTATGAAGGGAAAAACCTATAAAACCCCTCAGAAGTAATTGACGATCTACGAACTATGGCCATTATATAAAATTACATTCATAAACTCATCTGTGGATGTCATTTGAAGAGTCAACTCATATTTTTAGTATTATGCCTTTAAAAATGAAACTTAACATCTGTTACTTCATTCTGGAATCCTTTGTATATTTCCCCGAACATTTGTATTTAAGATTTATAAAATTCCAGCTAGTATCGTCTTTAACTATAGAATTTATAAATTTGGAAATAACTTTAAGTATATTTATTGAAAATTTTTTAGAAAAATACAAATTACTAGCTTTACAGAGGTGTCTCTGTTACACGGTATTGAGATGGTATTTTAACATATGTTCTAAATAATTCAATTAATTTAGTTCACGAAATATTTAACAGACATCTGTATTTGAATTTTAAATGTTTCATTTTTAAAGAAATTGTGAAAATAAAGTAATTGCGGAATGGTACCATCAGCCCCCTTTTTTCAGAACGATTACTTAATTTTTAGTCCCATCACTCCTTTCGGCAAAAAATAAATATTGTTACCAATTTAAATAATAGAACCCTCTCCTTATCCCATCCTCAGTAACTCTAAAAAAATCTCAATAAATTTGAGCTTTTATTAATAAACAACAATTATCCTTCGAAAATAATACAACAAGATCTTTAAAAATATATAAAAAAAAAAGAATGACCGAAAATGAAAGGAGTACCAAACCTCATAACTGGTTTAACATTCTTGTCAAATATATATACAGGTTCAGAAAGTATCTAAATGGACATAGGTGATATTTTAAGGAACGGGCAACGATGGGTCCCCTCTCGACCGAAATAGAGGTACGACTACGACTGTCGGTACGTTACTATCGAAATGACTAGAACAATGTTCCCACCTCGATGTAACCCCACAAGATATTAATAATGCGTTCTCTCTATTTCATAACGCGTTCTCTCTATTTCATAACGCGTTCTTTATCACTCGCATGGATTCGTGTATAACTACAAGTATTCAGGCCGAATCTGTATATGAAATTGAGTTCAAGAATGTTGGAGTAGGTGGTAGTCGAACACACAGAAAAGAAAATTGCAAGTAATAATTCAAATTCAAAATTAATAAAACAATGTAAATAAGACGAAATACACTGAGAATCTCAGTACTGTATAATTTTATTTGATCAAAAATTTCTTTTATTTCATAAAAAAAACAGCTTTTATTGTCCTTTTTTCAACCTTTCTCTTTTTACACAACAAAGTGTACATTCATTTTCCTTTATTAATTGAGCCTAGGTTTTATTTTTTGTTCCTTTGTTCTTGTGCCAAAATTTGTTTTATTTTTAATAATAAATTATTTTTCATATGTTATGTTCATTGTCTCTGTTTATTAACCTGTTATGCCTACTTTTAATTTTATAATAATAATATTACAAATAAATTATTATTTTGTAAATACTAGTCTTCATCCATTTTTTTTTACTATTTTTATATATTTAAAAAATGCTTTATCTTCTAAGATTTGTTAAATTTTATTATTAATATAAAGTAATTAGATATCAAAACCGGTTTAATAAAAAATTAAAAAAAAAACTGTATAAAACTATAAAAAGTATATATAAAAAGAACTCAGCAATTGAACCTACGATAAAACCGACAAAAAACATATTGAATTTTTATTGTTTGTGAGTCGCCTCAATAGAATGTCGTCACCTATTAAAATAATGAAATATCTTCCATAAAATATGTTCTGTTAGAAAGTCAGTCAAACTATTTGTGACTAGAATTAAGTTGACAAAAAGGATCTAAATATTCGGTAAGTTTTTAACACCTTTATTTTCTTTTATGTGTCTATCAAGATGTATCCATTGTATTGTAATGCCGCGAGGAGAGATGTATAAAGACCGAAATGTCGGTATTGAAAAAAAACAGATTTTTCTTTATTTTTGGAATACTTACAACTTTGTTCCACTTCTTAAAACTGATCTGGGTCGCAAACCATAAACAAAAAATTTTAATAGAAAGTTTCTTTTTTAAGAGTATTGTAACTTAAAAAGAAAGAAAAAAAATGTTCAATAACATTTGTATTATATTTTTAATTTTATTGTATTGTCATAAAACCATATAGTTAATATAGATTTTGTTATAATACCATTTTCAGGATGGATTACAACTTAACACATAAATATTGATGAAATTGTGTTGTTAAAAATGTTTTAAATTGCCTTGTTTAGTTATGATTTTTTTAATTTTTATTTTTTGTAAGTTGTCATGTAAATGGGTGCGTACTAAAAGAAACGGTTAAAAGTTATATAAGTTTATGACAAAATAGTTTAAAGGCTATTATTATTAGTTCAACTTTTAAATTGTTTCTTTGGACAACTAGTAATATTATTACAAAACAACAAAATTTTGTAGCAATTAAAGAAAAAAAAATTCAACAAAACACAATAGTCTTTTGTTCAAAATTAGTTTACCTGACTAATTTTTGGTACTTTAACCATTCAAAGACCTAAACCAAACATATGAGCAAAAGTCCACATTCCGTCTGAGAAAAACATCAAACACGATTAAAAAACAACAAATTTATAACACAGAATTAATTGTTGAATGCAAAAATGATCGAATTCACCACATGGACTAAATCCTATAAAAGGAACCCCAGACACTATATAACTAGCAGATTAAATCCCGAGAGAATCAGCCTTCGCATTGGAAATTTATTACCATTTCGTTTAATCGCTAAGTGAATTTCTGCTTGTCAAACTATATCCGATGCAAACTCAATTTGTACCTCAGAGATGAAAAATTTTCGATTAAAGTCAATTATTGAAAGAATTGCTTTTTTAGTTTATTAAAAATTTTGCTAGAATGCAGTGCAATTTAAATCAGCACATTTCTTAGTGCTTTAATATAAGAAAAATTAAATTTTTCTCTTTTCACGTTTCATAGTAATGATTATTGGAAATTTAATAATAGAAAATATAGCTTAACATATGAATAAATGAAACATGTCAAAATACAGGTAAAACAATCGTTGAGAGGAAAGTACAAGGTTTGGATAAAAAATTTTAACCCTTAGAGAGAAGGAAACAAAATATGGTGGACAAATTTCTTTTTTTTTTCGACATATAGTCTTTTTGTCGCTCAATACATCAACACATTTCGCCCAATGAAATTCGAGGCGCTCTAGGTGACTCTTTATTCATCCAGTTCTTAAAAATTGGTGTTTGTGCTGGCAATCACTTCCAAATCACATGCCTATTTCTACCCAATGTGAATTTTTTGTTTGAAAATAAACTGAAGTAGGAAGGGGTTAAGTCTAGCAAGTAGGGTGCATGAGGCAATAATTCAAAGCCCAATTCAATAATTTTGGCCATCGCAATAATGGACTTTTGACAAAGAACGTTGTCCAGATGGAACAATTTTTTTTTCAATGATCCATACCTGTTCTCCAAAATATTCTGTTGCAGCTGATCAAGCTGGTTATCATAATATTGTCCATTTATTATTTTATTCTTTTCAAGAGATCTATAAAAATGACGCTTTGACTGCTGTTTGGTCTTCGATGTGTAACGGTGAACCGAAGTGTCGTCCATAGTTGTAAATCTGCGCAAAAAATCTTTTGGATTACGCTTAAATAGTAATAGACTCTATTCTAAAACTCATCTGAAGTAGAATCCGTCTCAGCTTTAATTTTTGTGGGACTTAAACCCTTAATGCGAAATTATTTTATGGAAACAATAAAGAAACTATTAAAATTAAAAGTGTCGGATTTCCTCGTTTTATTCTTTCACCCATCATTTCGGATCAGAAGGAATACCATTGCAGTTTATTTTATCTTACTCTTAGTATATTATCTTTTTGATCAATTAGTTGCGTTATTGTTACGTTTCTTTCTCTGTCCCATCTAGTTGTTTTCGCAATTCTTTTACTAAATATTATTTCTGTAGCTCTTTCTTTTTCATAATTGTATTAATGCGTAATAGAGGTTATATGCTTTCTCTATTTTGTCTGTGATTACTGAGTCCATTGTTCCATTTTGTGTAATCATGCTTCCTAAGTATTTATATTCTGTTATTCTTTGTAATGCTTGTCTGCTTATGTATATATTTTTCTATTATCGTTATTCTCTCTTCTATTAGTAATTATAATTAATTGATTCATATTTGTATTGACTTCCATTTCCTAAGCTTCTACTTCTTTCACCCAAATCTTTTCCATAATTTTTGTACATAGTTTATATACTACTATTGATAATCATATTGCTCTATAATTATTACAGTCATTATAATCTCATCACTATTTAAATTACCAATTTTATTTAAAGCTTAGAGAATTGAGAATCTTCACGTCACGGTAATTGTAATTGCAAAATTTCCAAGATAGTTTGATAAATGTGTTGTTTAACTATACCATTCTGATGTCTTTCTCTTTCTGACATCTTTGTGTCTTTCTCTTTTTTTCTTCAGATTTATTTCTCTCCCTAATCTCTGATTCATCTACATTCTTTTCTCACTTTTATCTTACTTTATTTTATGCAGATTTAAGTCCCTACTATTATATGTTTGGCCTTATTATTATTTTATTTCCAATATTTATTAAAATACTTCCTGTTTGAAAAAGATAACCTTTCTTACTTAATATACATATATTTCTTTTTAGTCCAATGCTTGTTTAACTCCTTTTTACCATGGTTTTCCTGACCTGCCTCTTGTTTTATTTTTACTTCTTACTTTAAATATTTTTCTGATTAAATTACTATTATCCATCCGTTTGATTTGTCTGTACTAGCGTAATATTCTTTTCTCCATATTATCGTTTATTGACTAGACTTTTAGGATTCTTCGGTGTTTTTCGTTTCTTAGTTTGTCACATTTGTTTTTATTTTATATTTTTCGTAAGAACTTTACTTTTATAGTAACTAGTTTTTGGTTAGAATTTTCTGTTAAATATATAAATATTTTCTTTTTAGCTTATTATTGATTCTAAATATTTACATTTTGGAACTTTTTTGAAGTTGAATTTCCTGTATCTTTCTTTCTTTTTCTCCCTTCTCTGATTCATATTTTTCCTTTTCCCCCTTTTCTCTTGATTTATTTTATGCATATTTGAGACCTAAACACTATGTGTTTGAATTTTTATAGTCTTATTTTCAATATTTATTAAAAATTGTCATACAAAAAATAAAAGCTATTTTTAAAAATTAGATAAATTTAACATTTGTTAATAGTGATAATAGGAAAATATTTTATTGAACGACAAACCTCTAAAAGACAATCATAATCTGACCATTAAATGATCAGCCAAAATAAATGAATATGGTGGTATATATGCTTTTGCTTTTATGACGGTTTGAATTCTTTTTGATAATGAAGTAATAAGAACTTGGCTGAATGAATTCAACACGTTTTGAATTTCAAGAGTAGGTAATTCTTCTTTTGTACGTTGACGATTTTGTTTCATCTATATTTCCAAAAAAAATTCAATACTTGGAATCAAGTTATTGTCTAGAATTTCTTGATATTTGGCGACATTTATGGTGCACTCTATAAACTGCATATCATGCTTTTGGTCGGTATTTATCCCAAAATTATTACTTCGGAAGCAATCTTTACAAACAGTGTCTATACAATGCTTTGTTCTCACTCATAATCACTTTTTCTATTCTCTAAAATTCACACACATCAAATTTAGATTCCTCATTTAGTAGAAAGAATGGAAGTTCCGAACAGATTCTCTCATTTTTCCTCAGAGCAGGGAATAAAAAGTTGCTTTTACAAGACTAAGACAACACCGCAACACGAGAAATTTTCCCATAATAAATCTTCAAAATATCCCCAGAAAAGTAAAGAATTTTGCAAATATTCTCTGAACATTTAATGGTCATTTACCTTTCAATTAAATTCAGTTATCTTAAAAAAGTATCAAATCGATTGATCCATCACGCCCTCACAACAATTACTCAAAACATTAGTGACTGTAAAATAAAAAAAATTAATATACTAATAAATAAATAATAAAAGTGAAGCTTTTGCTTTAGATCACTGAAAATTTAACCATATGCATCGGTTTTTGTAGTAAAAATTCTATAACAGGTATAACAAATATAAACTTTTACGGAGAACATTAAACTGCAAAATAGTAAATTATGACCAGTTTTACATTTATTTTTACATTTTATTATACAACATAGATACATATTTGTATCTATATATTTCAAAAATAAAAAACACTAGTAATTTTTTATTGTTAGTTTGACAGTTTGTAAACTTTTGATTTGTCATTATAAATCTATAATACTCTTAAGCCCTATTCAAGATTAATTGCTACTTTTTGATTAAAAAAATCGAGCAAAAAATAAAAAAGTAAATGGACCAATGAATACATAAATAATCTAAATGGTTTTTTTTTGCTTTAAACGCGAACCTTCTGTTTTATAACGAACATCACATATATAATTAAAAGAGTAAATAAACAATGTATTTTCCAGCGTTGAGTGAATTTACGCCTGATGTAGGTCAGTAAATTTTGTTAATAGAAACAGAAAAAAATTCAATTATAATATAATGAAATATCAACCGATAACTACACTCAGCTGTATCACATAATATGGCGGATTGTTAATAGTAGCAACAAAGAGCAGTGGATGTTAGTTTTTAATAAAAATTAATTTAGATATTATTTAGGTGAGGAATTAAGTTTGAGTTATTTAGTTTCTCTTTGCAAAAATTACAGGAATGATAACAAAAGTTCAATTACGAAAGTTAGAATTAATTAGGAATATATATATATATATATATATTGTTATACTGTTTCAATAATATTTTGTATGCGTTCAAGCTAAGATTAGCTAACATTGGGTGTGTATTTGGTTTTTACTTTCTGGCGAGTTACTTTTTTTTTGTACTACATCCAGTTAGTTTATTCTAAATAATCTAAGTAGAAAATTAAAGTCCATTTCAGGTATTTCTACATTATTTTCTATTTCTACGACTTTTTTTATTCTAAGGTACCCAATATGACGTCACATATGCGGGAAGCCTCTGGGTCAATAATTTGATAATTTCTTTAGTCTTCTGCCTCTATGTGCGTTTAACGTAGCCACACTTCTTTAATTGAAGTGTTGCTATTTAAAGAGTTCCATAAATTCTTCTTGGAGTTTCTTTTGGTCTTTTTCGTTTTTTAACCACAGCTTTTTGGAACTGTATTTTTAAAATTTTTTCCACCATCATCAGCTTTTGGATTTTCATGTTTTTGTTATATGTTGAGATATGGTTGATACGTTGTACCAATCTTACGATAAAGTGTAATAACTCTCTTGTTATTATTGATATCAAAAATTTTGAACGGAAGTGGTAAAGAGGATTACTATACACAATTTAAAATTATTTTTAGTTATAGAGGGTGTTCCGTATTTCCGATACAAATCAAACATATGTTTTTCAAATGGTAATCCCTCAAATTCAGAAAACCAATCAAAAACCAATAATATTACAAATGTCAAAACTTCTTATTGAGCTATTAGACGATAATAAATTCTTTAAAATCCGTTTATTTCGTTAATCATTAATAGAATATATTTTTAAAATCATTCTTTATACACCAGTGCTTAATTTCTTTTCTTTTAAAATATTGTAAATTACTATTCACAATATTAGTATTCCAAGTCAAAATATAGAAATGATCTTATAATTTCATCCAAGTAAATCCCTATTAAAATATACAGCTGGTTTAATATACAAAGATACATAGGTAATTTAGTAAAAAATCAAAAGCGAGAGTTATACATTTCTAATCTGTCAGGGAAAACAGGTAAATCAATTACTTTAAGAATAAAGCTACTCTGACTCTTCCTTCAAATCAGTCAGAACGAGGAATATTAAATAAGGGAAAATCTTTGATAAAGGGGCTAAATCTGTATTAGTACTGTTTAAAATATTTATTAAGCTTTCTTTATTCGATATAGTCCTGTCATTATTACAACTATTAAAAAATTTATTTTTCATTTTTTGATTTTACTAAACAGATTTAATTCCTATATATTATCAACACGTATTTTTAGCTTAAAGGTTTTCAACTATTATTGCGATAAAAATTGTGGTGTTTATTGTTTTATTGATTTCATCATCTGCTTGACGTTTAAGGTATGAATAGTAGATTACGCCTTCAAAAATTTCTCCTAAGATAGTGGGTAAATTAACTGAAGTTATAATTTTATTATGAGAGATCTGGGATACTAAAGGCCTTGTTCTTTTTATGATTTTGGTTATAGTTTGAATATAGTATGGCGATCGATCAGGAGTAGACTGATTAATTATTGTTACAGAGACATATTTTACTTTAGGGGTTTATTTCTTCTATTTTTTTATTCCTTTTTGACATTTGAATTTCGTGCATTCACTAGTAGCATTAGAGTAACGCGGGCCATTACAGTGAACGTATTTAGGGATTGTTGATATTTCTGTACAGCTACTTGTCCCATGAACTCTTGCATTTTAAATATTGTATAGAATATTTAGAAAGTTTGTATAAATGGCCACATCTAAAACAATTATAACACAATACCACATTCTCTACATATGTTTCGACTGAGAATTCTACACTATTAATTTCAAAATATTTAGGTAAGTTTGGAAATTTAAATATGACTTGGATAGTTTTGGTACGAAATTGATTGTTTGATCTGGTAATAGTACTTTTCTAGAAAACTTTTGAAAGTGTGAGGAAATTTTATTTGAATAATAATTTTTCTGCTAAAAAATCACTAAATTTTGAATAGGTTCGTTAATAATCTTTTAGCGCTAAGTAATGGGAAATGAACATAAGGACTATTTTATTATTGTTTTTAATATGATTAAAACGTTAAAAAGATCCATATTTTTACAATTTACAGTTTTTAAGGTGATGATGCTAAATATGTATACAAAAATAGCAATGAAACCAGATAAATGGCGGTATAAATAGTTTTGTTTTTTCAGTTTAATACACATATCAATTGTAGTTTACAAACTTTATTAGTTCGATTGTTGTTATTTTAATAATTTTTTGACACAGATTTTTATGGAATTCAGATAAAAACTTCTAGGGAATTGTTACTTCTATGAAGGGTTGTGATTGAATCTTAATTGCCGTGGCGTGACTGCGATTTTCAATCAATCAAATTTGACATAAACAATACACACAATACCACATCTGAAAAATTACGTTTTAAAATATGATAAAAAGCGGTGTAGTTTGTATTATTATCTTATGAAAGGGATAAGTTAATGAAGAAGTGAAATTGTAGAAGGAAATTTTAATGAAAGATAATAATTTGCCTCTTAAAAGTTCATTGAATTTTGAACATGTCTTCAAATGTTTAGGTATATCTGATTAGATTTTCTCTCTTTATCGTAATGTTTGGAATTTTCTTATTAAATTAATTGTTTCAACTCTTACTTTGTGTAAACTATCCATAATAAATGTGTATTCCAAAACTTTTTAAGTTATATTCAATCAACCTAGGCTTCGCTGTTTTGACACACCATTTTCTAGAATTGATAGAAGATTGAGAGATTTTTTATAAGGGTAAACAATTTTATGTCATAAACACCCCCAACCAATCATTATAAAGCAATATTCTTCTTATCCTCAAAATATTTTTGGTTAGTATAATATAGGTATTTAGTTCAATAGATCATCTAAGATAATTGTTGATATTACTAACCATTGGTAACCCTTCATTTTGAATATAAAATTAAAGAAATAATGTAGCTTCATTTTTGTTAAATGTAAACCCTAAAATTAACAAATTTTCAAAATATTTTATTTACAAACTAAATTATCCGGATTGTAACGCCATCTATCTTGGCAAGACCCTTTGAAATTTTAACATAAGATAGTGTGAACACGTATGAGCTTATAGATTAAAACAACTAGATACGCAAAACGCCTCATTGGCATTAAACACAAACCTACACTTAATTACACAATGGAAACAACAGTGGAAATAGTTTATATAATTGACAAGAAAGAAGAACTTGATTTTTTGAAGGATTATGAAATAAGGAAATACCTAAAATAACCTCAAAATACACTATTGAATGAACAACTAATCCTGGGAAGTTCAACTATCTTAGATTACCTTTTGGACTAAATACCTATATAATACTAACCAAAAATATTTTTAGATAAAGAAGAATATTGCTTAATAATGATTGGTTGGGGTGTTTAGGACGTGAAATTATTTACGCTTATAAAGAATCTGTCAATCTTCTATCTAGAAAATGCTGTGTCAAAACAGCGAAATCTAGGTCGATTGAATATAACATAAATAGCTTTGGAATACTGTGGAAATTCAGATAAGTATAATTTATCTTTTCATATTTATTAATTTTCTTATTGGCGCTGTTTTCGTTTTGTTCATTTCTAATTTTATATTTTGGGTGTTCGTTTGAAGTACTTTTTTTTCCAGTACATGTAGTTATTTGAAAAATGTAGATCGGTATTTTTTGCCCATGGAATTTTTCAACATAGTTTCTATGATTTTAGTTTTTCTTGTATTTCGTTAATACTAAAATAAGGTGCTCTTTGAAAGACACATTTTTGGCACAGAAATTGCTTTCACTATCTACATGGTTAGCTTGAGTGTAAATTGTCATTAGTTCATTTGTATTCAGATATCCAGATCGATATTGCACAGCCAGTTGGCTTTTAGTGAAAAGTAAAGGTTTTGCTCGTTCCCTTGTAGATATTTCTCAGGATTTTTCAAATTCAGGTCGAATTTACCTATTACTCTATTGTAAATGTAGGAAAATTTAAGCAAACTGAATTTTTTTTGATAAACGATAGGCTAATCTGGTTTTTCCAGACATGTAACAATTTAGGTTTGTAGTAAATTATGTTGAGGAACAAAAAAGTAATAGAGAGAATACCGACCGAAGCTATAAATGTTTGCGATGAAAAATTACATAATATCTTTTGTAGTTTGGCAGTAAAAATATGGAAGGACGAAATAATTCCTGATGAATGGTGATAAACACTTCTAGACTCGAGTAATAAAAAAGGTGGATGTTAGATATGCAATTATTTCACAAAATAAGTCTAATTATAATAAAAAGATTGTACCATTAGAGGTACGAAAAGTCTTTAGGTTTACATCTCTTATTCTTCGACTAGAGATAAGCATTTAACTACTAAACGGAGGAAGCTACTAAAAGGATTAAGGCATCTCGTAAAGATAAATTAGAGAAAATAAAAAAAAGGTAAAAGTTGGAGAAAATGTATTAAAGTAACAAGGGGTCAGGATTCCATGTCAACGATTCTCTTGAATTCGATCTTGAAGGGTAAGTAAGGTAAGTTGGAGGTATATTTAATTTTTCCTTTTATTTATAACGAAGGAAACTAAGCCATTCACTAATACACCAATTTTTATATTGACTGTTTTTATTTTAAATGTATTCTTTGTAGGCTTTATTACTGTTTTGGCGTCACTTTATTAATATTATAACACACGGCATGACAAACAGTGCTCATACAGTTACGGAAAATGTTTTATAGACTTTTAAAAAAGCATATGATCCTATCATTTTTATTACAGCATTTTTAATTTCGCATAAGATATTCAAAATTCAAATCAATTTTCAATACATAAATATTTCCGTGCATTTAGATTCTTAAAAGTATTGCCAACATCTTCAACCCTTAACATGTATTTTCAAAAGTATTTGCCAACCGCGCAACTTTTCCGGCGGAAAATTAGTTCCTTTAAAAATAACACAAACAGATATCTATTTCAGTTTTTCATTAAACTATCTATTTCATAAATGGGCACCTGTTAGTAAACCCTTCATAATGTCGGTATAAAGCTCAACCATATATGGACATTAGGCAATTCTAAATGTCTGATTGGCCGGAAAATACGTTCTTTAAAACTCTGTAATAACAAATAGTTTTGCTATGAAAAAAACATCGATAGCGTCATTCCTCACGCACGGTTCACTCTGTATTTTTGAAATTTGATAACTTTACCCCTAACTTTTTTTCATTCCTCTGTCGACGTTTCAAAAAACGAATCTGTTAATGTTTGTAGTGAGATGAATGTAAAATATAGATTTCTGGAATCAACATCAATTTCTAAAGTTGCCCAAATCATCTCTATTGGGTTTAAATCTGGGTAATATGGCCGTAATTCTAATATATCGTTTCCTTCATCTGGAATTCTTTTATCTATAGCATACTTTACGTATTTAGATTTATGCAGTTTTTTACAAAATTTTATATCTCTGGTTTTAACATATCATCACAAAATATTATATTTGTTGATCCGAACGTTGGAGCTTTATTTTCCTGAGTGTTGTGAAAGATGATTTATCTATCACAATATCTCTGTTTCAAGGCAAGTTCATTAATAATTTGCCTTTAACCAGTTTTAAGTTGCCAAAATTCATATCATCATGGTAATTCCACAATTTGGATAACATTCTCAAACAAAACACTTTTCGTTACCTCCGCTCACAATTATTAAACTGGTATTCTAAGTACATCATTAGTTGCATCACTTCAACATTTCTAAGATACGTCCCTGGTAAGTAAATAAGTCTCATCAGTGAATACGATGAATCTCTTTAATCCAAGAATTTCAGTGGCTAATTTCATGTTTTTCCATTAAAAGCTTTCTGATGGCTATTCTCTATTTAAAACCCAATTTAAGAACTTCTAGCCTTAGACTTTCTTTGTATGCTTATAGTTCACATCTTTCATAAATTTCTTATGGATTTTTTTTAATGTGGGTGCCTGTTTCGCAGTTATATGGAAATGTTATGATTGGTTCATTTGTTATTTACATAAATAATATTATTTTCTCCATTCATTCCGAAACACTTCTTTCTTATGTGTGTATTTTCATTCCATAACAAGTGATGGAATTAATATTCCGTAATTGTTTGCCCTAAACCATATTATTGCAGGTGACCTTCATATAAAAACAGTAAAATTATAAGTTGCAGACTACTGCAAAAAATATACAAAAAGAGTGATACCAAGCCTTAGTACCACTTGTTGTAAATCTTATGATACAACCAACCGCACAGAGAAGACTCAAGCGTTACATCCCCTATGATCTAATTATTAGGTTTTAGTATTAATTATCTCCTACTGTTTTACCTGATTAGTGACTAATTATAGATTAAGAGAAACTTCCACTAGGAAGTTTCCTAAATGTCAATAATATTGTTAAAACATTTGCTCATTATAAATAAAAAAAAACTTTAAACAAAGAAAATGTACATATTACAAATAATAAAAACAAGAAATGACTGTTGTAGTAATAAATTTTGAAAGCTAATTCGAAATCTCTAGGGATCGCAATAATAGGTAAAAGGAAAGAAAATTAAGTTAATGACACAAAGGAAAATTGGACTAGCATTACAAAAGTTACTTACAAAATAATTTATCGGACAGTAGTATTAAATTTATGAAAGCTAGATGTTGACAAAATTTAAATTTAAAATAAGGGAATGAAAAGCATTAAAAAAACTTTTTAGAGCGATAAAAGTTAATGTCTGAGTGGAGCAAAGCAATGTAATTAAACACAAAGAATAATATTATTCATAATAAAATTACTAAAAACCATTATTTCTGGGTGAAAAACCAAAAAAAGGTGTGATATTAGAAGAAATAATTCATGCAATTAATATGTTCCAATTCTCAAATTCTTATCTGGCTTACCTAAGCAATTTATGTTAAAGTAGCAGCACTGGAAATCTATAGAAAATTGGTAGAAGTAAATGGGTTTATTATAGTATACATAACTGCAAAACATATCAAAGAAAATCAATGTTTAAAACTTCTCAATGAACTGTGAACCTTTGAGTTTTGTCAGCCTGGTATAGAGTGAATGTAAATCTTGGTCTAAAATAAAGTATTTGTTTCTTAATAAATGTACCGATAAATAAATAAATTTAATTTATTTAGCAGATTGTTTGACAACGGATAATATTACATTTTAAATTTTGGTTTAGAGTAATAAAAACCATTTATCTACACAAACAATTTTCTACCGCGAGTTATCAATAATTCAAGGAAGCTAAGTCGTTTATATTTCGTTATATACAACACTAAAATTTATTAATGTTTCCCGTAAATCAAACAGTCATTAGTCATTTACCACCAGTCATTTACACTACCACTACTCTATATAAATTTATCTGAAAATAAAATGCTTTCTTTCATTCAATACATTAACATCAATCAACACTTTAATGGGATCCATATATTTTGATAATTTGATTGAAACTGTTTGTGTAACGGAAAGAACTGTTTCTATTATTTAAAAATATTTTCCACGGGAAATTAAGTTTTAAAATAAGCTACATTATGTCGAAATTAACAGGGAATCCTAATATTTATATAAATGGGATATTTATTTTGTGCATCAATAAAGTCGATATATTTTTTCAGAATTAAATTTAACTCAAAATAAAATAAATAAAAGAAGTAAATTACACTTTTTATTGTATTTGTGAAATGAATCATTGAAAAATTCACAATAGTTATTTTTGATGAGAATGAAGGTTTTTTTGCTGGCTATACCCAGAATTCCAGATTTTGTAGGCGGGTGTAAAAGTCTTTACATTTTATAGATCAAAACTGTTGTTTTGACAATTAAAAAAAAATATTACATAAAAGTCATGTTTTAATAAAAGTTTTCTAGAAGAAAAAAATAAAATATCTAGCTGCTATATAGAGTGGACCACAGAACAATTAGCATCCCGATATTTTTCATAGGAATAGGGCAGCAACCCAATAAATATTTGACGATAAAATTATCGAAATTATCCATTAATCCATAAATTACCTTCATTTGCTGTCGTAAATTACAAGTACGGCAACGAAATATAAATAATTTTAGAAATAAGTTAATCAATATAAACTAAGATGATAGTCTAAAAAAATGACCTACATGGGTAAATAAAATATGTAATTGTTCTGTATGACTCGTCATCTTTAGGTTGTTTCGGAAATATCCAGTTAACGGTAACCTTTATTTCTTCTTTTTATTAATCAACCTATATATTAGATGTATTGGATAATTATTAGAGGTGACGATTTGTTTTATTACATTAATTTCCCTTTTAAAATCATCCTTATTCGTTGGTATTGAAAAGGCTCTATGTATCATTGAATTATAAGCTGCTAATTTATGTGACATGGAGTGATTTGAGCTATAAAGGATAGTCATATTTGTATGAGTTGGTTTACAATAAATTGAGTAAAACATTTATAGAACTGTTATCTTTAATTTCAACAGTGAATTTTATTTTTGGATGTAAATTGTTAATAAAATTAGAGAACGGATCCAATTCTATATCACTACTACCTGTAAAACCAGTCATATGTTTTAAAAAATTCCTCCATGTGAATATATACCGTTAATAACTGGATTCTTAGAACGAAAATATATTAACCAAATTTCAATTTACACCTATTTAATTTATGTATCAATGAAAATTACTTTCTTTTTGATTTTATATTCATAATGAAGGATTGCCACTGAGTAGTCCAATATTACCAATTTTAGCAAATATTTTTATGAATAATTTAGAACAAAAAATTTTTGACTCAAATATCTTCAAGAATGGGTTGTTTTGGTATAGATATGTTGATGATGTTTTGGCTGGTTTTACAGGTAGTGATGATAATTGGATATTTTCTTTAATTATATTAAAAATTTACATCCAAAAATAAAATTCAGTGTTCAAATTGAAGACAACAATTCTATTAATTTCTTAGATATAAAATCAAAAGAGTAAACTATAATCTTCAATATTCAATTTATCGTAAATCAACTCATATAAATATGACTATTCCTTATAACTCAAATCATCCCATTTCACATAAATTAGCAGCTGATAATTCAATACCAATGAGTAAGGCTGATTTTAAAAGGGAAATTAATATAATAAAACAAATCTCTACCTCTAATAATTATCCATTTGCAAAGAAAATTATCTGAAATTCCTCCAAACGTGTCAGCAATTAAACCACTAACGGTAAACGAAGTTCAACAGGAAATCAATTGCATAAATCCCAGAAAAGCTCCTGGCATAGACAAAATAACCCCAAAAATGATAAAGGAGTAACCAAGGAAAGGTATAATACTTATCACCCACATATTTAATGCTATTTTACGTCTCAATTACTGGCCAAAGCTGCTGAAAACTGCAGAAATAATAATGATCCCAAAACAAGGCAAAAACCCAAACACTGTCTCTTCATATCGTCCAATAAGCTTACTGCCAATCCTGTCGAAGGTCCTTGAAAGATTACTAATACAAAGAATAAACTCAGACCCAAACACCGAGGAATGGATACCACTACACCAGTTTGGATTCAGGAAGGAACATTCAACTATACAACAAATGCACAGGATAAACCAGACAATAAATCAAGCACTAGAAGGAAAATATCAGTGTTTTTAGACGTTAGCCAGGCATTTGACAGGGTTTGGCATACAGGCCTATTATATAAAATCAAAAACTGTCTTCCAATCACATACTTCAAACTGTTAAAATCTTACCTAAGCGATAGGGAGTTCAGAACAAAAATTAATGAAAGCACTTTCGATAATCATCCAATAAAAGCAGGGGTACCACAGGGGAGCGTCTTGAGGCCATTACTATATGTATTATACACGGCAGATCTACCAACAAATAATGAAACCGTTATGGGCACCTTCGCCGACGACACAGTCATATTAGCAAGCAATGAAAGCCCAGTTGCAGCTTCCAGGATTCTGCAGACACATTTAAATGACATCGAAACGTGGCTGAGCAAATGGAAAATCAAGACAAACGAAACAAAATCCGCCCAAGTGACCTTCACTCTAAGAAAAGATCAGTGCCCTCCTGTTTATATGAACACTGTACAAATACTACAAGCCACCAACACGAAATACTTAGGCATGCACCTAGACACAAGGCTCACATGGAAAGACCATATCATTAAAAAACGCAAACAAATCGACCTGAAAGTAAAAGATTTATACTAGCTAATTGGTAGAAAATCCAAATTAACACTCGAAAACAAGCTCCTACTCTATAAAACTACAATCAAGCCTATCTGGATGTATGGTATCGAGCTCTGAGGTTGTGCAAATACATCAAATATAGCCATTATACAGAGAAGCCAGTCCAAAATACTTCGCATGATAGCTGATGCACCATGGTATGTGTCGAACCTAACCCTACATAAAGACTTAAACGTCAGTTTTGTCAAAGATGTCATAAAAGAACGAAGTACGAAACATCATAAACGACTGGCTAACCATGAAAACATGTTACTCCATCCACTTATAGAACCACAAGACGGTAGAAGACTAAAAAGAATTTGGCCAACAGACCTACAAAATGTGTTTGGAAATTAAGTAACAGATGGTAAACCTCATTTTAGAAGAATTTGTAACTGTTATTACGAGTATAGTTTGGTGAAACCAGGACGGAATTTTTTTTTTATTGTTTTGTCCTTCAATAAAAAGCTCTCGTTCAGAATTGTCACGATGTTATAAACTTTGTCAAATTGAGGGATACTGTTCAGATTTATATAAGGCGAAAATAAAAATAAAGATGTAAATATAAAGTAATAACATCATGAATAATGAGAGCATCGTAAAGCGAATTTAGTGCTTAAAATTGAGACCAAAGCAAAAGAAGACATTTTTATGAAAGAGGTGATATTTCACTCATATCTTGAATTGTGCTCTCGTTACGCGTTTTATAATTAATTGACTTATCGGCAATCGGCGTTCACAGAAATAGAGCCACATTCTTGAAAGTACATGAATCGAGCAAGTGTCATTATTTTTCGTTACTACAGATCCTCTGTCGCCTAATTAATTCAACTTGTTTGGTATTCGTTAATAAATCTATCTCAAGAACTTCGTGGTTCCGCTCGGCATGAAACAATACATTACATGTAGTATCACATATGTACTTACACACACGTATCTTACAGTATTGCCTTTATAATTTGAATTTAAAAATAATATATTTCCGTAGTTTTATGGTTGGGTTGCTATGCTACATATAAAGTTTTACAATAAAGACTAAACTATTCCTCTGTGACAATTTATTGTTTAAAAACTTTCAAATAACGTTAACTTTAAAGAAATTATTTTAGTCACTTTCGACTTCAGTTAGTAAAAGTAGACCTGCAAGTTCAATTTGATAGTTTCCCAAATAATAATAACTTCTTTAAAGGATATAAATAGGATTAGATTTTAAACTTTTCAGACTTCTTTATGGTGACTACTAACTTCAAAGGCATTTCCAGGTTATAAACAAATAATATTTAACTTAAATCGGAACCAAAAAGAAACATGAAATTTCAAGATACATTCTAGGATGATCTTAAGTACTTTGTGATTTATTAAAATTTTTTACCACATAAAATGTTTTCAAAGTTAAACACAAACACAAACATGCAAATAAAATTTCTTTAAAGTTTTTATAATTTCTGACCTAAATTTCTACTATTTAGGTTTAATTAAACAAAAAAAAAATCAAGAGAAATTGATGTCACTTTTAATTAAAAGAATTTAACATGACTTAATAAAATAATATTTCTTAGTTTGCTAATTGGGAAACGAGCACATATATACGAAAAAAGAATTATAATTATTGCCATTGTGAATGGTCATTGCGTCTTCAACTCCGCCTTATTATCTAAGTAAAAATGTAAACGTCTTCAGAATATCGCTTATTTCCCTAGTAAGAAAAGCCCCTAAGAAATTAATATTCGAGCACAATTTATTTAAGAAAGTGGCAAGAAGTTCAACGTAGCAATAATATTCCAAAAACATTCGTTTTGGATTCTACACTTTTGTCACTTCGAATTACCTCTGTTTTTGTTTATATAACAAATTGTATTACCAGAAGTTTAATTCAGGATCGTAGCTTTGACTGGTAATTAGATATTGTACTAAGTTTCTGGTTTCTTTGAAAGGATCTCAGGACCGTAATAGAGAAATCGATAAAGGGAAGTTATAATACAAATTTTCCGGCGTTAGTTTGCACGAGATTTTTATGTTAATTTAATTCATTAGATTTTTTTTAAAACTAAAAAATGCTATTTAAAAATTGTTGAATCATATAAAAACGATATATATTTTATTTTTGCCAATTTTCCGTGCGAGCCGTCTCTTCTCCAGTTCCTTCTACAACTGCGGTGAGCCCCTTTGTCTTTGTTCCTTCTGAAATATATTAAGGAAATGAGTTTTGAGACTAATCGTCATTAGAGTTTCCCTGATCACCAGTCCGGAAACTCATCAATTTCTCTCAAACGTATAGTAAAGAAACATCTGTTTATAGTCGCTTTAACGGATATCATGCGGATGGAAGTTTAGGTGTCAAAGATCCCAACCTTCATTAACAGGGTTAGGTTAGGTAACGTTAGGATTTGTCTACTAATAGATTTTAGTTGATCACGAATAATAAATGACTTTATTCCCTAAATCATCGATCAAACGATCTATGGTGATTGAAAACGTTATTTGTGATCAGAATAACCATATATCTTGTAACAGAGCCGCCTCTGTAATGCAAAATCAATCTAGGAAGCTAGTATTTTATATTTTTGTAGGAATATTTCAATAAAAATACTTAAAGTTATTTGCAAATTTAGAAATTCAATAGCTAAAAAAAATATGCTGGCCTGAAATTTATAAATCTTTTAAATACAAGGGGGTTCTTTCGGGGAAAATATACAATTTAACAGATGTTAAATTTCATTTTTAAAGGCAAAATATTAAAAACATACATTGGCGCTTCAAATGACATCCACATATGAGTTTTACGATTGTAATTTAGAAATAAGGGGTATAGTTCGAGAAGCCTGAATTTACACCTGAAGGGTTTTAGAGGATCTATTACTGTCGTAAAGAAAGTTGTAATTCAGAGTTGTTATGTCTTCAATACTTATTAGAACTGAGGATCATGGTTAGTTTTATAAAGCCGAAAACTCTTTAATAAAGAGAAAGTTATAAAAAATCTGTGAGAACTGAAAGTAACGCTAAAAGTTTAGTTTAGAAATATAGACGAATTCAGGAATAAGTTGTAGTTTAACATCCGCCTCGAAAAGTACTCTCGAGATAAAATACCTTCAGTCTTATTAAATATTTTAAGATTTAATTTACCTGTGCGGTTCTGAATCGGTTAATAGAGTCAAAAGGTTTATGAAAGGACTCGGTAAAATTTAATAATTACTCAAAGCATTAATTTAATCTGTTGTATTGTAAAGTTACTCGTTGCTTTTTATCTACTTTTCATCATTTCCTTGCCCAATAAATAAATTAGAAAAAGGTCAGTTAGTTTTATTGTTATTTAGTGCCCTATAAGTATACCTATATACTGGGCGTCTCCCAGAATCGAAACTCCTATGTCTTAACAAGGTGGTAATTGCAAACTTTCTCTATACTACGGCTGTCGACTAATTAATCCAACCTGTTACATTAACGAATCTATTGTAAGGACCACATTTTTGCTTCGCTTGGCAAACTTTACAAGCAATCACAGAAGATTTTTTCTACGATCACATTATTTAAAGTAACAGATACATTTCAGTAAATTATGAATAATCGGTTTATATTAAATGTCAATTGCCGCCATATTGGGCCATCGTAGTTAAGCCTGTATAATATAGGTGGCGCTATACAATTTTGCCAAATTATGTCAGTTGCATAAAAAATATCTCTATAAAACGAACTTTCAAATAAGGAATTAATAACTGATGAAATGACATTTTAAATTTGAAACCAGCTTACTAAATGATTTTAGTGCTTTAAAGATAGTGCCATCTACCATCAGATAACGAATTAATTAAGAAACCTGGATTGATTATATGATAATAATATAGATGGCGTTATTATCGCGTCGCCATTTTATATCCATTGCTTAAAAATGTATTTTTTTATTAATTAAGGTATACGATTTTTGATGGTGTGATGTTTAATATATTCTTATATTGTAAAAACATGAAAAAGATTAGGCGAGTTTACTAAATGCCCTTCATTTGCCTGTAGATATGTTTAATTTTGTCATAAACAAGGCAATTAATATCATACGACTGTGTCCCAGTTTGTAATAAATTACGTATTTTCGGCTGATAAAATGAAAGAGCGTACGTTTTAAGTTAGTTTACATTAAAATTCCGACCAAATTGATGATATATATATACTGCTGTCTACGTACGTTGAACAGTTTTATGTGTAATTAAAATTCTTCTTTCTTGTCACTTACATTGTGTTATAAAGTGTAGGTTTGTGTTTAGTGTCACTGATGTGTTTTGTGTAATGTGACTTATCTGGTTGTTTTAATCTATAAGCTCGTAAAAATTCACAGTACCATATGTTAAAATTTCTAAGGGTCTGGCCAAGATAGATGGCGCTACAATCCGGACAATTTAACCCGATTAAAAAAAATATTAATTTTAGATTTTACATTTAATAAAAATCTCTATTATTTTTTACTTTAAAAAATATTTTAGAGAGGTACGAGATAAAAATTTTGATATTTTGTTTGAAACATCTTCAAAATATGTAATTCTTCTGTATGACTCGTTATCTTTAGGTTGTTTTGAAAATATAACGTTGATGGCAAACTTTTCTTCCTTTTTATTTACCAACCCATTTATTAAATGTAATGGATAATTATTAGAGATAGCGATTTGCTTTAATATATTAATTTCCCTTTTCAAATTATCTTCACTCATTGGTATTGATTTAAAAATTCCTTTATTTCCTACATACATGGAGGGACAGATTTCTGGAATCTTAAAGGGAAGGAAAATCCACAAATGATGACAAAGTGAAAGAAGAAAAAATTCTCCAAAGGGTGTTACAGGATCTTTCATCAAACGTATTGTAATCAATTGTATCTCTATTATGTGCAACGGGTTTAAGCTTGTACCTAGTAATTACAATAAAAAGGTGTAGTTTTTAAAGAAATATTACATCAAAATTTTACAGTTTCTAAATCAACTTTTATGGGAGCGATGATTTCTGATTTCGATGAATGAGTGATTTAAATATTTATAACGTACACCATTAGACACATGTCAATCCTAGAATAACCAGAAATGACCGCTTTCAACATCAGTTTGCGGTGAATATGTGGGTTGGAATACTTAATGGCTGACTAATTGGCCCTTTTACTTGAAAATGTCCCCCTAGCGTTCCTCATTATGCTATCGAAGTAGGAAAATATTTAAATAAATCTGCGGTATTAGGTGGATTATAGAGGACAGTCCATTCATGGGCCAGAGCGAGAGCCCCACATTAATCAACTTGATTTTTTTTGCTATAAGGTATTTCAAGAAGGAAAAATAGCTAGATGCTTGAAAAATCACAATTACTAGATTAATATTTTAAAACGAACGCGCATTTACGCTAGTTAAAATGAATTTAATAATGTGATCTACATTGTCTATTAGACGTAGAGGAACTAATTTTAGGCATTTACAGTAAAATAGATACATAAATATAATAACAAAATACCTAATTTTATAAATTTTGCTAAATAGAAGATTCTGTAACAAGGTTAGAATGAAAAAAAATCGAATTCCATTATTATAACCGAGTAACAGACTATGTTTTCTCTCACGACAATTTAGTCTATTTTCACTCATTATTTTATTTGAATTAAAATTTGTTTGAAAATAAATTATTACAACGCTGTCATTTGCATGTGCGAATTTGAGATTGACAGCTTTGACAACTATGGTTGTCGATATTGTTCAGAACAATTACGGAATATTCATTCCATCACTTGTTATGGAATGAAAATACATGCAAAACACATAAGAAGCAAGTTTTTCAGAATAAATATAATAATATATAAAATAACCGAATGTTATAGTGCGGCACTTAGCAATAAATATAGAACAATAGAACTATATTTATTTGTACGACGACAGCGTACAAAATCTATATATCAAATATCAAAATAAATCCATAAATAAACATTGATATGGAAATCCTCAATACCTGGTTTTAATTTCCGTCCCAATTGCCAAAAAACAAATCACTACCTGAAACACTCTATTTTATCAAACAAATGTGGAAATATACCTTTTCGTTGAAATGCGTTTAATAAAAAAAGGCAATATTTATAAATTTTATATTAAAAAAAAAGGAAATTCGAGTTTAGCAAACTGTTTGCCTTTATTTTTCTCGAAAACCCTTGCTCTAAGCGAGTTGCAACAATAGTATGTTTTTTTTTATGGGAAAAGCTGAGAAATTGAACCCACGTTCTAAAAAAAAAAGCAACTCCAAAAAAGTTATTCTTAATTCAATTCCCTACCCAGTCTGGGTTTACCTCGTTTTTTAAGCTAATAACGTCCCTAACTTGCCTTAATATACATTTAACGATCTATACGTAATGGAACTTTTTTTACCAGTTTTAGGAGTACTATCACCCCCGCGATTTTTTTACATCGTGTCAATGACACCCTGTACATACGAAGCTAATTCCCAAGGAAACTGAAAAAATACGTTTAAATGAATAATCCAAATAAATTTATTTAAAAGTATAGTATAATCTTTGAGTTAAGAAAACTTGAAGAGCGAGATTAAAAAAATTCATTGGCTAGTTCCACTTTAAGGAGAAAACAAATTATTGTATGTATAACGAATTTAGAAAATGTAGGGGAAAGAAACATATTCAGATTCTGACAAAGAAATGTAAATGAATAAAATTGAAAAATGTTTAAAAAATTCAAATTATCAACAAGAATTATAAAAGTTATAAATCAGATAATTTTTTAATAAAATATTTTTTGTCATTTTGCTTGTTTCCATAACTTACGTTTATGTATAATTGTTATTATTATGTAGTATTAATTATCATTAGATTAGCTAGTAGTTTCAGTTTAAGTTCTACAGCACCGATAAATTAATGTTTTGACAATACTGTAATCAAAATTCGAATGTAAGTGCATTTTATTGATTTTATGTCAGTTATACAGGGTGGCCAAACGAAAACGAAACAGAGCCATTATCAGGAACTGCCTCAATGTTTTAAAAAAAAGTAGAGACCCGTCTATTTATGATCAAAGGGGGACACTTTTTTCCTGTATTTTCGACTTCGGTACTTACACCTCCAAGCGAGGGTAACAATCACCCCAAAATATTTAAATGGCATTAGGGGTCCAGTAAGGCATCATTTTAAAGCCCTTTTAATTCTCTTTAAATTTTAAAATTCGGCCTGACGCTTTTAAAAAATTACATTTTAAAATTTTTTTTATGTACTTCTTTAGAGTTTAATAAGAGCTTTTAAAAATGGAATTTTTTTCGTTTTTGTCAAAATAGTGAAAATGACACATGGGTTGTTGAGTAGGCCAATGGTTTAAATGTTGATTTTCTTGCTTTGCATTGTTTTTGTAATTTTTTTATCATATTTGTGTAAAAGATAAATGAATACGATACGGACACACAAAGAACGTGAAATTAGTGGATTCGTATATCGAAGCGAAGGTTCATTTAATTGTGTTTTTGAAAATTAAATACCATGGTTTATTCCATTGCGGAAAAGGTAGATATCATTTCGCTTTATTTTATGAACAATAAGTGTGCAAATGTAACGGCTCAGTATTTTAACGAAAAATATCAAGATAAACAGGTTAGTAGGAAGTATGTTCTAGAGTTAGTGAAAAAATTTCAAGAGGATGGAAATGTAGCTAATAAAAAACGAGTTAATACAGTAGTTTATACAGGTAGTGAAGTTGCAGTTTTGGGACAAGTTCATCTAGATCCTACATTAAGTACCAGGCAATCCAGTTTATTTTTAATATCTGTTAAGGACGTCAATGTCATCCGATTCAGCCTTCGACTCTAGGAAAGTATATTATTTTGTACATACCCAAATTAACAACATTCATAGGTAATAATACTTTAACGCTTCTGACAGTTATGAAAGTTTCTGGAATATTCACGTAAACGTCAAGGATTATTTGGAATGATCGAGAAGCCAAGAACAATATTTAAATACAAGGAACTAGCGTTGAGTAGGAGCAGTAAAATATCAAGTTTGATGGAGACAAATTACTCATATTGAGTTTACCTTTATCTGTAATTTACGAGTTAGTTTTAATAGCAGTTGTCAACATTTCTTGTAATAGTATATTATGTTATTAGCAGAAGAAAGCTAACATTATTTGTTGAGCCCAGAATATTGCACAGTCGAGGCTGGGCAAACTGGGTGAAACGTACAATGAGAGCCTATTAATTTGAGTTACATATATTATTTTTTCTTCAAGCGTTAAAAGGACATATCTTCAAAAAAATATTACTCCAATTATTATAGAAAATAGAAGAACAGAATGGATTAAGGTTGTGAATAAGGATAACTGGGTTCTGGAAAAAACAGCTACTTATGTTCGAAATACTTCACAGAAAATTTTTTTGAGTCCGCATTCTGAAAATCACTTGTCCTTAAAAAAATTATAAATTGTATATTTTGATAGTAAAATTCATATAATGAATCTGAAATATAATGAAAAATACTAATTTATCTTGGACAACCATCGTGGTCAACTGACCTTGTCGAAAAACTTCTTCCTTACTACTTTTTATTCAAAGATTACTATTAAATAAACCCACTTTCTGAATTGCAGTTAACAAAATTCAAATGACAAGTAAAACACAGAAAACTATTGTTATGTAGTTATAATCGTACAACAATGCTTGGTAACTTTTATGGTCTTTTTTTAAATAGATACCGTCCAAAAAGAACACTGAAATGGTTTTTGTTTACTTTCTCATTATCAAGTACTAAACGGTATTACTTATCAAGTTTTTAGTATGTTATAGCGAATTTCGTCAATCAAGTGGTTTAAATTTTTTCAATTTGAAAACAATAATATTTTTGAATAGAGAATAAACAGACCTTTAAAATGATTTATCACAAGCCACTATTTCTCATTTAAACTGTTAAAGAGGGTTCGATATAGAGATGACATTTTTTCGTTAAAGCATCTCATTTCATAATTTAAAATTGACCTGTTATGAGACTCTTTACAAATATGTAGAATAAATAACATAAATAAAAAATATGAAAGTAGATTTATGCTACATTACACCCTTAAGCTTATTTCCTGGGGAATTAATTTGAACGGAATTGCTTTTATCTATTTTTAAAAAAGGATAGAGTTACTAATTCCCTTTGTAAATGCATTAAACTCACCCATTCTAATTTCTCAAAACCCGCCATCGTGAATTCACAGAACTGTCTTCTCCAAACATTTTCCGCATGAAAAAGGCAATACTCTTTAATAATTGATGGTCAAGTGTAGTATAAAAAGCCCCACAGATGGAATACATAAATCAGTTATTAATTAATACGATTTTATTTGACATTTCCATTAAACACTACATCGAAATTATGATGTATTGGTATGTCCTTCACAATTATAAACTATAGTAGACGCTGAAACTACTTTTCAAAAAATGTTATTCGAGAATTTTTTTTATCTTTTATTGTTCATTATTCTGAGACCTGTTTTCTTTTCATTCGCGCTAGTGATAACTCGTATTGCTGTAGTTTGATTTGATTTTATATTGATTTCATCGTTGATTTTTTATATATTGTTATGTTTTTTTATATAATATTATAATTGAATGTAGTGAGAACCAACAATACCTGTTCGGAAAAATTTGTTACAACTAAAGGAGTTGGACAAGCAGGAGTGCTAAGCCCTCTTCTCTTTGTAATGCTAATGGATGAAATCGACAAAAGTTGTTCAGAAAAAACCAAAGGTATAGCAATAGGAGTGAGAGATCTATAGCCCATGTGTAAGCATCGGAACTTGCTTATGTTGATGATTTGGTACTTCTAGCCAATAGTGAAAAATAACTGCAAATAAGTGTGAATGTCTGGGAAGAAAAGAAAATAAGCGTAATAAAAACAGAAGTAATGGTTATATCAAAGCAAAAAATACACTGCGAAGTAAAATACAAGCAAACGCAATAAAATACATATGGGCAGTACTTGGCATCTCCAGAATAGATAGAGTTAGAAATGAAGTAGTGCTTGAAAGGCTCGGCGTGGTACCAATAAATAAAATAATTGAATAGAAACAATTGAGAAGGTTTGGACGTCTTAACCCGATGGATAATTTAAGAGGAGTCAACAGGATTTGAAAGGCAAGTACCGATAAAAAGAGGAAGCGTGGCAGGCCACCCCGTACATGGAAATGGGAAAGTAGGAGGGAAGCGTTAATACTAAGCCAGGATCACCAGAGCGACTTTATGCAAGAATAAGTTACATAAATCCACCTCTACATTGCTATGGTAGATGTGGGTCTAATTATACACACATTATTGGTCACGTATAGTCGTATTTGTAACATTTATCTAATAATTGATAATGTCTATAAATCCTGTTTATGTTGCAAGAATTGTAGCGTTAATTCGAGATGGGCACGGACAGCGTAAAATTGCAAGAATTGTTGGTGAGAGTCTTCAACCGTACTAAATGTGTATCAGCACTATAAAGAGCTTGGCTTGATAACGTGAGGATTAGGATCTGAGCAAAAAAGAATTACCAGCCTTATAGCTCTTATAGCGTTTGTAAATTTACGGTTTCTTCTTTCAAATTACTCAGCAAGCAGTTACTAAAATTAAAGACTTTCTTTCTGAGCGTCAAGTTTCATTTCATAGCAACTATTAAATTTTCGATTATTTTAAATAACACAGCTGTAGTACGTGTTTTTAGTTATTCGAGTTTTTGATGGAAAGTTTTTTTCAACAATAACTTGAGTAACAAAATTTTTAGAATTAAATTGCCCATAAAATCATTAATACATTTTTCGGCTTGCCAAAGGGTTAAAAAATCTGTCACATTTTATTGGTGCGTCATCCCTATCAACCCATTAGAATACTACTATTGAACTGTACTTACTGTCTTGCTCTTGATATTCTCACATCGTGTACCAAATTTGGTTTTTCTAAATTTAAGTATAACTGAGATATTGATTTTTTTCGAAATTTGAAACCCCACTTTCAATGCCTTCTCAGGGTTGCAACTGAATAAGAAGTAAATTGCGTTAAATCCCCATATTTTAGGTTCCTCTACATATCTCTGCTATGTGTCATTTTTTATATGAATAACTCTGTATTATAAAATATAGTACAATCAAAAACAAATGATAAATACATACTTAATACAAAGAAAACCAAGAATATTTTCGAAGTGATTTTTAATTGTTGCTCATCAGTTTAACTTAAGTTAAAAGAAAAAATAATTGAGCTAATTTCGATCAAAGACTTTTAGGAAATTAGACGGATTTAAATTATTAAGTGATAGTACTTAAAAGGAAATCTTCATGTGGTAGATAATTCCAAGTGGTTGGTTACCCTAAAGTTGAAACGCTGTTAGTAATCACTTTTGAGAGTATGCAACGCAGCTGAATATGTATGGGATTTTGGTGTATGAAGCTTCGATCGAGTAGATTATGTAATAAAGGACAATTTGAGAGTCATTAAATAAGTACAAACTATATAAATATCTACAAAATAGAGTCAGGTCAGGTTATTTTTTCATGTTTCTATTGGTGGTATGGATTATACTAGAGGAACTTTGAAACAAACATTTTTTGAGGTCGTCGTCATTCAGCTTTGAAACTATACGGATTAGTCTAGATGAATTATGTTAAATATTCCATAAAAATAATTGTTCAGTTATTGTATGACATGGTAGATTGTTCCAGTTGTGAAGTTTAATCACAATAATTTATTTAAAACTGTAAAACTTAGTTCCATGAAGGAAGAAAATACACTCTTTGATGTAACCCTATGAAATAAGTATTAAAAAATGTTATTCTCAAATCAACAAAACCAATTAAATGTTCACTGTTTTACTGATAGTTCACTTTAAGATCTCGAGGGTTCAAAATATTGACTACTAAACTTTTACATTTCAATATACTCTTAGAGGTAACTTTAAGTTATTGCGTTTTAGGAATGTGTTAAACATGTGCATTTGGAGCAAAGGATAAATAATAGAAGAGTGAAATAGAGAATTACGTTGTTGTTGTCATTAATTTTAGTAAATTAGACAGGAGTTTTATGAAATAATAAAATATTGTTGTTTAAAATTGATTTGAATTTTGAAGAAATATACATCCATTATTGTGTGACAGTTATATTCCTTTTCTATTATACTAAGTTTCAAAATAATTGACCTATTAAATCTCTGTATACCGTCTGATACATTCTTTATATCTCCGTAAAATTCAAAATGTGAGGAGACTGCAATGCAGTTTGATTCACTAATATCGTACGGCATATTAGAACGTAAATCGAAATTTTCAAACGTGATAATGTAATCGGGGTTTTTCATACGTTTCCAATAAATATCCGAGCGAAGTGGAGTTTGAAGACTTACGTCAACGGACAAAAGGATCCTGTATAAAAGGTTTAAATGCTTTAGATGTAGCCATTGTAGTTTCCGAGCAGTGTAATTAATTTCACGGCATTTGGATGTGAAAATTGTTAGTGATCGATACGCAACCTCAGCGGCGGACTTCTTATATTTATTTTTGATTTTGTTGAATTTATATTTATTTGAAAAGTTTTATTCAATTTTTCAGATATTTATTTTTAATAAGTTAAAGCCTTTTTTATGAATAAGGATTGTTAATAGAATATATTGTAATGGGAGTTATAAACATTTTGAGAAAATACTGGATCTATTACGTACTATTAAATAAACAGATTTGATAAAATGTTTCGAAATATAAATAAAAAAATAATTATCATTGAGTTGTAACAAAAATTAAAAAAATTTAATAAATCCTTGTTTCCGAATCAATGCTAGTGTTATCAAGTTAAATTTCTTAAAATAAAAGTAATTGATATATATCATTTATATAATAAGATCATATAACATCTTACTTTTCTATATAGCTTGGAAATTTATATTGGGTAACACTGACTTAATTTCAAAATTCAACGGTTAAGCATGGAGAAATAGAAGATTATTAAAATGTCGTGTTATATTTTCATTTTGGGGTAAACACTGTTTTAACGGTCCATTTAATGCTTAATAATAATAGTGACATAGTTGGGAAAGACCTCATCTTAAAATTAATAAAATTTTGAATAATTTAAATCAAGAAAAAAAAATGTTTGATGTAGACTTACGAAGAAAGTTTTAAATATTTAAAATATGTAGCTAGTTTATGAGAAACCACATTCTTTAATATACATGTTTGTGGTATTAAAATTTGATTTTGTATAAAAATTACACATATTTAGCTATCAAATTACAAAAAGTAGTATTTTGCTATCAAATTACAAAAAGTAGTTTTCGGTTGGCTTCAAAATTAAGAAAAAATATATGCTACGTCAAATTTGACAGAGCTCACTTCCAATTTTCACTAAGAATTATACTATCTGTGTTATCTATAACCTCTGTCTCAATGAAGTTGGCCCCACTAACAAACTTATCTTAATACCGAAAAGTTTATTTAAAATTGACATTTTTAATCACATACACTTTTGTTATTTGGTGTATTTTTAAGGAAAAAACTGGAAGGGATTCCTTATAGTTGTAAATAAAATAAATCAAAGAAACTAAATATGTATTTATCACTAAATTACATCGCCTTTTCAGCTTATTGCCGCTTCGATATGTCTTGACGTAGTGTCAACTAATGAGTGGCATTCATCTGGAGTAAAATTTCGTGAAAACGATCATGCGGATTTAGATCGTAGTTTTCATCACAGTTTCTTCTTCATTATTCAACACAAGAGAGATCTAATAGAGCCCACTAGACATCAATTTTGTTTTTTAATATTCAATCTTTAATTTTTAGCCGTATAGCACTAGTAAAACCATTTTCTGGAAGACAAAATATGCGATGTTTTTCAAACGATTTTATTCAATCAAATAGTTTCAAATTATTTTCAAGGGCGTTAATGTATTTATCGGTGTTAATGTATTTATCGGTGTTAATGTATTTAGCAGCGGTTATCATCATCACCGTTTAAGGGGTAAGTTTCCGACTACTCAAGTCGACATAGATCTCCAAATTAGCACATAAGCGGGAAACTTCATATTCTTTTTAAGAGAGTCAATGTGTAAGATTTCATCCTTTTTTCTTTTGACACGGCTTGATCTACTTTTAAAGAAAATCTAGCTTCGTCACTTATTTGGTACTGACACAAAAATATATGTTCCTCTGTCCACAGAAGTATTTTGTTCTTTTGTCTACGGAACCTAAAATGTAAATAATAACTTTTTTGTTTTAAATTCTAGTGTTTGGGCCGTTATATGACAAGTTGTTCTTGAAAAATATTTTGCAAGATAATCTTTTTCAGAGCTCTTAAATTCGTATTGTAATAGTGTAGGCGACTTCCATTTCTCTCTTTCTGAGCCACAGATCTAACCTCTGTTAACATTTCAAATACAGATAATGTCAAGAAAAGGAAATCAATATCAAAAACATGTACGTTGTGTAATAAAAGTGACGCTTATTTAAGTAAAACCAAAAATAGCAGAAAGGTTTATACTGAAAAATATTTACAATAAATATTTAATCAAAACTGTCCAATCTGTATACAGATAACTAACCCATTACCACTCAGGCACCACATTTTGTTTCCCGTTCGCGAGAATTTGCATTTACGAGGCTAGCATGTGCTTAAAACGCGATAGTTTCTGTTTCATCAGACACATTTGAAATATGAACAGAGTTTAGTTGTTAAAAAGTTTATGATTATTTGTCCCTGTATTTAACGATAATGTAATCTTGTCGGCAATTTGCGAAGCAGTTTAGATTTTTGAATGCAAGTGAATGATTACTTTCCTTATTTCTTGAGAAATAGCTTTATCATGAGATATTTTTATGTGTCAACAACAACAAATACACAAACATGAAGTAAATTGTCATTTATGGTGTATTTACAGTTACTGAAACGTCAAATATCATTTATTTTATTGATATTGATCTATATTAATGTATTTTGTTGAACACAAATTATTTTACGTAATAGACAATATAACTAAAAACGTATCTAAAAATAACTACACCTGCTCGCTTGTCTTTATATATTTCATAAAGGCTAAAGGGTTTGTATATTAGATGTATAACAAGAAATAATACCGCAATATACTCTAGCTTGGAGGTGCATAATATCAAATACTAATTAGATAATAAACTAAATATTTTACATATAATTAAGGGATGGTAGTCATTATTAAAATTTCAAAACTGCCGGACCCTGCATTATGTCAGTATCTTTGACATTGTCTTGAAACAAGTGTTCATAAACTTTTGAAATATTTATTTTTAATTCAGGATTCTCGGTTTTGCTGGAATTGTTTTATGAGTAAACATAAACAAGAATTATGTCGCAAATAATTTTAAGACTGGGCATTTTAAAATATTCTCGGATACAGCTTGAAATTGATACTAAAGTGGAATGTTTTTACAATTAAAAATTTAGAACGATCTTTCTCAAATTAGAAAAGTTGGAATAAAAAATTTGAATTTTTGATAATAATTTATAAAAAGTAAGATATTTTTCTTCAATGATTTATTCCCCAAATATAGCAATACAAAAAATGTACATTGTCTACAAAAAATGTATTTTATCTCAGAATATTATTTTCCAATTAATTCAAACATTTTTTAAATGAAGAGAAAAAAACTTCAAATTTTTAAAAAATATTTCCATTATTATCTTATTTATAAACTACATGTACCTAAATAACTTAATACAAATTTTTTAGAAAGATATGTATAAGATATTTTAAGTAGTTAAATATAAGAGATAAATTATTCTTATCTTAAATTTCCAGTTTTCCAAAGCTTGATTTCCCATTACAAATATTCGAAGCAATTAGCATCAGACAAGATATAAGAAATCACAAACATCCCTCATACATATATATTATAAATTTTCTTATCAATAATATTCTTGGTTTTCAAAAAAAAATGGTCTGTATTATACAGGGTGCACCAATCTTATGACAAAGTGCGATAACTCTCTTGCTATTATTGATGTCAAAAATTTTGCAAATGGAAAGAGGAGAGATTTAAGATACACAATTTAAAATTATTTTGAGTTATACAGGGTGATCCATATTTCTGATACTAATCAAAGTTATGTTTTCACCAAATTTTAAATTGTGTATGTTAAATATCTACCACTTTCGTTTACAAGTACTACATATTGATGATATTGTAGATATTTCTTGATTTCAAATTCTTCAAAATAATCAAATTCTTATTTCTTGTCACTTATTTGAACGACTTCCACTGTTGTTTCAATTGTTTTGTTAGATGTAGGTTTGTGTTGAGTGTCAATGAGGTGTTTATATGCTTGTAAGTGTTCACTGTTTCTTATTTCAAAATTTCTAAAGGTTTGGCCAATATTATTATTACATTACAAACCGGGCAATTTAACTTGTAATTTTTTTCATTAAATTGGGAATATTTTTAGTTAATTATAATAAATTTGTTGGAAGAGATGCATCTAGCGATGAAAAAGACCATCAGTATGTGGAATGAATTATTAGCTAAGTGTGTGGGCAAAATGTGTTAGACACCATAGAAATGGAACCGATAATAATAAATATTGGAAAATGTTTTGAATCGATAGTGGAAATGAACTCTGAATTATTTAATGGGCAAATTAATTATGCATTACTATAAATAAATCTATTTAAATAAATAAACGAATTTAGTTGTAAACAAATCAAATCATTTAAATATAAAATGTAACTATAGTAATAAATATATTTTTATTTGTTTTTTTTAATAGTAATTAGTCCCATAAAGTGTAAAAACATAATAGATAATCTAAGACATACAGCTGCTAGAATAATAGCCACTTTTTAGACAATTAGTTAATTAAACCGATTATTTAACTGAAACACTTTAACATGTTTCGCATGAATACAATTAGTGACATGTGAGTAAAGTTGTAAACATTTAACTGTACCTAGAATTTGAAAATACCCGTCATTGTTTTCCCAAATCTCGTATGTCAGTACTATTAGAAAATTCAATTTCATCTGTGAAAGACTCGAATTCAAACTATTGTCAATTAATATTCACATTAAATTTTACGTAAATATTTTAAACCTATAACGCAAATGAAACAATTTAATTGAAATTAAATATGCATTGACCATCATCGGTGCCGCAATTATCGTAAACTTATGCAGGACCGGTGTCTATGAAAGCAGTATTAAAACAAAAATATTTTCGTATGTGTTTTTGAGATTTTAGAGCAGAAATTAAACAAGAGATAAGCTTTTAAAAACTTCGATAGTTTAATATTACACATGTAAGTCCCAAGAAAACAAGAAACAAGAGTAATTAACCAAAAACTAAAAAATACATAAAATAATGATATCATAAAAGAATTTATAAAAAGGGATAAAAGCAATACTAATATCAATTGTCTCAGCGCTACAAATTGCTGTAACTCCAATATCTCTGCTGGATACGACATATAAAATTTTGTCAAAAATATTGTCAAAACGGAATTGGAGATTATGAAGAAAAAATGTTTGCTGAATATCATGCTGCGGGTTTATCAAGAGACTTACAGTGACACATTTGTGGCAGTGACTATATTAATTATAGGTATATGATAGGTAAGGCAGCATTAAAATCAATGGGAAAACTAGGTACACCAAAAAAAAAACTAACTAACTAACACATAAATCGCAATATGAGCAACTGGAAAAAGATCACCAATTTCAGAACAAATATGGAAGTAAAACAAGGAGATACATTATTCACTACTTTGTTCAACAAAATACTAGAAGAGAATCTAAGAGAAAGCAAAATTAATATTTAATAAATTTTTATACATATAAACATCAATAAATGAAAAAAGTAGATGCATTGTAGTAGGAAGTGGTAATGAAAAAACTGCCTTCCATTTATTAATCAAAAATTGCTTTATGTAAAAAGAATACAATTTTAAGGTGTTCGACAACTTTCTTTAACTAGGAATTAATATAAATAACAGGAATGAGGAAAGTTTTGAGATCTGTGGAAGAAAAACAAAGTGCCGGCTAGTTGAGTAAAATTTTAAAATCCAAACAGATATTCAGAAAAGCAAAAGCAGGATTCTATCACACAGTAATAAGACCCGTTATGTTGTATGGAACCGATATATGGAATCTAAATAAAATTGAGACATCGTAAAAAAAAGGCTGACACATATCAGCGGAAGGAAAAGAACAGAAAAATAAATAAAGAAGTAATGGATATACATCAATAACAGTAAAGATAAGAGCATGCAGAATGATAAGATTAGGGTAAATACGTACAAAATGACATAAGTGGCATTATTCAAATTTGGCAGACTCCAGGTCGCAACTGATCTGCGAATGGGGTGACCCGAATGGCTTTTATTAATCACTGTAAATATGGACGAGCACCTGTCATTCTTACAGGTATCGTTGCATACGGTAAATATTTGTAGTGTAGAGTTTTTTCTTTACGATAAGTTTTTCCCTTATTACACCTATATGTGTTTCAATTCTTCCAATTAAAATTCCTCTTTGTATTTATTTTTTAATTTTGTTTATATAAAACTTAGTATATACTAACCAACATACACAAACAAAGGACATAATGACGTATGTATGCTATTTTGTTAATGAGTTCAACTCCTACTGGCAGTTTAGGTATAGCTCAATTTTCTGGGTGGATGACAACCAAAGAAGACTGGTGTAGAATGTGAATACAATATGTATTACCTATAAAAATGTTACGACCCAAAAATATAACCTTATGCCATTTTGTACGTCTTTTTTCATAATAGTAGGGTGAAAAATGTTTAACTGTAGTGAAGGAGGATTTAGCTTAATATTCGGATTAAAATTAATAAAATTAATTAGAATTAAAAAATTTTTTTAATTAATTAAATATTCAATATACATATGTGCCCGTTGTAAATGCCACTGTTGGATCGGATAAACCTTTCAGCTCATATCATGGAAAATTTCAATTGATCAACATGGAATATTAATTCCAAATTAATGGCAAATATCCTGTTAAATGAATAATGCTGTAGAAACGTCAAGGGTTATATTTAGTTTCACGTGGAAAGCTGCTGTTGTTTGCAATGGGAATGATATAGTTACATGATTTCTTTTTTTGCTTTATATTTACACTGTCTGAAATATTTTTTTAGGGTTAGGCGAAACTTTTAATAGTTTACCTATGGTCTTTAAAAAATAGCGATCGTAAAATGGGGTATCTAACAATAGTGTATTCAGGTCGCCTGAATACAACGTAACTATTTATATGAAAACTTAGTAATGAAGTGAATCTATTTTATTTTTTTGGTGTCGAGAATTTTGTCGTAGGAGAGTTTAATTATAATTATGTTGTGCTGTTTTAAAATAATGCCCGGTATAAATGACTTCTTAATCTCAGGTGGAGTTCAATAAAAAATATGGTTTATACAATATAATTATTTAGATTTATTTCAAAACAAAGGGAAAGTGAATAAAATTAAATAAAATTAAATCCTTAACAATTACCACTTGTAGTTCTTTCTACTATAAGTCCAAATCATCCAACTTCACATTGTCAATTCTTAAAGTCTGTCACTTGATGGCCGTTGACTCAGATAAAGTCTTTTCATACTTTGATTGTTCAAATATTCAAAAAATTCCAAATTTCTCCTTCTTGTGGCCTAAATATTTTTCCAAAATCTTTATCTTTAAATCTTTTTTTACATATTACGTAATTAAAATCATTGAAAATGTGCCTGCACATAGCAATCATTGTCCAAATCAAAGCCAAACTATTTGGTATCTCCTTTAGACTGTTACAATATATACACAGAATATTATGTCACAAATTTAAGGGGTGATTCTATGAGTGATTTTGAGAAAAAAAATTATATGAACCTAGGTCTGTTTTCGCTTTCTATCTGAAATTTGAAAGTTGGCTATATTTTTTGTTTTACGGACCTGCATGAAATATTTTTATCAAACTTGGTGGGCGTAAGTTAGGTGGAGAAACACATCTTTTAAGAGAAAAACGAATTTTTAAATTTAAATAGCGGCGCCCCCAAGGACACGACACTGATTATTTTTTCTGAAAAATATGTTACGCCGCTACTTTTTCAAAAAATAAAAAGCATTTTCTTAATTCTAGCAATTTATAATGACCATTTAGACTAAAAAAAATTAAATAAGCTGTTGAAAATGTACTCCGCCTGCAAGGATACATGCATCAGCCCATTTTTTCATATTATCGCGCACTCTTTCGAAAATTACGGGAGTATTTCTAATAGTGTTACAAGAAGTTATTATGCGATTTCTTATATCTTCCATACTGTCAACTGGAGTGATGTAAACCAGAGTTTTAAGATGATGCCGTAGAAAAAGTCCAAACTGTTTAAAATCAGGAGACCCAAGAGGCCATGCATGTGGTCCACCAGGACCTATCCACCGGTTGTTAAATGAACGATTTAAATGTTCTCTTGCTTCAACATTGAAATGAACTAGAAAAAACTTTATTAACGGGTGGTTATTTTGTGAAAAATGAAAACAAAGTCTAAACTTGTAGAAAAAATTTTTATATGTAGAATCTAACAAATAAGAGGGACAGTTATTTTAATAAGCTAAAAAATAAAAGAGGATTTTATTATTGAAAGCAATATTGGAAAGCGGAAGGTAAAACGTCCGATGAAAAAGTCTATTGAATGGAACATTGAGTGATTAAAATTAAACTTAATTAAACAATCGGTTGTAGTGGGTTTTCTAAAAATATCAAAAATTAAGGACGAGATAGACGTTTGTAGTGAATTAAGGATATCTAAAAAGGGCAGAGACAATTTCGATTCCAATTCTATAGTAAATTTAATCTTTGGATGTAATTAACAAAATCTAAGAACATAAAGCATTATCTTTGGAACCTTTGAAAAGAATAATATAATCATCAACATATCTACCTATAATAAAAAAGTAAATGAAGTTCGAACTTAAGATGTAACACAAAGGTCTTTTCTAAATTGTTCATGAAAATTTTATCTGGAATAAGGGAAAATTAGAATCTATAGCTAACGTTTGTCTATAAAATGAATTGTTAATTTGAAAAAAATTTGTTATAATACTATACCTAAAAATTTAATATCAGATTGGTTGGCAATAGAGTTTTAAAAAGGTGGTTCCTAACTAAAGGATTACATTCTTGTATCAAGATATAACAAAATGGCATTAATTTCATGAACTCAATTTTTTCCGGTTGATACTAAGGTCCATATGAATCCAATATAATTGTTTCCTTTTGTTGGAACACCAAGTTTATTTTTCTACATCCTTCTCATTTATCCCAACTTAATTTTCAAATCCTTTTAGAATTTTCTTTATCCGGTTTACCAGTGTTTTTGGGTACTCAGTTTGCCTCTAGTGAGGCTTAAGTTGTTTAATATTTTTTGTACCATATTTCTTCCCTTACCATTACTAAAACACTTTAGAGTACTAAATTGATATTTAATATAGTTATAATTATTATGTAATCTGCTCAATGTTAATTTTAATTATTAAAAGGTATTTTTAACATTTAATTAATTCAGTTTAAACATTTACTTACATATAATTTTTTACCACACATCAACATTTAATTTTATGTCTATATTCACATTTGACTATTATTGTTACTAGGATCCTATATTTGGTAAGTTGTAAGTTTCCTTCATTGTTTGTATTATGTTTATAACACTTTCACTGTTATTTTAGACGTGAAGATGGCTTTATAACCGAAATTAGTCATTAATGTATTTAATCTTTTGGCATTAAACCAAATTACAGCCACCGGCTTTTTTTTCCAGAAATTGCACTCCCCTTCCACCATATTGATTTTCATTCCTCCTATCCTTTGATTGTGGAATTAGGTTAGCGGTATCGCATGTGCTGGTTGCTAACTTAATTACATAAGCTGATCGTGAATAGATTCGGTGTCTCATTAATGTATTAGAAACCAGTTAATTACACTTTAACAGTATAATGAATGGGTCTTGCATGAAAGTCTTCATTGTTCATAAAACCAATGGAGCTTACATTCTTGATTGGAACCTGAAACCGCGTTCACACTAGAACAAACCTCTAATTTATAATTATTTGATATAATATTCATTTCATTGGAGATTTAGAAGCCTTGTTTTGCTGAATTTCAAAAATGTACATATTTTATTGACATATTCTCTAGAAAATGAAATTAAAGAAATATGATATTAAGTTAGTCAAAGCCGCTTAAATATTTGAAAACATTTGAAAAAGCCAAAGAATCTAGGCTTAGTAAAGTAGATAAGAAGAATTTAAATATCTTTATTACTTTTCCCGATATTGTTAACTGAAACAACTTGTATATTATTAAGTTAATTTACAGTTAAATAATAAATCAAAAAATATTCTGCATACGAAATACTGGGTTTAAAGAAATTTACCTAATTTATCCTAATCTAATATATTTTAGTGACAGTGTACGAGTGGCTTTACTTTAATAATTACGTACAAAAGCATTGAACGATGACAAGATGCGGTTTTGAAAGTTTGACAAAAGGTAAAATGTATTAAGCATTAGAGAAAATTTTATTAGATTTTGTCGCCTTTTAGCACTTGTACAATAAAATTTCTGTCTGCTTTTCTAATAATAAAAGTTACCCAACCTATTTGTTAGATAAAAGAAATTAATGTTAAATGTATTATTAAGACCGAGTTACCGTTTCCACTTAGGCTTAACATTAGTAATTATCTTAAGATCAGGAGGTATAAAAATTAAGTAATGAGACTGGCAATATTGTGTCTAATATATTAATACTAGAAATTTGGTACGTGGAGGAGCGGTAGAAAAAACATGAATATGTTTTTAATACAAGTTTTTACTTGCTAGGGTTATTTATTTCTTCATAGGGATTTTTTTTAATAAAATAGTTATTTCTAGCGCGTTACAATATTGAATAGCATCAATTTGAAACAACAATGCAGTTGGATTTGCTTCAAAATTGGAAAACTTCAGCAGACAGTGTTTTGTCAAAAGCACAGGTTTTTCGATGGTTTAAGGTATTTTCAGAAGAAAGACAATTTAGACAAACTACACAGCGAATTGCCTTCATTTTTAAAAACTAAAAAAGACTGAGAACGATCCCCATTTTTTATTTACGAGTTTTGGTGTTTGATTACGATCTATAAATCAGACGCCAAAGAATGAAATGCCACAATTCAACCCATCCAAAACTAGTTTTAGTCAGTAAAAACATTGATGTAGGTCTGCTCTTCAGCCTCCATATTCGCTGGGCTTAAGTTCCCGAGAGTGAAAAATTAACTGAAAGGATGTCATTTTGGGATACTAGAAAACATTGAAAAAGCTGTAACCGATCAGTTGAAGGCTATTTCAGTTTACAAGTTACAAAATAGCTATGAGGAATGGAAGAACCATCTCCAATGCTGCGTTGCTTCTTAAGCGAGTTTTTTGAAGGAGGCAATATTAAATAGTAATTCTCTATTCGAATGAGAAATTTTCAATGTCAGTCTCATTGCTTAATTTAGACACCTAGTATATAGAGTACGTTAGAAATGCAAACAATTCAGATAATTAAAATCAATTTGGTTGTTACAGTAAGTAGTAGAGCAAATGCGGGACTGGATACTTCATGGGTAAGCGTATCCATTCGTATCTCATCTTATACCTAAGAAGCCACCGAAGAGTCGACAATAACCAGAAGGTGTGACACATCCACCAGACCCTGTGACCACACCCTAATGACATTACAGGGTGTTGTGTTGTCTTTATTGCTTGTTTCTTGAATTGAACAGAATTTTGTGGATAAAAATATTTCTGTGTAGTATTGAGAATCGAACCCGGATACGTGGGATTATAAGCTTAATACCTAATTAATTAGTCTATAAACACCGTTGTAAATTTTTGAATAGAGTTTGATTAAAATAATGAGAGTTTATTTCATTTGTAGATATTCTTTGAGCACTCCCAATAACCACACCCAAGTCAAATATAAATGTGAAAACTGTGGTGGAGAAACTGACGTAGAAAATACTACACGCTTACCATGAGTATCTAGTCCCGCGTTTGCTATACTACTACAGTATGTATTTAGTAAATGAAATTATCTGTAGTAAACGTGTGAATTTGTTTATTTTAGTAAAATTAAAATGTTATCTTTTTGGTGTCACCCCAGGCATTATTTTTTTTTCAGTGGATAAAAAAAACGTATTCCTTTATAAAGATGTACTTTTCCATATTATTAATTTGGGTTTATTTACATGTTCCAGCGAATTATAATTTAATTAAAAAATAAACCGATTAAAATGCAGTAACTTTTTTTATAATAGTTTATTATTTTATTCAAACGGTTAAATATAACATTACTCGATTCTATATTTATTGCAATTAAGACACTCTTTATTGATAAAAATACGTTTGAATTCACGCTAAAACTATAATTTGAAACATACTGAAAATTTATTTAGCCACTACCTCTTAAAGTCAAGTGTCACTTTACATTGTAATCTTAAACAAATAATAATACATGAATTAAAATTAAAATGAGTATATCGAAGTACCATTTATAATAAAAATCTCGAATTGTCTTTTTTCTTTGCGGAATATTTTTGCTATATTGTTGATTAACATTTACGTTTTTAGGACATTTAAAGAGAAAAATGTATACGTCCTAAGATAATAATAATATTACTGTAAAACTAAATCTAGTGAGTTTTTTAAATATTCCGAATTTTTATTTAGAATTTACACTTGTCTTTTTGGAAGTATTTATGTTGTTGATTTTAATATAGGCATCAATCTGAAATATAAATTGATGGCTATTGTAAAAACTACTATGAAAAGTGAATGAAGAGTTCTATAAACATCATAAACATTAATAATAGAATGTAAATCGGCTTATATCATTTTACATAAATTATATAAAAAGGATAAATTGGTTAACCACAAAAGATTATTAAATTGTTTTTACTAACATTTAATATTAAGAAGCCTACGCTTCGATTAATTTTCCATTCTTTTGTACGTAGAGCAAAATAAGTGTCTTGAAAAGATTTTGGCAACAGTGGAAAATTACGAAGTCGTGTACTCCTGTTATATAAATTTCATTTACGTTATTAATTATTAATATCCTGCATATTATGTTTAATATTTGGCATCGTTTTCAACTCATTCTGACATATTTTTTAAGGTTTGAAAGCAATACGAGTATCTTCCAAGGCTTTCTGTTTTTAACTTACACTCACTTTTTGCTTCTTCAATTTTATAGTATAGGCTTTATGGTTATGGTTTAAGTTGTTCCGAACCAATATTATTTAAAGAACCTTTCCGAACGCTTATGGCTTAGTACTACACTACAGTGTTGTCTTCAGTTTAATTTTTTTTTTTATAAAACTTATAACTATCCAATACTAGTAAAAAAAAATCTCATTCACTAATAATCTTTGTTAAAAGATACATTTTCATTAAAGAAAATTCTCATTAAAATATAGATATGTACGTATTCAGCAAATCAATTATTTTATAGACATTCTGTTAGAAAATATAAAGTATTTAAAATACTAACTCTAACTAACAAATATCAAACTTATGATAAAAAAATAACGAAAAGAATCGGGATAATTGCTCTGTGCCAAAGCTAACCAACTAGTAAAAATAAATTTACTCGAACCGTAACATTTATGTCTATTTTTGTGGACAAATATAGTTTGTGTAATTATAAACTTTAAAGGCCCTCAACTGTAATTAATTAATTTATTAATCTAACATATTAACTAAATGTGACTATCGTCTGTAATTTACGAGATTTTTTTCAGTATTGTCTTGTTTTAGCCCTTCTTGTTTCGCTCCTCATAAGATTTTTAAGAAATTTCTAATTGAGCCCTTACGTTTTTACTTACTTACTTTCCTAGATAAGAATTAGAGATCCAATACTGTGATTTTAATTTCTTTCAATAGTTACAAATGTTCAAAATGAAATTAATTTCAGACAGACATTTTTTTATTATTTCCTAAAATCCCACATTTTTTAAAATGTTAGCAAATGCCATCCCGACATTTATGATTTCTTAGTCGCTATTAAAAAAAGATGCAGATCAATATTGAACATAAGTTGGACTTTGAAATATTTAACTTAAAACGTTAATATATTTGTTCTGTTGGTCATCGAAGCATTAGCCAACGGCCGAAATATTACTAAAATCACTAGCAACTACTTTATTTTACCTACGAAGGGCCTAAACAGGAAAAAATATTTTGGAGGGCTGAATCTGCAAGGACTGAAACTAAATCTGTATTTCTATCTAAAATATCGACCAGAAACTACAATTTACAAAGGCAAATTTAGAGGCAAAATACTTAAGAGCAATCTTTGACCACACGTTAAAATGGAATTAACACCTCCAAAAGATCACACAAAAAGCACAATTGCTCTTAACAGATGCAAAAGGTTGTGCAGACAAAACTGGGGCCTATAACCTAAAATGATCCTATGGCTACGCACAAGAGTCATAAGGCCTATGATAAACTATAGATCGGTCTAGTGTCACAGGAACGATAAGAGCTGCTCAAAGAGGAGCTTTAGTAGTTTTGCTAAACCTTCCACTAGTATGTATTTTATTACAGGGTAAAGCTAGTAATATCACCAGCAGAGTGCTTCGAGGATCATCTCCAATAAAGAGTTGGCACTCGGAAATACACACAAAACTACAAAACTACATGAAAAGATAACAAATGACCAAATGATGAGGATGCCCCAAAATATAGCTTCTAAAAGAAATTCGAAGAGATAGTTCTAGACAAAGATACCTGGCCGGACACAATGAAACAACTCAAAATCGTTACCACAAAATTCCTAAAATTTGACAAGTAGTTTCGACTATAAAGTCATCATCAGGTTTGTAATCAACAATTGAGAGTAAATTAAAAATGAATAAATATAAATAAATGCAATAATAGGATCTTAATTATTAATTAATTAACACTTTTTAATACAAATATACGTAAAAAATTAAATGTTGAACATTAGAATTGAAATTAATATAAACTGTTTTAACATAACAAAACAAGGAAATAGGAGTTTAAAGGTTAAAAATTAAAAATAACAATGTCTTAGCTGTATGAAGGAAACAGATTCGAGGAAATCTGTATCAAGTAACTTTTACCAAAATATAGGCAACTAAAGAACGCAATTAGAATTGGAAGTCAAGGGGAAGAAAATAAAAACAATGATCAACCAAATCGTTAATAAATTAAAGAAAATAAAAAATAAGAATAACTAAGTATTATCAAATGTAACAAACTTTTTAATACAATCGAGCTCTAATTTCTGGAAATCCAAATCTGTATCACTACCAACTGACTCTAATCCTATCTGTCAGATTTGTAGTTCAATTCTATTGGACACCAAATGGTAATAAGTTAATCTGATCTCTAGACTATGCATAAAATTCATCTGTTTTGTGATTATTTAATATAATTTTTTAATCGGCATTTTACCTAGTGCAATAAACTGAAATGTATTTCTACGACCTCTACTTAATTACTATACTTTGGACTAACCCACTTTTAATTATTTTATGTAACTAAAGTTAGTTTTTTGTATGAAATTTGAACTTTTGATGTAAGGCGCCGCACATGCCTAAATTATTAATAAGAAAATTTTTCGACTCAGTATATAATTTTCAAATATGCTTAAGTGGAAAATAAGCATTTGTGAAATTAAATTCAAAACACACTCGCTTAGAAAAATATAATTAAAAATAAATCATGATACAAATGAATTTATAAGAGTAAAATGTGCTCAAATTTAATTGAAAACGAACAAAATCCCAACAAAATCCTTTAAACATTTACCTCATTTAAAAAATAATTGAAATATTTTGCTGACAGTTAAATGAACATTTTTCTTGCTACTCTGGAAATGTTTCCTGAAAAGCTCTAAAGGTGTAATTAGTTTTGCGGAAATCTTGTCTTTGAAAAGGACACAAGGAAAATTCAATTTATAATGGATATTTTGGTACAGAAATGTTTTTGAAAGTGACACTCGCTAAAAAATAATAAATTTTTTATTACTTACTTACGTTTTTAATGGAAACACGTCTATTTTCGATTATGAAATAACATCCAGCAACGAGAAAATTTCGTCCCTACATTGATCTTCCTTCGGGTGACAGTTATAACCTCTCAAATTTTGAATGAGAAGTAGGGGCTTGTGATGTATCATTTGAGAATCTCTTTATTCTCTGTTCAAAAATGTTATTTAAAAAAAATTTATTACAAAAATTAACAAAAAAAATTAAATCATCTCATGGACGAAATGCACTTCAACACACTAAAAACTTTAATAGAAATACCGTTTAGTTCTTGATTATGAGTAAGTAAATCAGTGTTCCTTTTGGATATTATCAATTAAAAAGAAGACATAGAATGTTACCGTAGCAGTGTTAGTTTTATTTAAATAGGATTGTTGTGTGATTAAAACATTCAGTTTTATATTTGTTGTTTGAATTTCGTGAACTGCAATTCAGAAACTTGGATTATTTAGTAGAAATGTAAAAAATAACACTTGTGCGTATGATTGGTTACGGTGTTAACACACAAATATAGATCAAAGTTGTGTCCCTATTTTAAGAAGCTAAGAGAACATTAGAAAATAGAAAAGCAGTTTCGCGAGCTTAGACGTAGTCTTCCAAAGCATTTTAATATGTTGTATTAATGTCTACCTAGGTTTCGGTATCTAACAATATAGCATTTTCCAAGAGTAAATCAGATAAAAAAGAACCATTCTACGCAATAACTGATGATACCCAAAAGAATGTACTGCTTCAGTTTGGGGAAAACATTGGATGTTAGCCACGCATCGATTCTTCGAATATTAAAAGAAAAGAAAATTATTCCCTATATGGAAGACGATTTTGTCAGAACAACGTATTTTTATGAATAATTAATATAAATGTTAGATGACAATGTGATTGTATTATTTTCTGATGAGTACTCTTTTACATTTCACGGCCAAGTTAATCGTTAAAATTTCGATTTTTATCTACAGAAAATCGTCACTGGTTAAGAAAAGAACATATGCAACAACCTGTTACTGTTTAAGCAGGGTTAGCTGGAAAGCAAGTCGTTGGTATCTTTTTCATCGATAACAATTTGAATAGAGATAATCATTTAGCAATGCTCCAAACAAATGTCGTACCAACTTTTGGCAAAGTTATATCCTCATCCAGAAAACCCATAAAATTCACTAAAATGATATGGTTCCAGCAAGATGGAGCATCGTCATATTACCGAATTAATATCCCTTAGTACTTCGACTTAGTATTTCCGAATCGGTGGATAAGGAGGCGAGAATCGATAGAACGCTCTTATGCTATTAGATTTTTCTTATGGCGATATGTGAAAAGTATGATTTACAAAACTAAACTAGTCGAATTAGCTGACTTAAGAAGAATAGAATAGCATTTAAAGCGGTCATATCCCAGATGTTGAATAACGTTCATTTTTATTTAAAATTAGGATGTTATTAAGATATTCGAGTCTTATTTTGAACATATCCTACATTAAAAATAATTTTTGATATAAGTTTTGTATATGTTTTACATTATCAAGAACTGAATGGTATTACTTATTAAGTTTTTAATTTGTTGTAGCGAATGTTGTTAACCAGATAATTTTATTTTTGCAATAAATTTGAAAATAAAAACATTGTTTAACGGAGAATAAACCCCTACTTCCCATTTAATAAATCGGATATTATAACTGTCATTTGAAGGGGTTTAAAGGTACGGATGAATTTTCTTCGTTACAGGATGTCATTTCATAATCTAAAATTGACGTCTTTCGGGATTTTCTATACATATCCACAATAATTTAAATAATTATTTTTTTTCATTTGGCTGTTGTACATTGTATAATAAATGTAAAAGATAAAATATACTTATCTTAAAATTAATATTGGTTAACTTATATAAGATTATTTCCTGTAAATCAAAATTAATTGTAATAAACATTGTTTTTGAAAAGCTATACATTTATTTCAAATAAGGAAACATTGGGAGAGGTCGAGATGCAGGAGAGGACAAATACGGGGTGAGTCATAACTAAAATATAAGAATTGAATATGCCCTAATAAAATGTTGCGGTGGTAAAAGAAACGGAAATATTTTTTTCATTTGTTGGATATAAATTCACAATGAATGCGTATATTATAACCAAAATTAGCACGGAGACATAACGCAACTGAAAATTCTCGGAAAGGGATTTCAAAGAAAAAAGAGTTGCCTAACTTTTATTTGGTTGACAAATCGAAAAAAATAAAAAAAAATAGATACAAACTCAACGTTCCCTTTTACTACTTCTATTTCAATTACTTTTTAAATTCTTTTGTTGAAGGATTTCATATAAATAAATAAAACTATTAGCATTTTGTATTTTTCTCCAACTTATTCTTGTGAATGAATTTTATTGACATAAATGTAGCTCATATTTTCCCAAAAATAAAAATGTGTAAAATGACTCCCTTTGCAAATCCATTGTTGTGGAAATATGTCACTAAGATGAATTCTAACTGTTAGTTGGAAAGGAAATGAAGTTTCATCCTGTGCAAAGCACATTTTTCCTCTTTTTGACGAGAGATCATTCAAAATGTCAAAAAGACTATTTTGTAAAAATAAATAAATAAAAATCTCCTTTTAAATTTGGAGAAGGAACATTATATATGGGCCTAGAAGTCAGTGGCCTATAATGCTACACCAAATATTTAATTTAAATTCATGCTGAAAATGTCTTCCTTTAATAGCTTGCTTATTTTATAATGACTGTTTCTCTAATTGAAAACCACTCATCTTGTAAAAGTTGCTTCACCAGTGAAGAAAATGTTCATAATAAAATTTCAGTTAGTGTTATGCTTGTTCAGAATAGGTTGACAAAATTGTAACCGTCATAGAAGATTTCTTAAAAGCAAATTTTGAACACGAGTAAAATAATAAATATAGATAATCTATTTTTTTAGAATTCTAAAAATAGAGGACTGATTTACTCCTGTTGTTATTGCCAGATGAAGTAAACTTATTTCAGGATTTTTCTTCTCGAACCAAAATTTAATCTTCTTGATAAATTTTTATTTGGTTTGATCAATCTTCCTGATTTTTGGTGCGAAATAACCCTGTTTCACCCAAACGACGATTTTGTAAAAGTCTTATAATTTGGTTGCCTTCTGTCTCCACACAACAATTCATACCTTCTGGCCGCAAATCGAGTTCAATAATTTTCTTTTCTTACCCACAAATAGTATTCTTTAACCAACAACAATTTTATGAAACTTCAAAGCACACTGTTCAAAAATGAAATCCATCCATTTACCATGTTTTAACAAGTATAACAAACTTACATAGAAATGATGATGATTTAATATAACCAAAATTAATATAAGTTTTGTCAAAAAAGTTACGATTCAGTTTCATCATCAGAAATCGTTGATGTGAAGCCCCAAAATGTAAAATAATATTCTTTGTCTAAAGTTATGCCTTTGTGTCAATTTTAATAACAATCTATGAATTCATTATAAAATTATTACCAACAAATAAAAAAACATTTCAACTTTAACGCCCTGTATCTTTTCCACACCAATATTTTATTAAGGCATATTTGGTTCAGTTCTCATATTTTGGTCCAAATAAGTTCCGCTTACTCTATGTCCCAATAGTTATGACTCACCCTGTGTATATTGATAAGACGAAATTGGGAAATAAAACAATATGCTTCCATTTTCGTAAAGAATGTTAATAAGTTTGGAAGAAAATATCTACATATATATATACACACAACGTAATGTCACCTTTATATCCTCTTTTAAACCTTCAGTGATTTACTTTCCAACATTTGATATTCTTCAAGCATATTTTACAAGAAATAAATTGTGCTGGCTATCACGTCCTTAATAATATCCTCGACCATTTCTTGTTTTGGGATTTACCGTAGAATAGAGCATAATTTTTCATCGTTTTTATCTAGTAAAAAATGACTACCCATTTTCCTCCATTTAAGACTATTATGTCTTTTACTCCAACAACAGCGCTGCGCTTTATATTTTTTATTTGAATTTATTCTAAATGCGAAACTGGCATCAAAAGATAATTTAAAACTGATTTAAGAAAATATAAATTTCTTGTTTTAATGTAAGCTGAGGGGTAACAAAAAAACAACTATTAAATATTCCTTCTTAAAAGAAAATGTAAATTTAAATATTTTTTTTTAATTCCGTATACGTCTTCGTTCATTTGCGCCTGTTATGGATTATCGTCAGAAACTCGACAGCAAATGTTAAGTTATTTAAGGTGTGCCAAAGTAGAACGCTTTAATATTTGTAGATAAAATGTAAAACGAAATTTATTTTTTAAAGTGACATCTTGTTTCCGTTTAAATTAGGTGCTGAAAATAATCCAAAACTGACCCATATTGATGGAATAGGTGCAATTATACAAAATTAATATAATTGTTTTCAATTACTTTAGATGAAAACATTGACAAAACTATTTAGGTGCTAATTTTATAGTTCATTCATGCTGTAACTAAAGATGTTTAATGTTACAAAGGACTTCTTGAAAATGGGTACAGGAATGCCGTGTATATTATCTTGAAAATCAGTTTCGCTCAGTTTTCCTCTTCTGTCCGTAAAGAGTTCGATAGGGTAATTTTTAAGATATTCATATAAATATTTTTATATGAAATTATTAAAGAAATTGTCACACTTTATTATCTAAAGTCAACAACTGAGAGTTCAAAAGAATTTCGTAGTAGTTTTGTTGCAATTTATCATGTTTTTGATATTTTCTATTTTGTATATACGGTGACTCAAAACTCACGGCCTTGATTTTTTCTGTTATTTAAAAGGGAACACCCTATATTTGTATCATCTTCAAAAACCACTTTGAAAATACTTGTTAAGCATTTCCTACGCCTAAATATTATTTCAATTATTAAGAATAAAAACGACATTTTTGGCAAAATTTGTTAGAGCTGGTCATATCTGTTCTGCATTAATTGACAGCTTAAAATAACACACAAAGGATAAAATACTCTATAAATAAAACGACGGATTAAATTAAATTAAAATAATTATTAGTAATACCTAATCAAAATGCCTGTCATTCATATTCCCAGAAATCTAAGATTTCTCAATGCTCAACGAATTAAATTTGTAAGTTATTGAAATGCTTTTATCTTGCTTATGGAGTCTCTTTGTAAGTTAGAGTAATTCACAGCAATAATGATCACATATCATTACTTTGCTCTAAATCAAGAATTGCACTAATAAAAACTCGATTAATCTTCCCTAGATTTGAATTGAATACTCCTTATTGTTAGGTAATTTGATAAAAAAACATCTATCTATATGATATCTCTTAGAGATTGTTGATAATAATTTATGGTAGACCACTAATATCAGATTCGAATTTTAATCATATGACAATGTGCTTACAGCACTTCCAGATCTTCTTTCTGAAAAAGATTCAAAATTTTGCTTTACCCAAGTTTAGTTTGTTGAGAAATATTCGAGCATCTCGTACCTTAGATAATAATCGATTACGTGCTTCGTTTTGCACAGGTTTCAAAAAGGAAAGTTAGATTTACTAAAAGCCATTCTGTAGATGATTAAGAAAGTATTTTTAAAATAGAGGCTAGACTTCAAAAGGGAAAATCTATTCATTTCCAGCGACACTTCATAATAATACCAAATGGCCGCCATCCAACCCCTTGATACTTCCTTTAACTAATTACTCTTAACTAAATTTAATTAAAATTCCTCAAAGCTGTTTAAAATTTTGGCAAAAATGCACCAAATCTCAACGGGTGTTTTGGCAAAACTGACATAAGGATTATCGAGCCCAACTTCAGAGCAGGCCAAAATTTAAAATTTGATGCCCCAGTTTAGAAGAAGGAATTCTAGTAATTCTTAAATAGGACAATGTTCTATCCTCGAAATGGCCAATGATCAAAATAGACAATAAAATAAGGGTAGCCCAAGTAAAAACGAGCACCTATTTATACCTAAAGTATGTCACCAAGTTAGCATTTCTGCCAATTTAAATATGCTCCTCTTTATTATAATTTCAGTACTGGTACTTATTTAGTCATTTTATTGATTCACGGTTTAGCACAATTTAAAACGAACATTAAATTAATATTTTGTTAGTTATAAAGAAACTTTTGTTTGTAGTTTTAATGCCATGTATAGCCCCAAAAATGTTCATTTATAAAAAAATGACTTGTAGTGTTAAAAATGACTTTTACAGTATTAAAGTTAAAAATGACTTTTGCAGTATTAAAGTTAAAAATGACTTTTATAGTTTTATCTTAAAATTAACTTAAAAAAATATAACTTCGATATGCTTATGCTTATGAGACCATGTATATTACGAATTAATTTTAAAATATTTTTATTTTTGTTCTAAGTACTTTGCTACGAGTCAACATTTCTCTTATGACAAAAATTAAATCTAATTTAAGAACGGAAATAACACATGCTCATTTAGAGGATCAATTAAGGTTGCCATTACAACCGTCGACACAAATATTCTTTTACTCTCAATTAATAAACAAATGAAAATATTCTCTGAGATTTTAAAATTATTTAAGAATTTTTCTATATTGGTCGTATAACTTAGTTGCTATTATTTTTCTTTTGTATTTCTTTATATTGTAATAAATTATTTAGAAATACCTCTATTTTATTATTTTCGTTTAAAGGGGTATTTAAATATGTAATTATTTATTAAAATTCAAAAAACTAGATGAATTTTTGTATACAGAGTGGCGCATTATTACGGCCAAATACGACATGTCTGCTATTATTGATAGGCAGTGTTAAGTTTCACATTTAAAAATTAGCCACAAATATACAGGGTGTTTAGAAATGTAGTATCAGACAATATTGTATTTTAAAAAAGGAATACCATATTTTTTTATTGCATATATGAATATTGCTGAGTTTTACAAGTCAAAAAAAGCAAGACACTTAAATATATTATATCCAAAATATATTATCAATATTACGGTGAAACCCGTATGAGAATCAGAGTTTTAATAAAAACGATATAGTGATTCTCGTGTTAGAATTGATATTGAATGCTCTTAATAGGCTCCTTTTCCTGAGAATTTTTTTTTTTGAAATATTATACAGAGTGTTAATAATATAAATAATTTTTTTATAAAAATAGCTAGTTTTCCAAATTTTTATTTTTAATAATATCTGGTTAATACTAAAATATCCAGATTTTAAATTTAGGACACACTATATATCAAAGGTATTGAGATTTGAGCCTGATTCCGTCGAAAAAACCGTTCTTTTTTCACAAAGTTGAATAAGAGTTTTATTTGCAAAATTTTGTGAGCGTCTCCTTTGTACCGTTCTTTTGATCCAGCATATTAAAGAAAAATACAATGGCTTAATGTCCTGGTAAAAAACACGAAAAAATTAATTTGTTAGCATAAAGACCTCAACAATATTTTTGCTGTTAGGTAATTATTTGCCAACAGGGTTGCATAATACATGATCAGTTTGGGATATTAAAAAATGTGTATTCACCACATGGAACGATTCTAGGAACAATTTTTGAAAATATAGGTAGGTACATAGTTATAAAACATTAATTTCTAGTCGTGTGGTAATAAAAATATTTGCATTAGATTTTAATAAGAGACGCTAATAAATCATTTTAATAAATAAAATATTTATAAACATAAAAAATAGAAGAAACATTTACTCACTTTTCAGAAACTTTTCCTCAATTTCAGAAACTTTTACTCAGTTTTCCATATTATTACATTTGCAATGTTTCAGTTATTTATTTATTAAAAGCATTAGTAGTCCGAAATATATAAATTATTTAATAATAATTATTTAATAATAATTTATATGTGTTAACATAAATAACTATATCATACACCCATACTGCATTCAATACAAGTAAATAAATTCATTTTGTTAAAATTGTATTCATTCACAAGTTGGAAAACGGCACGATTAAATATTTATTGCGATTCTCTGCACAGGGGATAAAAATTGTAAATTTTTATAGCCTCTCAATAGTTCGAGGATGAAAATATTTTACTTCAACGGATTACCATAGAAAAAAGAAATAAATAACTGAAAGTTTCAATATGTAATAGTTACTTTAATTTCGAGCCAGGACATACCTTCTATCATATTCGGACATACCAGGTTTTCTATAAAGGAGAATGTATGGAAGTGGACACCATTTTATTTGTGTTTCAGATAAATAAACCGATAATCACCATACTTATTCTACTAAATATCTAATACAATATAATATAAATATGAAAAAGATAAATTATATTTATCTGAATTTCTAGTTTTTCCAAAGCGTTTTAAAAATGTATTCAAATCTGGCCCAGGTTTCGGTATCTGACATACCATTTTCCAACATTGACAACAAAGTAATTTTGATTTATAAAAAATTAAATAGGTTTATAATTTTATTTTCTAAGAATTTCATTATTAATGGTATTCATATCTCAATTTTTATTTTTAATATTGCAATTATTACACTTTTTTAACGAAACAAAACACAATGACATTATCTATTCATTAAAGTAAATTAGAAATTTAATTAAATTTTTCCAAGAAACGACCTAGCTTTGGTATGCACAAAAGAGGTCCTTTCGCGCCTTTTCTGTAATCCTTTGATCCTTGTTAGCTACCTCGCAGGACCAGTTTGCTGACTGTAAATTGTCATGAGAATATTTCTTGACCCCTCGCAGATTACAACGAGCTGGCGTGATCCTTTAATATGTTAACTGAACTGAAGTGACTAAAGATAAATCACTAAAACGACCGAACTGTGTATGCTAATTTTTCTGGAATTAAAATTAGGTAAAGTATAAAGTTGAAAAGGAGGTTGAAATGGTGATAAAAAATGTATTTAAAAACACGGACGAAAATTATTGGTATATTTTTATTTATAATATATCTCGGTACCAGTCCATGCAGTGACAATTCACTAGAACTAGTTTTCTATTTAGAGTTTTCGATAAGACTGAAAGAATTTATGCGTAACGTAATCTTTTGCTATCGATGAGAAGGACTGTAAGTGTGTGGAAATATTTTAAAATTACCTACGTATGAATCATTAGGGCGTCATTTCCGAAACAATCCCTTTAAGCCAAGAAATAAATTATTAGTTTTCAATAATATTTTCGTATTCACTGTGTGGGTTCCGTTTTTACTTGAACAAACTTCTCCTTGCACAAACTTCACTTTGTAGAAATTACAATGAACGACTTTATGCGCGGCGTAACATTTTATTGCCTATTGAGTGAAATATAATGGAGAACAGAGTAATTTAATGTTGACCGTTCATAAATCATTTATGCCATTTTCGACACTCATTAAAAATAATCGGTTTCATTAGAACAAACTTTCACTTTTGCACAACGTGTATTAAATTAGAGCTTTTATTTTGGTTACTGACAAATCATTAACTTTATAAAATTGAAAATGGGGGATTATTTTTACTTTAGCGTTTGATGAACAATAACTTTATTTGAGAGCGGAGTTTGTATGTCTTATCAGTTTAGTTGCTGGCGACACACTCTTCTGACGTTTTGGAATTTGACGAAGAAACGGAAAAGATGATCAGATTTTATTGCTCAATTATGTGGTCAGTTGGAGCTTGTTACATTGGTCAAATCTTGAGGCGTATATTAGCAAGTTTTTGATTGGTTGAAGTTAAAATACAGCTGTTTTGGGTACATGACTAACCTTATGTGGGTGTTTAAAGAAAGTACCGTGTGCACTAAGGTGAATTAGATATTGATTTAACTTGTTTAAGATATGTAAATATTAAACAGATAACTTAAAAGTGATGAGTTCTTAATTTAGTAACTTGATATATAGAGACAATATTGACAAATCAGGAAAGGTCATTAATAATTATGACTTTAACCTACTTCTTTAAGTTCGCCGAGTGACAGAACTATTTCTTTTGGCCGATGTTAAGCAAATTAACTTTAGAATGTATTTGGGGCAATTTAACTTTCAAGTTGAAAGCAATCGACTGTTTATCTTTATGGTGAATAACAGGCAACCCCTACTTTTACGAGTTGTAAGAGAAGCGTTCTTGTGAAAGTAACATAACATAACAAATATAAAAATGGCTTAGTGGTTATTTTCATTCTATTTAGAAGGTCTTAATAAGTAATTAAATTTATCTTAGAGTTGCAGATCAATAGTAAATAGTGATCTTAAAAATTATAAATTCTTTGAAGTAGAATAGATCTTTCAAAAAAATCCACAAAGGGTTTTAGAAAATTTATTACTGAAATGTAAATTTGATACTTCAAACTATATAAAAAATTATTGATTGTTTATTATGGATGTAATTTTTATGTAATATAGCATGTTTGAAAAACCGGATCGAATAAGACAGAATCGTTTTATAGGGTTTTCCTGTCCTGGATTTGTAAACTGAATCCGATCAAGAAAGTTTGGTTTAATTGCATTTATTAATTTAGTGACCTTTTACCTCCAGAATGAGTGTTATAGTGCTGAAACGGAAAAAGTTTCTATTTTCCTCATTAATACAATACGGCTGTCGATTGATTAACCACACAGGATTTCCAGTCGGAAAAAAAAACAGAATGTTACATTAACATTCATGTGTACAACCCGAAAGTTTGGGAAGAATTAAGCTAGACAAAAATAAAATTAGCATTCTGCAATTTACAGAGCTATTTATTTCGACAAATTTTGGTTGCATATACATTGACATTGAAATTGACAAAAACCTTTTTAGATCGGCTTTTATTAATATTCAATCGAAAGACCCTGTAGCGTTTCGATGATTTTAAAGCATTAACGTTAAAAAGTTTTGTTCACCCCTAGTATTTAAGAGACGCAAAGGTTCGTCTAGTTTATAAATTTAGGTCCCACATGTATTTTAACCTAAAGGAAAGGTTGATAAATAAAATATTTTGAATCCTGGTACTTGGTTCTCTATCCGATGACGTTTCTTACTTACTATTTTGACTGTCGATGCTCATCCGTCGGATTTTCAGTGTAGCAGAATAAGTTAACTCCGTAAAATTATACTACTATGCCGTTACTATTCTTTGTTTCATTAAAACTTTAAACTTAAAAAATCTGAATTAAGGGTACCACATATTTCTTTTTTTGTTTTGAATTATGCATTTCTCAGTTTTCAATCCTTTTTCGAAATTTTGCAATTTACGATTTCATGCCTTTTCGTTGGCTCTTAAACGTGCAACGTTTGTATTTTTTTGTTATCAGAATTTAACACAAAATATGTCGATAAATGATACATTCTCCATTTATAAATCACTCTTTACGATTTAGCTCTAGTGTTAGTTGTTCAGTAATCTTTCTTTATTATAGACGTTCACTCCATCATCATATAAACATCCATGTTGTAGAGGAGTGCATGTAAATTTCAATAATCAAAATAATAAATTTTACTTCAAACATACGAGTACATTGCTATCAGAATCAAACATTACCCTCTCGATACCAAAAATAGGTTACAATGTTGTTACACGGTTTGCTTATACTGCCAGCATTCGCGACAGGATAAAAGAATTTTTAAAATTCAATACAACTGTCCCTCCGGGATACGTCTGTACTATTTCAATCTTCCTGCAGTAAATTGCCTTTTTTATTTTCAGAACGGGCAAGCTTCACTACCCAACGAATGTATGCGGCCCTCTGTTTGAGGAGGAATTAGAGTTTTGGGGGTTGGATTCCAACCAGGTGGAGCCGTGTTGTTGGAGCACGTACAGCGTCCACAGGGACACGCAGGTGAGTGCCAGCTTAATGCCACAGAGAAAAGGTTCAGGTGCTTATTGGGAAAGAGGTTGTTGTTTTATTGTGAAAAAATAGAGCTTCCAATACTGACTCGCATGGAAGTCTAAAAAAATGAGGACTATAAAGTTAAGCTGCCTAAAATAATTAAAATTATAATTAGTTGTATATATCTGTAAAAAAATAAAAATGACCAAATTAGGAAGAATAATAAAAAGAAAGAAATGTACTAGTAGATTAAAAGAATTTGTTAGTCAAAAAAATGTAAACGTACAAATACAAAACATGAAATATATGTACTTGAAGGATTTTAGAATATCGTATAGTTTTAAGTATATTTTATCTTTCACATTTATTGTGGATAGATTCCACAAAGTAAGGGAAGAATCAATCAATAAAATGTAAATTTGTTCACAATATAGACTACTACTGGTTCGTGAATTTGTTGTCTATGTATATATTAAGCTTAAAAGAAAACTTTGAGACCCCTACTTTTGTTAATTTTGTCAACGCTATTCGGTTTCATGCTAATTATCTTCAGGTGATTATGTTTCTCTTTCTCAAATTTTCTTTGACATTTCTTTCATTTCCTCCTTAGCCGTTCTCTTTTCTTCTTTCCTTCAGGTGTCTTCCATGTTATCTTCTTGACTACTTTTCGCATTATTCGCATCTCACTTCTCTAAATAGCTTAACCATCCCAGTCTTTTACTTTAACAAAATTATTTACTTTAAAATTCACATATATATTGTACAGCTCGTTGTTAGTTCTTTGTTCCCATCCGAATTCCTTAGCTTGTTAGTTGTTAGTACCCACCTTTCGCATCCACCCAACTCCATAGGGCGGTACCTTGGGACTTGTTAACAGAAAGACATTAATTTTAATTGTTTAGAAAAATTATTTATAAATATTAAATAGATATTGTAATGTCGAATGAAAATATATTTTGAAAATAATTATTTAATGTTAAAATTATTATTGATTATATATTGGAAATTATTACTGAATTGGATTTGGAAATCTTATGTTAATGTTGGTCAAGTGACTGTTTGGTAAAGTCGGAACTTTGCATATATGGGTATAATTTCTGATTTTAGAATTTTTCCTCCTGTACATCTCTTCGCCTTGCTTATCCTAAAATTTATTTCTTCTTGCTTACATTCGTTATTTATTAAAATCTTCAAATACGTTTATTTTTCCCCTTCTTCTATTTCCAGCATATTCCTAGGTGAATGTTTAGTATTGAAAAAGTTTTATGCATCAAATGAATTATAAGCAGCCAGTTTATTTGTACGGAAATATTTGAGTTTTATAAGGGATAGTTATATCTGTATGAGTTGGAATTCCATACATTTTTTCATAGTTATATCTGAGAAATTTTTGGAACTGGAGCAAATTTTATTTTTGGATGCAAGTTATTAATAAAATTAAAAAAATCTAATTATCTATCAATACCTGTAAAAACAATCTATGATCAACACATCTATAACAAACCAATATATTTTTGTAAATAATTAAAAAGTTTTTGTTCCAAATTTTCCATAAAAATATTTGCCAAAATTAATATTGGGTAATCCTTCATTTTTAATATCAAATTTATTATCAAAAACATACTAATCTTGACTCATACACAAATTAAAAAAGTTTATAATTTTAATAGTTAAAATTTACTTAATGTTTTTTTCTTCTTCGAAATATTTAGTTACCATTGATATAGATTCAGATGGAGGGATTTTTGAAAATATGGTATTAGTAATAACATCAAATGAAACTAATTTTGTTTTTTTTTTAATTTATTAAGTTTTTGAATAAACTAATCACTATTTTTATATGTATCTTGTAATTCTGGTGCTTGCGGATTTTTTTGAATGATATGTTTTTGTCATAGTTGTTAAAAAGAATAGTTTATTGATTAACTAGTTCCCTAACATTATTTGAAAAATTTTTAGTTGCACCTTTATTAAGTATTTTCAAGTCGTTTGATTTGATAAATTTTATTTTTGATTTGTAATCATTTGTATTTAAAATGACTTATCTGATTTCGTGACGGTTAGGCCATTTCTGGTACTTTATTTTTAATTTTTTTAGAGCTAAAATATATTAATTTCTTTGTCAAAATTGACAGATTCCGTTTTTTAAATTAACTTCTAAATTTGTAGTTTTTTGTAGTAAAAATTATTTAACTATAATTTCAGAGCTATTTAGATTATTTATCAATTTATAGGGTATATTTTAAGTCCCTTATTAAGAAATTGTATTTTATTGTTGAATGACAAGTTTTCAAAACATGCTAAAAATGTGTGTTTATTTGTACCGTTGTAATGTGTTTTATGGTACTGACGTTGAGTGACCTCTAAATTCTTCGATTTATTTGATTGCTTTAGAAATTTTTAATGTTTCATTCTACTGATATCCTCTCAAATCCGCTAATCTAGAATATCAAATTCAAATTAATGTAATATGTGTATAATTGATTTCAGAATTTATAGTTTTTATATTGATATCTAAGGAGTGTCTTATTTTAAACCAATTCCAAGTTTGCTACGTAAGAAATTTAATCTCAAACTACCCTTATTAAATTTGCCCTGTGACATATGCGTCCAATTGTCTTAGGACAATTGGGGAATTCACCACGACTAAACTCGAAGCCGGAGGCGTGGTCCGGAATTTCAAAGATCTTTTACTATATAAATAAAAAAAAATGGCCGCCAGTAAATTCCACACCTAGAAATTGTTCACCAACCACAACAAATAAATATAAGTCAAACACAGTCTCTCAATAGTTGATAAATTTAATGAACAAAGAACCAAAAAGGAAAAATTTAAGTAATTATAACAAGCGTCGACCAGAGAAAATAAAAAAATTACAATGTTACATTAAGAGTAAGACAAGAATACAAGAATCACTCTTCGTATTTTGTTGTTCTACGAAGACATTTTTGACAAATAATTCATAGTGGATGTAATATTACCAAATGGGGAAAAACAGATTTAAATAGTTATATAAATACATGTTTACCAGGACTCGTATGAGCTATCAAACCACCAATTTTCACTCTTCAATACGAATGTATCTTTCGCGAGAGAAGGAAAGTAATAATTCAACACGACACCAAACACAACATACATTTCCCAACAACTAACTAAGTTTTAGTAGGAGGGAACTTAAAACTAAAAAAAATTGTTGGGGACTATAAAATAAATACCAAGAATTGAAATAATTGCAAAAGGTGGTTAATTTCATTTAGCAAGTATTAACCCACCTGTGATATACAAAAAGATCGAGCTGGGTTGTTAAGAACCCTGGTAGGAGATACTTTCGCACTCTACCAACAAAAAAAAAAACTCTCACAAATCCAAGTCAAGTCAAAAATTCAAAATATTTCCACAATTACCCTGACGTCAGGCAAAAATCAAAATACCAATTGGTGGACGTTTACCAACCCGATGGTAAATTCTCGGGTGGATCTATTATACCACCCAGCCAACAGGGCGAGATAACAACGAAAATCTAAGAATTTCTCCCAATTTGTCGGAAAACAATGGTAGAAATGGTCCAGGATTGAAACTTGTTATTAGTCGTCAGGTGGTTTCTCCGACATATAAGTTCTGAGATATTTTAAGTGCCAAACGCCCTTAGATAGATAGGTAGAAGACACTAAATGTTTTTGAAAATGTTCAAGCTTGGAATTATATTGAGCAGGAGTACATTCAGAATCTTTTTCAAGGTATGCCAAGGCCAATACAAGCTGTCATTAGAGCACGAGGAGGCAACACTCGCTAATAAACTGATACTTTTCTTTTTCGGTTTGCTATTTATTACTTTTTTTACCAGTTAATTAATTATAATAAAAGCATAACTTTTACTTTTTAAACTAACTTTGTACACTGTTTGAATCTTTTTTAATGAACCATTGGAGTGGGGGTATTGCGTAAAGTCGAAGTGGCTGAAAGAATAATTATATTCCAAATAGGGGAAATAAAATATTCATCTTCTCTGTTGATGTTATTTGGATGTTTTTGTATTTCAAGTTTCCCGAATTTTCTGATGGTAGAAATTTGGAGCTTTCGCTAGAACTACTGTGATACCAAATAGAACTGGTGACGCGCAGCTAAGAGTTGATTACGTAATTCTTTTAACTGAGATGGTAGTGTGAGGTGTAGTAGACACCTGTTGGCATGGTTTGGTTTCTATATACAGAGAAACCTAACGTACCCTTAGGTTTTCTCATGACTCATACATCCAGATACGGGAGGGGAGCCATTGGATTCTATGTCTATGATAAACTTTAGGTTGGAGTGTCGGATGTTTAGATGATTCAGAAAACCTGGAAGTGTATGTTGACCATGAGGCCAAACGGTAAAAGTATTGTCTACCTAATGGATAGACACTTTATGTTTGAGGTGTAAGGTTTCAAGCCTCATTTGTTCAAAGGCTTTCATGAAAATATTAGCAATAACTGGGGACAACGATGAACCCATTGGGTTGGTTGAGATCTGGAGGTAGTTTTGAGAAGTAAAATATATTCAGGTAAAATATTTTTCCACCAATTGAAACAGATAGCATCTTTTGTCTGCAATTTGTCTACTTGGTTAAAAAAAAATCTGGATTTAAAATATTTTTCCAATTAAATCTTCCTAGACCAGAAAATATCTTTTTGCGTATTAAAATATTATTTTTGCATGAAACTGAGAACTAAACTGGCAGTACGATCCAAGTAGTAACGTTTAATCAGAATGATTTGGAAATGTAGGTATTATCTTAACTCGTAAATAATTTGCTCGCTAACGAGGAACTTTTACCTTAACTATCATAATTAATTATAGAACCAGCTTTTAATGCGTGTTTCCGTATTATTGTGTTGCAAGCAGATAGCAAGTTTTAAATTTCGTTATCAAAATTTTAAATTCCAGATAAATATGACATGAGATCCCCTATTAAGAAATGTATGTTTGAGAATATTTCGCAGTAATTTATGAAAATTCAGATTCAAGAATTATTTTTTGTTATGCCATGATACAATAGGTTAAAATGTTTTATTCAAAATCTACTGTAAAGACATTTATAATTTGTGAGTTGTCAGATGTGATTTTTTCAAGTTTGTCATGTGTCATTTTAAATATTCTAGAGCTCATCTTTCTGAAGAGCAAAAAAGTAGAAATATTTTTTTTTCATAATTTGTTTCTCCAAAACATTCACATTTTTCAAATTTAGAATTATTCGGCATTTTATAATCTCCTGATTTTAATAAAATATATTCCCGATATTATTTTTCAATTACGGGAATTACATTATCATTGTTGCAAAATTAATTAAATAATGGATAAAGCTGTGGCACACAATCACAAAATGATTAGAAGTTTGAAATGAAATTGTGTAGATCTTGGAAGGCTTAATGTTTAAAATTTTCATACACCGTTTGATAATTCCAAGAGTAAAATCAGCTTGTTTCACGGAAAGGAATTAAAACCAGGAGTAATACAATTTGTATTTTATAAATAATGTATTTGAATTTATTAATTTTCTCTCTAGGTATTATTTATTTTGCTTAATGCATACATTTTCGGTAAATACTAATAAGATTACTTCTGTTTTACCTTTCGTACATACGCTTCATTCTGATAGCTCTAACCATTATGCCCGCGTCTGGAAATAATCTTCCAGAACGGCGAGTGTTCACTTACTTCGTGTTTATTTGCTGCAGTAAATCCACACTTGCATAAATAAACAACAAGCCTAGCGCATCCGCTAGGTATACAGCGTATACTGCAGTTTTGTGCTTGTGTTGTTTCTCAGACAAGACCATGAGATGCACTATATACAATGAAAATATTTTTCAGAAAGTCCGCAACGGTGGACATTTATCATAGAATCCCGGAGAGAATTCTGAGTAGAGCCGATTTTTTGCTTAGACGTTCATTCAGCACGAATAGGATTGGGGCCTTATTGAAATTTTTATAGAATTACGTGTTAGTCAGGTAGATTTATTTTAAAACAAATATTGTTTTGAAAATGTTCGGAAAATGTGGATATGCTACTAGAAAATTTCATATTCACGGAGTTCCTTGCCCGGATATATCAGAAAAAAAAACCAAAAAGAATTTTGTGTTTGCATTTTATCGATAAATATCAAATAATAATCACGCACATTGCTTATACAGGGTTGGGATAACGTATGGAACCAAGTAAATATCTTTAAAACGAAACGGACGATATTTATGAAATTTTGTAGGTAAGTGCACTGGGGCAAAATGCATCCACAAAATCCCTAACCGATCTATCAGAGTGTGGAGGTGCTCTATCTTATTGAAACCAAACATTTTGTGGTAACTGCCCATTCTGTTGAAGTGTAGGAATAATTTGGTTATTCAGTAAATCTAAATACTTATCACCATTCAAGTTTCCGTCTGTAAAAAATGGGCCTATATAAAATTTCACTTTTCAATATCTTCCCTACAGAACGTCGACTTATACCATGGTTTAGTGCCAAAATTGTGGTAGAAGTTTGAGGTGATTCTTTTAAATCAATTGCAATGTTTTGTCTAATAGTTTCGTTCGTTGCAGGCCGCGGTCTCCAGGTTTTGGCACATTTTTGATCATCCCTGATGTATTAAAACATTGTAATGTTTTAGTAACTGTTGAACGTGATATAGGATTGTTTTCAGGATGCAAATGATTAAACATATGACACACTTCTTCATCAGTTCTACCACGATCACCATAACCGATCATCATTAATATTTCAATACGATCATTTTCACTTAAATGAACTATTCTTAATCGTACAATTTATTTCCGAAATTACAATTTGACAGTTTGGCAACAGTTACCTACTAGATAGTACTCGTTTATTTCTTACTATTAATACAAACAATATGAATTTGTATATCGAAATGGTATGTACGTATTCAAAATAACACGATCTTTAAAAATCTGCAAAGATATAGAGGGTATTTCCGGTTAAACCGGAAGTATATTATTAACAAAAAATATACATAGCTGCATTTTGCCCCATTGCACTTACCTACAAAATTTCATAAATATCGTCCGTTTGGTTTTAAAGATATTTATTTGGTTCCATACTTTATCCCAACCATGTATAAATACAGTGTGTCCATGGATGGGGTCCCCAAGGGGGAAAAAATCTTTATTATTCATTTTAAGACCAAAAGTCATTCTTTATAAAAAGTTCTGCTTGTTGAGAAAATGGAGTTGCCTTATAAAAATTTTAGATTAAATGTACAGGGTATTAATAAATTAGGAAAATATGAAAATGCTTCAAGAGGGAAGTACCATTATTTATTATTTTTAACAAAAATTTTATAAAATAAAGTTGTTTATAAACTAGCATAGAGACTAAATACAAATTTTTAAAATAAAATTCCAATATTTTAAAATTATTCTACATAACTACCTCCCACCTCGACACATTTTTCCGCTAACTTAATAAATTTATCGTACACTTTACGAATTATTTGCAGCACATTCAGTTCATGGATTGCTTCTTCTATGCGCTCTTTTAATATTTCTCTATCATGTGGAAGATTATTTGAGTAAACCTTTTGTTTTAATGCACCCCACAAAATGAAATCTAGTAATGAAAGATCAGGCGACCTAGCTGGATAATTAATTGGGCCGAACCTCCCTATCCACCTTGCGCCAAAATGATCATTTAACCATTGTCTGACCAAGGCTGTGCAATGAGCAGGACAGCCGTCTTGTTGCCAAAACATATTACTACGAACTTCTGGATCTAAAGTATTAAGAAATGGTAAGACAAAATTTTCCAAAATGTTCAAATACACGTGTTGGTTTAAATTTTCCTCTATAAAATATGGACCAATGATCCGATCCAAAAACTGACACATGTAAATAAAATGCTGACATAACATGAACGTATACAAAATCGGCTATCTTGATTTTTTTTGTAAAATGCAAATTATTACATGAAAGTAATAATTATTAATATTCAATTTTAAAATATTGGAATTTTTATTTAAAAATTTGTATTTAGTCTCTATGCTAGTTTATAAACAACTTTGTTTTATAAAATTTTTGTTAAAAATAATAAATAATGGTACTTCCCTCTTGAAGCATTTTCATATTTTCCTAATTTATTAATACCCTGTACATTTAATCTAAAATTTTTATAAAGCAACTCCATTTTCTCAACAAGCAGAACTTTTTATAAAGAATGACTTTTGGTCGTAAAATGAATAATAAAGATTTTTTCCCCCTTGGGGACCCCGTCCATGGACACACTGTATATATATATTAAGTAAAATAATATAACTCTCCATGAAAAGGAGAACAATAATAAAAATAAATATTATTAAAAAATAATAAGTACTTGTTCTTATTTAACAAATATAATGCAAATGCGGAATATTATATACAGGAAAAACCAAACCATCTATTGAAGTTAGAGTTGAATTGCATCGAACTCATATACAATGAATAAGGGAAAATGTCTAAATCTGAAAAATCATAGTATATATGAACAGATTACTATAATCTTATAGAACTAAATAGAATCAAAGAAAGAAGAGGATAAATAAAAACATAATACAAACATGTAAACAGTAATATTGTCTCTGAATATTTTATTTCCGATTTGCCAATGAGTATAGAGTTTTTGCTCATGGTCTGCTTATCACGTGACGGACATGCATTGTACATTTGTTTTCGCTGCTGACTCTGAGTTTACCTAATCAGTGACGTAGAACAAGTTACATCACCAATAGTTTCAACACATTATTGAGACAATACAAATAATTGTCTCTGAGGAAATTTTTGAATTTAAAGAAATGGAAATTCAATCTTAAGTGAAGCTACTTTCAAAGATAACCATGTGCATAGTTTCCCCATAAACATTCCACTTGCATAAGTTACACTTTACTGTGAGACAAAATATAAAAATTTTGTCGAACCGGTTTTCTAAAATAGAGGTGTTAGTGGGGTTAAAATTATTGTTTGGTTGCCACTGACTTATTGTTTTAATCTGTAACTAATGTCTTCTTTTGGTTATATTATTTTGATGGTTTGCAGTTTTTTCATTTTCAAATTTGTGAAATAAAGTAGTAAATAACTGATAAAATGATTTATTTTTTAACAACACTTTACATAGAGTGGTTTCCAGAATAGTGGCACAAATTTTCAATATTTTACTAATCACAACTTAAACTAACTTAATCCCGGAGAGATTTTGTCTAATGAGTCATTATACATGTAAACTCAAAATTTAGAGATAATTTAAAATTTCTTATGACTGTCGGTAAGTTACTATGAAATTAACTCGAACGATGTTCCGATATACTCACTTCAAGATCTTAAAGGAGAAATTGTAATGCATTCTCACTTCTTCATAAGATCTTCTCTTACGCTTCGTATATGGGATTAAATATTTCCTCTGAAACTATATAGATAATTATTAATCCAGAATTTGGTTGAATAAGGTTGCAAAATAATTTTAAAATCTCCAATTTCACTAAGTCACAATCATTTTTATACTGTAGGTAAATTCCTGATATTGTAGTTATATTTATCCTTAATGGATAAATTTCTTTTCCGATGTATAGCTGTATTTATTTTAAGTTATTGAAATAATTTCTCTGGTGTTTCTGCGAAAGCGTTTTCGATAAATAATATTGCGGCAGCGGCTCTGGCACAACCACGCGATTTTATATTTCTAGATTAAACAAGAAAACCACTATTTCGAATTCCCAGTGGAATAGAATGATAAATGTCCCCTGCGAAACAAACCGAAACCAAAAAAAACCATATTGTGCAGGAAAAATATTTACGATGCAATTGGCGTTAAAAAGTTGGAAGAATGCTCTTAATTTATCGATATATCAGTATTGGAATAAAAAGTGGCTCTAATACAATTTTAAAGTCAATCAAAGTATTTCTCTTTTTGCCAATGATTTAAAAGATCGTGAAATCGATTTGACTTACTGTTTTAGAGTGGAATTTAATTTTTTAGCAATATTCTTATAGAACTTTTAAGATGTTAAAAATATTTAATTGTTTCAAGTGGTCACAGGATTATTTTTAAGTTCATTACAGAATAATTTTCATTATAAAGAGTAGAAATAGTTTTCAAATTTTAAGATAGGATTTAAATTACTGATACTGATTCTTTGTTTCTTTGATTCTTCTTTTCGTTAACTTTCAAACCAGATTTGTTACCGCTTCTATTAATTCCTGTGTGATCTTTATTAGCTCCATTTACTTTTTGTAAGTACTACGTAAGTTAAGTCTGGTGATTTTTATATATCAGTGTTCCGTCCCTATTAATCTTACTTTTTCTAATAATATCTTCAAAGAAAAGATTAAATATTTCCGTCGAGGACTAGTCCCCCAATCTTAGCCCTTCTGATATTTTAATCTATTCGGTAAATCTTCTATTTTTTAAAGCAGTACTCGTAGCCTCCAACTAATTGCTATGCTTGGTTCTATAATTTTTTTCAGTGGTGTTGTTGACACTTTTCATGTTGTATCTAGCAAGTTAATGCCCCCATAAATATTGCAGTCTGTAAGGTCTCCTTTCTTGTATACCTATTCAGCAGAGAGATGCTTTGTTCCAAGATTCGGGCATACTTTTTATTATCAGTTCCGCGAGTTCCTTCATTAGTATTTCTTCTCATTATTTAATATGTTCTGCAGTTATTGCGTTCTCTCCTGCGTTCTTATTATTTTTCATTTTAAATATTATTTCCTGTATTCTACTTTGTTTGGTTTTGCATCAATTTTCTCTCAAATTTCTTCTTTTTACTTATTAATTAGTCACACTGGACCTGTGTTCTATTTAGCCTTTTGTTCGGTAAGTGTTCAAAATATTAATTCCATCTTATCTTCTTCATTTTTGTCTCCTAATAATTAGCCGTCGTCACTATATATTTTCTTTCTATTTCTTCTTTTTTAGGTATTCTACAGTTTTTCTGAACTTCTCTCTTAGTTTATTTATTTTTACTTGTTGCCTCTTCCTAGATTTATGTTAGCTATTACAAGCAAATGATCGGAATATTGACCAATTTTGAATTTTTCATCAATTAGTATATAGTCTATTTGGTTTGTGTTTCTGTAGTTCCTGTTATTACCCAAGTGTCTTTGTAGAGAATATCGAAACGATTTTCCTCACCTCTAATTAATATTAGCTTCCGCGACGATGGTTGATGGTCAAATTGGTAATAACCGAAGAGGCGTTTCAAGGCCAGTCAATTTGCCCTAATCTTGCAAAAAAATTTCAACGCTCGCAGATACAGACGCTTGTTAGGTACAAAGAACAACATGGTGACGTTAAGTTAGTTAACCTATTATAACCGTCTTTTTGTCATCAAAAACCGATAAATTTGTATTTCATTAGTTTTACGATAAAAGTATTCTTATCCTTAGTATGCTTGTTGTCCCTTCTTGGTATATATTTAAATATTTCCACATTCCCCACTTTCAAATTTGCATTGCCAAAAACTATTTCTATATGTCTTCTTGGGATTTCCTCAAGGACTACTTCTGAAATCTCGTAAAAAATGTTTTTTTCGTCTTCCTCCTCTTCTTCTGTGATTGTTTATATGTTTATTATTGTTATTTTCCTATTGTTTTACTTTTAGTTCTAAGGTGTACATTTTTTCGGAAATGGCCTTAAAAATCTGTTTGTCTGTTTGTTTACCAAAAAACCTATTCCGAATCTTCTGCTGTTATTTCTAAAAAACTATAATTCCGTTGAATTAATTTTTTTTTAAGTGTGTTGCTTGCAAGGCCAGAATATCAATTTTATTTTTGCTTCTTTAGTCAATCTTTGGATAACTCCCTCTTGGAATATTCTGTGCAAATTCCTTGCTCATCATTTGCTTATTATTACTTTTATTTAACTACTTGCTTAATACGATAGTCTCTTTATTTATTCTGTCGTCATTTCTTTTCCGTACAAAATTCCATTTTTTGGGACAGATCCTTGGTTAATATTGGTAAATCCCTCTTTTTGGTTACATGTACATGCTTGTTCCTTAACGTTTATTTTTTTGAAGTCTAGTTTCACATATTTTCCTTAGCTTTTTCTTTATTTCTTATCATTACTGTTTTTTCATTATTAATGTGCACACCCTTTGTGGTCAGATTTTTCATCTAACTTTTCTCTTTATCATTATAAAACATTTTTCCCTTACTTTATAGCCGTCTTCTCCTAGCTTTTTTTGCATGAATAACTTCATGTGTTGTACCCGTTACCACAGTGTTATTTCTTGTTATCTCTTTTTCCATCTACGAAATTTGCGGTAAGATTTAGTCGTTGCTTTGCCACGTTTAACTATGTAGTCGGCTCATAATTTTCTATTTGTAACTGCTACCGGTGATCTTTGTTTTTATTTCTAATATCGCGTATTTCTTTTATTATTATTTTTACCATACTTTTGATATTTTCTCCTTTATTTTTTGCTCGTCGGTGGAGAAATCGTTACTATTGGTCAGTTTGAGTTAAGTAAATGGATTGCGTAAAAGGCCCACCCACTTCAACTATACGGAGGTATGTCCTTTATTTGAAATTTTCTACCGTTTGGAAGTGATGCCATAAATTTATTAATGATTTACCTTCTGAGTGACCTTATATAGACTACTAATACTGATAAGTTTTTAATTTTTTGGTATATTTTAAAAATAATTAAATATTGGAAATTCTTACTTAACTCTGAAATGCACTTTCTTAAGCTTACTTTAACACTAATACTGTTATTAAATTCTTACAACTCGCATACCAGTTTATTGGATTTTAATAAAATGTATGTATGTGGGTTTAACAAAGTTTATTTACAGAAAAATTTTACAAATTTAAATTACAATTCAATGTGCATACAAGCGATTCTAAATTCTCTACGTTGAACTTATTACTCTCTACTGTCAGTTTTTCCGTATTTATCCAACCAAAGTATTACAATACTTTATTATTTAAAAGATTTGTGAGTTTTAAAAATGTTGATTTTTAAGTTCCTAATAAATCAACAAATAATAACGAAGCACTGGTTGTACACTAATTAATTTCTAACAGTGTCAATTTCATTTGAAAAGCTATGGTACTTCAGAAAAAGACAAAGGAAAAATCCTTTTTAGAGTATACTGTTTGTATGAGCTTCACTGCTTTTTTCAAAGACAAGTATTGAATTTATTTTAAAGCTAATTATGTCCAAATTGCATGTCTATTTAAACCCCAGCGAAGCAGATGAAATGAACTGATGACGACATTCTATAAAAATGTGAAAATGTGTTCCGAATGAATGTTATCATGATTTACAAAAACATGCACTTGACTGGTTCCATTTCATTTCAATATCTGTGTGGAAATGTCGTTATTATTCATTTTTCATGCTACGGAAAAATGTATTCATCGCAGCTTGTTTTTAAATAATGTTTCATGTTTCACGAGACAGAATTTAAAAATTCAGCGATTTCTTTGGTAAATATTAATTTTTGCCAGAGTTTTGTTTTCATTTTTAAATCAATTTTTATCAGTATGTCGACTACAAATAAATTAGAAAAATAATATTGTTGAATTTATTGATTTTCTACAGTCCTTTTGCGGCTAAAGCTTAAGAAACAAATTGTGCTCTATTATTCTAACCAAATCTGTATTTATTCTATTTCTAGAACTAAAATTTGTTAGATAATTGCTGTTCAACTATCTATTTTTTTTTTCAGGCTACTTTGGCAATCCTTGACAAGCTGGATATAGACTCTGCACGGCCAACAGATGAGGAGGTGGCCAGGATGTTTGGTTACGAAGAAGCTTTCTACGCGGGCACCCTTAGTAAATGGCAAAGGCTAAAGCCCAAAATTTGGGCACTTTTCGACGAGCCATACTCCTCTTCGCAGGCCAAGGTACCACCGTTCAATGTGCAGCACCGAAATGTGATTATTAACTTTAACTAACTTGGGTGTGATTTACAGTTTTCTGATTGAAACAAGTAGAAGTTGACCTTTTCGTTATATGTTTGGTGTTTCTAATCTGTGTTAACTATGAATTTTTGACAACAAAAGTAATTAATTGTTCTTTTTATTTTTATTTTTGTTGCTTATTATTTTTTAGTACTTTTTTATTTAAATTTTGACCTATTTACTACTTCTCTCTTGATTCTTTTTAATACAAATAAGTCACCCATATACTGGTGTATCCATTATTTTAAATTTGTAGTTAACACAAGAAAAATCGTACCTGTTAAAAAAAATTTAAGATCAAATGAAATGTTTCATCCACCAAGTTAGTTCTGAAATGCACTCTCAATCAGAAATATATTATTTTTTGCACATAAAAATATTTTATTGGATTAAATGAGTTTGAGTTAGTTAATCAGGTTTTAAAAAGGGTTTTGTTAATTTGAACTAGAGTAAATAAACAAATTAATATAAAAAAAACTAAAAAGGGCAATATCGTGCTTACAGATTATTTTTATAGGTTTTTACTAAATAATTCCATATTTTGTATAGGTTTATTTCAAAAAATCCATATTTTAGTTTATTTAAAAAGGGAAGGAGAAATAATTTCTTAAACCTATTTATATACTATTAGATAATTTAGCGAAGGTTGAATATTTTTGGACATTCGTTGACATTCTTGACATTCTTCAACATTGTTGATTTTACTTTTGGTACATTTTCAAACATTTAAAATTTAGATAATTGTGAACATTTATAGAAGTCCTATATAGCGTACAATTTTTGATGTTGAGTTAATTTTTGAGTGTTTTACTCTTTGTCAAACTCTATTGAACCTTTTTGGGTATTATATATTTGTATTAGTGTGTTTACTTAAGCTGGAAGCCTATAGGAAACCTTTTTTAATATTAATTTTAAGAAAAAAGTTTTCTATAAAAATATATGGATGATCTAAACCCTAAGATGAATTAATCAGATATCAATTTTTTTTAGTTACATTCGATGTTAGTTAAGAAATATGAATTTTGCTCAAGAATAAAGTACCTTTATTTGAAACAATATCGAAAATTGTTTGATCAGGATTAAAACCAAAATTTAAATATGTTTTCATATCCACATGCATTAAAAAACGAGTTTATTTTTAATTTTTCGCAACTTACCTTTACATTAGTAATAAAAATAAACAGACTAATTGGACTTAACTTACAATTTTTACAAAATCAATTCAATGACTTCATGGACCTTTACACCTTTACAAGAACGTCAACGTATCTATTTCAACTAGACGATGCCGATGAGGACGTTTCCGGGCTTCTTTCTGCGTTTCAATTATTCAGACCGCAATTGATGGTTTGACGACGTTTCGTCAAGATCGCACTTGTCATCACACTGTTTGCTTCTTGTTGTTAGTACATGGCGTTGTCGGGTTTAGGGCCTGTTGGTTTGTCGTTTTTTCTGGTATGTCCTTCATATTCTCCTCTTTTGATACTAATTTTTCTTTTTTTTTGTACGTTTTATCACAATCCAGGCAAGAGCTCTCATAAACAACGTGGTTCTCTAATAGTATTGTTGTTTTTGGAAGTACTGCGCTGATTTTATTATACTAAATCTGGTTCCAATGTTGTTTTGTGTCTACTCTACCGGTAGGCTTTTCACATTCGGTAAGTTTTTGGTCGTAAGTTATTCTTTTTCTTCTTACGGTTTGTTATTCTTTGATTTAGTCATTCTGGTGATGGTATGTTTATTAAAGCCATTCTATTGCAGTGGGTTGCGGAACATGATAGTTTCTTCGTCGGTTGATTTTTGTAACTTTGTCACTAGGATTTTCACTATTGAATAAAGTTGCATTGGATGGTAGTATGACTAAGCATTAAGATATCGGTCTGTGTTCATTGATTTTCACAACACTGTTTGACTGAAACTTTCATTTTCTTTCTTTTTGTATAAGACGTTGGGAAACAGTAATAGTTTCATACTACTTCCATCGTGAATTTGATTTTGCGCTGAATGTTGTTCTCGACGTGGTACCTTCCATATGTCAAAATCACATATTTGTTGTCGATATATCATAGCTAGGGTTTAGGATTATATATTCGATGTTCGTGCTATTGGGGACAGAAAGTGTTCGTTAAGTAATATGTGATCTATTTCAAAAGGTATTGTTAAATCAGAAATCATGCTCCTTCTCGAAACCAAACAATGAAAATGCGGAAGGAAACCCGGAAACCAGAATAATACATCTCAACTTGAAAGAAAACATATATACATATATATAGAATTTTCCATTTAAGTGAAAGAGATACAGAGTTGGGGAAATAGGAAAAAGCTGACTATTTAAGAGCCCATTAGAGTGTTTGAAACAAATTTTCTCCATCCCTTGCCGTTCCCCACTTATACTTGAAAAAAAAAATATTTTTCATTCTGTTTCGTTCATCAGATTTATTTCACAAAAAAATCAAAAATGGAAAAAAATATATTTTTTGGTATGAAATTCTAAATAATAATAAATCTTTTCTGAGACGTTTTGTTTCTTCAGGATTACTCTCTTCTTATCTTTTTAATTTTTGTAATACGTATCAGTATTTTGTTGTTATTAGGTAGATACAACATTGAAAGACTAATTTATTATATACCACACGTTACGTCTTTTACTACGTTTTGTGTCAAAAATAATCAGTGTTCAAATTTTTTCAACACGATCCTGTTCCTACTGAAAGGCGTGTCTTGCACATTAATGTATGTATTTATTTCTTCGGAAAATAATATTCGTATTAAACTATCGTATTAAAATAGTTCGGAACATGATGACTTTTAAAAAAGTAACAAAAGAATGAACGAAGATATAATATACCTAACAAACTAAACAACCAATAAAAAAATAAATTAAATAATTATAATAAATATACAAATTGCAATCTTCGTTGTTGTATACAATTTTTGTAATAGTTTTTTAACAGATCCCTATTTTTTATTTTAAATGTTCTATATATCTGCTTGTAGTACCAAATACCTTATCTTTTATGTACTCCCAGATAAAAAAAATCTGGGGGAGTAAGATCTGGCGATCATGAAGACCTGGATATTGGTGCATTATAAAAAAATAATCTAGATATTCCGTTAGTATTGCTACATTGTGACATAATGCTCCTATTGATGAAAATATTTAAGATTTGTGTAAAAATTTAAAGCTGAATTATCCAAATATTCTTTAAATTCATGTAGCAAAAAATATAAATACATTTCTCCGTTTAAATATTCACCATAAAAAATAGTTCAATTATTTCATTATATAAAATTCCAATTCACACATTAATTCAAGATCTACCTGGAAAATGTTTCTCTATGAATATGCTCATTTGTATTACTACATCTGAAGTGTCTATTCCTACTAAACCAGCCGTTGTTTGTAAAACGTGATTTATCAGATCATAGTATTTTTCACAGATATTACTTATCTGCTTATTTTTTCTTAACAGCCATCTTGAAAATCTTACTCTCCATTAAAGTCTATTTCATGGAGAGATAATAACACTTGAATTTATTTCTCTTCAGTATTCTTCTTGGTGAACCAAAACTACCCGATTTATTTCTGTACATTGTACTATTAGACACCTTAGACTAGAAGCCGGATCATAATCAAAAATTTTTAACAGTGATGATTATTTTTGATAAAAAACGTCATAAAAAACTCATGATATCAGTGAATAAGTCTTTTAATGTTTTATTGATCTCAACAAAAAAATATTAAAAAAAAAATAAGTTGAGGGTGGTAGCAGTGAAGATTTGATAACGCATTATTATTTTTAATTTCACATCAAATATTTTTTCTTCTACAATTATGAGTATTTCTGAAATGCTAGACGCATCAGATAAAAAATTACATTTTTGGTTTTGGGACCGGCAAGAGATGAAGTAAATTTTTATCAAACACTCTAATGAGCTCTTAAATAGGTAACTGTTTTTCCATTTAACCATCTTTGAATATCTTACGGTTTAAGAGATAGCAATGTTAGCATATGATAAATGGTATATAAATATACAAACATGCAGGGTGTATCCACGAAAATTTGACTGACTTCCTCAGAAACTTAGAAACAAGGGAGATCTTTAAAATATAAAATAACACGGCAATATTTTTGATAAGGGGACGAATTGTAATATAAAATTCATACTCAAAAATACAACTACCTGGAAACTCGCATAAATCAACCTTTTTTTTAAATAGCAAATCAAGTTAAGTAGCACATTTAATTTTTGTCTATACAAGGTGCCCACAGGGACAATTAATACTAAATTATTTCTAGTGTTTTTGAAGATAAAATTTTGGGTAGTTATAGAGGGACAATTAATAGTACATCATCCCACCGGGTCATACGCCGCCCCACTCCAAGATTTTAAAAGACGACCTGTATTTTTTTTTGGTTAATATTGCAATGCAATTTTCTTGATATCCCTATGTGAAAAATGAAAAAACGAGTTACATAGATTATGAAATTTATAAGATATTCAAAGTTAATCGCTCTTTTTGCTAAAATGGTTTAAACCCTGAAAGAGAAAACTGAAATAGTGATTTTATATGAGACTACAAACAAAAATTATTCGTTATTATCGAGGGCGACGTTATTTAATGAAAACCATCCAAACAGAATCGTATGTGTTATTTATGTAAGAGCGCTAATAGAAAAATCTTTGCAAACTGGATCTGAAAATAATTAAAAACGGAATACGAATAATCGAGGTGTTCGACCCAACTAGCAATTTTTGGCTAAATTTATTTAGATCCAGGACTGTTGTTGAGAAAATTATCCGAATAATCAGGGGTGCCAAAATAAACATGCCATAAGATATTAAAATTAAAAAAAATGCACCCTTATAAAATTCAACTTTAGCAAGAATTAGGTGACGGTGATTTCAAGAGAAGAATCGAATTTTGTGAAATAATGACAAATAATTCGGCAAAATTGAAATGTTTGGGGTGGAATTCATAAAAATCCGGTAACTGGCCCAAAATACTTCTATGAAAATTTAACTTAACCTAGGTACTTACAGTTTTTGGAAGAGCTAATACATCCTTTCATCATACAATGTTTGGAAAAAAATTTGAATGAAATTGAGGACCAGCAATTATACTTCCGACAAGATGGAGCTGGGCAATATTTCTGTTTAAAAGTGAGGAATTAATTGGATAATGTTTTTCCAGAACATTGGATAGGACTTAGGAGCTGTATTGAATTGCTAGCTCGCTCTGCCTATTTAACTCCCATATATTCCTTTTTGTGGGGACATTTAAAGTCTGTTGTTTATAAGACACCACCAAAACCGATAACTGATTTATAATGTATAATGTAATAGAATAACAGAGGAATATCGACATTTAACACTACAAATGTTTGAAAATATTAGAAATGCTTTTGAAAATGAAACATTTTGTACACTTTTACTAAAATATTATGAATAAATCTTCTATTTCCGGTTAACTTATGATGTTTGAGAATTAGTAATTTTTGATATCTGAAACTTTTAACTTTACACATAAATTTCATATTACAAGTAACTAGTTTTTCTCTAAAGGGATATTAAGAAAATTGCTTTCTTTAGGAGTGGCTGGAGCGGTGTTTGGATGGGGCGGTATGAGAGACACTGTCATTGTTTCCTTATATCCTGAACAACCACCAAAATTTAAAGTTTTTATCTACAAAAACACCAGAAACAATTCAATATTAAGTTTTCATGTGGATATCTGGTATAACCCTTTAAACTTCTTTTTAATTTATAAAACAATGTTAAAGGTATTTTATTAATTATACATTAATAATAACAAAAAACTATTTATTTGTTAAGTTTAACGAATTTGTTCAAAATGACCTCCATTAACCTTATACAGTGGTTCTTAGATTTGCAAATACCTCCGGTGCCAGTAATCGGTAGTCGGTAACAATTCCTTGTCGCAGCTCTGCAAGATCTGCATGAGAAGTGGTGTATATTTTTTAATTTAGTTTTATTCACAAAAAAAATCCAAAGATTAGAGATTAGGTGATTTAACTGACTTTTCCGTTGGACGCTTCCTGTAAAATGTTGCTCTACAATATTGAATTGTGGTGGTTCATCATCCTCTTGCAAAGTTAGGTCGTCCTCTAAAAAATAATTATGTTCCAATATGTTAATAATCATGGGGTCAATAAGGTCTTTTATAAATTATAAATTTTTCAATTGAGATTAACACGAAGGTACACTCGTCAAAAATACATATATTGTAGAATATATGTGGATTATTATTTAATAGTTCTATAAATTCTGTGCAAAATTTAAACAGATTAGGACTATCTTCGTTTGTCTGATAAAGCTTATTTTATAAAGGTGAAATTTATTGAATTTCCATTTGGATGAACATTAAACGCTGATACACTAGTTGACTGATATATTATTGATTGTCCATTTGTAAATGACGTAACATTGCACCTTTGCTTCATTTTGCACTGGACGTTCTACTTCATGCTTTTTGTTGTGAATAGAACATGCCTCTTCAAACTTATCTGTAAATGTATTGGTGACTTACGTTCTATTTTAGATGATTGGTAATAAATAATTTTGCCATAGCCTTATCACACGCATCATTGCTATACTATTTTTAAACGGTTTATATTCTTTCTTTGTCTAAATTCACCATTTTCGTACGATTTAATAGTTCTGGAATCGTTAACAATGCGCAAATCTAAGGTAAATTATTATTGGCTTCTCAGAAGCTTCTTTTTTAAAATACTTTTTGTCCTAGAAATCAATTCATAATAACAAAAACATTGACGTAACTATAAGGATTTGCAAGTAAATTGTATCAGTATATGAAGGTTACTGGAGGTCATTTAGAATTACATGTACTTTAATTTTAAGAAATTTGGATTTTTCTTGTTTATTGGTATTTCCAAAAGATATTTAAAATATGAGCAAATTGTTTTATAATTTAAAAAAATGTATATGGCTCTATAGAGAAAAAAAGTACCTCAAATGATGTTACTTGAATACATTGGTTATTTAAAAAAAATAGTGGTTTGCTACGGAGCTTCAAGGAGTTGGCTTTCTAAGTATAAATATTATTTGACAATTCATCTCCTTGCCAAGTGTTCGTTGGTACACCCTGTATATATAGATATATTAAAATATAAAAAAGAACTGACGTAGTCTAAAACATACAAAATAGTATAAAGTCAGGTTTGCACCAAATATACGTACTTTTATAAAGAAATCTAATATTGATGGACTGCAGCTTTATTATGCAATGAAATTAACATACTCGAACACTCATTTTTCTTCTTTTGAAGAAGTACAATCCAAATGAGACGTATACGAGTAAATATTAAAAATTTAAATCAATATAGTAAAAATCTAAAGTACGAAACAGGTACAATGAGTTAAGGTGGACGAGACTCCTTTCAGTAAGTATTTATGTTGGGACCATATTTGATTTTATAACCCTGACTTAACTCTTTAATATTTGTATTTGTATGTATACGTGTGTAATATAGTATTTGTGTAGATATTTGGACGTAGATTGTGTTTTGAGTAGATAGAACTTTATATATATTGTGTAGGTAGATGAGTATAACTTTGAAGTAAATAGTACCATTTTAGTAATAGGAACAATGTACTTTGAACACAGAAATATTCGCAGAACTGTAATAAATACAACTCACTAGTGATACAAATAAAAAATTAAACTAACTAAACCCTTAAGCAATGTAGATGTTTTCTAACTGAAATAATATTGTAGAAAATATAAATTACAAAATTAATAATGAAAATATAGTGAAAATAATCACGGTCAGAAGAAAGTATGAGGGAACATTAAATGAATATCCGACTGCTAAAATTTAGGATCGGAAGAAAATGTAAAGATGGCATTTTTATTGTATGTATCATTTTTTGAGCTCTTTGACGAAAACTATATTTTTTTAATTAAATAGTATTTTAAGAAATATCATTTAACCAACTTTACTAAATTTACCGTTCTAAAATTAATTTTTAGCGTAAATATGCAGAGAAATATATTTTTTTGGAAGTGTAGGTGTTTCTATATTTATTTATAAACGTTTCAATGATTTCTTGGCATTTTTGGTAGAACTTCAACTCATTAAATAAATACACATGTTGCCATTAATGCTGATTAACTTTATATCCCATAATCCTTGAAGAGTATTTGATTCATTAGATAAATAAACATTGATTAGAAAAACTGGCTGATATTACATTTATTAGCGAATTAAGGTATATGTTTTATCAATTTATTCGATATAAAAGGGATTAACTTGATAAATATATTGATCATTTAAAAACCTATAGAAATAAAGCTTTTATTGAAATATTAAAATTTCATGTTGACAATTTATAAAATATTTTAAGCCAAACTACATACATACTTGATGAAATTGCTTGATCTCTATAAAAATATTTCTTTTGATAATTTAAACCTCACACTTTTTTAAAATTCCCAAATATTTTGTTATAAAAAAACTTTTCTCCATATGAACTTTACCACTAAATCTTTTTTCGTAAAAGTGTATTTATAGAAATATAAATGGTATCCAAGGACTAAAGTTTCTGTATTTATATATGTGTGGGAAAATAGCAAGCCCCTAAGGATTATCCATTGGAAGAAGTTGTAACACGAGAAAACACAACGTCAGGAACAAATCTTGCTCAGGAAGAAATTAACTATCAGTTTAGAAAATTAAAGCAAAACCCGAGAATATATTCACATTAAGAAATATACAGAATGTTTAACATCAAATGTCGTATCTTTCTATAAAATATTTTACCATACCAAATATTTTTGTAAAAAAATATAAAGCAACAAAATCAAAAATATTTTGCAAACAAGGAATTAAAAAAGGCGAACAATTTAATACATGGAGTAATTTGATAAAAATGTATTTGGTGTATTAATTAACGAAAAATAGACTGTATAGTATATAATTTTTCCAAATTATAATTGCAGTAATACATTTAAGAGCAGCGAGGAACGAAATGAAGGGGAGAGGCCTTAGTGGTAGTCCAAACATTATAAATATTTAATTACGTGGAAAACAGATAAGTGACTGCAATGTAGATTACCAGCAGAATATAGAATCTAATGTTTTTGAAGAATGGTTGAAAAAGTCATTGATGTCAAACCTACCTGCAAATAATGTCATAGTCATAGTTAACACTTCTTCACTTCAGGCAGTTGAGGAAAATACCTACAAAAGTAAGCAAGAAAGAAGAAATCCAAACTATTTTGATGGAATTTTAAGATTACTTAGAAAAGAGTATAAGAAAATTGAGCGTTCACAAATTCATTAGAGTAATAGTGAATATAAAGATTGGGAAGAACTAATGTAAGAAGTTTTAGAAGACGGAACGAAATAGTGGAGCAAAGAAGTTTATGCACCAGTATTTACCTACACAAATTGAATACTTCTTAATTTTATTTACAATTCCTTTCTAATTTTTACTTATTTTGTTAATAAACCATTATAACTCTTATTTTTATAAGCCTACTAAAAACCTTTCTGAAAAATGTTATATAGATTAGAAAAATCGAATCACACTCCCTCTTTATTCAATAATATGAATCCGGTTCTGTCGTGCAAGGCTGGATCTGCCCATCGCAATTTCTGTAATTTTATATGTATATAGTTCATTTTCACTTTACACCATTTTCGCTGTTGAAACTTAGATTTTGTAGAGTTATTGGCGACTAATTAATTATTGTGAGAGAGTGCGAGATAATGACAAATTGAGAAGTATCATTGCTAATTAACTATAATGAGTTTTAGCTTGCAGAAAGGGTTGTAACATTGACTGACCACTTTATATGGCGTGTTTAAGCTATTTGAATTTGATTGGTTTGACCGTTGGACTTTACAAATTAGCCATTTAAAATATCTTGTTGATAAATTGGTTCACCGTCAAATTCTTCGTTTGTGAACAAACAGTTTTTTCTTTAGTGTGGTAATATTGCTTTTCTGGTCCTGTCCCCCAATGATCGAATAAACGAAGTTTAATATATCCGTAAGTTTCAAAGTTTCATTTGAGTAATCTTGTGTTATTATTTCCGAATTTTTTTATGTAAATTTACTTTCTAGGAAAGTAAAAATTTCACTGAAGTTTAAAATGAAAGGGGGACTTTATCTTTGAAGGAGTTTATAGCGCTAAGAATATTTGTCTTTGTTTGCTTGTTTTATTTAAGTGAAACAAAGGGAGGAAGCGATGGATCCCTTGTAATTTCAGGCGTGGTTGAGATTTGTCTTTTGGTCACGGGATAATTTGAAACAATTCTGTGTAAAAGTGGAGTAATTTAAGCAATATCTAGTGTTAATGAAAAATTTGAAGTGGAGTAAAGACTAAGTTAGTTTTATTGGTTAGGTTGATTTGGTTAAGATTATTTTCTTTGGTAGTAACCATTTGTGCGGTTTCTTCAATGAGGTGGTGCCATTTGTGCTTGTATTTCTGCGTCCAAACATATGATTTTAGATTTGCATTGCAGGCAGTTTTTTTATGTTCAATTCTTTTACAAATTATAAAATTTAGTCCATCTACATAAAGGAAAAGATGGTATGAGATGCTCCCATGTAAAATAGTGAAAGAGTCTGAGATGCTCGCATTTTCCAGTGGGAACTCAAATATAGACGTACTGGAAAGATTTTAGTCCAAAGTACTCAGAATCCTTGTAAATGAGCCATGGTATGTCCCCAATAATGTTATTGCCAGTGACCTTCAAATGAAGTCAGTCAAAGAAGAAATATCCCTCTCCTCACAGAAGTATGCCTACCGCATCGAAAATCATCCTAACGTGTTAGCACAACAGCTGATGAGAACTCCCATCCAGAGAAGGCTGAGAAGGCATCTTCCGTGTGACCTGCCCAATAGATTTTAGTGCTATTGTGTATGTTCTGTGTAGTGTGTAGTTATCCTGCACTCAAACTTTATTAATATTTAAATAAAAGGAAATTGGCACTGGACAATTTCCATACAGGTCTAGTTAGATAGATATAAATCATTTGCCTATTGTAACCTTACAGATTGCAAATAAAAAGGATAGTTAAAAAATTTGTCCAGAAAATTAGTAAGTACTTTTCTGTATTCAGATTCCTGCCTCTCAACTTTGAAATAAGTCATATTTGAAACTGCTTATATTTTATAGTTACTCTTCGATAGAGTTTGGAATGGTGGGACATAAATATTATATACAACCAGTCTTTGTGTTGGTGGTCTTAGACTCCTAACTTTCATTTGTGATGCATTGATGTTAATTAGATTTCTAGCAAGGAGGAGTTCGTCGAGGATTTTTTTGATAGACAAATAATAATAAAATCATGCCTACAGTAATTACATTATTTAAAGAACTATTGCTTGATTTCTTGATGGGGATCTTTGGTTATTGGCTATATTTGAATAGGTAGGTTCTGAAGCAATTGAAGGTAGGTTGTTCATCCCAATAACATTTTGAATGGATATTTTTCTATTTTGCTGGATATTATTTCACGAGGCCTATCCTGTTCGTTATAATAAAATATTCGAAACATTTGCTGCAAATACTGGTGAAAATCAACAATCAATCACTCTCATTACAATGTTACAGCACAAAAAATTTGAATAAATATATTAAAATAGCTTCTGAAAAACCCGGGACCTTTCTAACGGAAATATTTGTTTATACATCGTATAGACGCATTCCTTGATTTAATACGATTTACAAAATTAAATTGTAACGCAAACAAGGCAGCAACCGCGACTATTCAGCGCTTCGAAATAGCAAATGCAATTCAATGAGATTTTATTGAAAATTTAAATGAAACCAAATCCAGTTATCCTGCCAATCATATCGGAAAATAACTTGATGGAGATACGGAGCACGAGGGGTTTTGTAGCGTAAAGCAATAAAACGTGTCAGTAGTTATTCCAATTTGCTTTCAATTCCGGTTATTTTTCAACATTTCTACGGAACATACTTTGTCAAATCGACAGAACACAGTTAAAAACAAAAAGGTGTTGTTTTAAACTTTTGTCTAAACGTAAATATATTGATCTTTCTCTCTAATATTTTTACATTTGAAAGATATTATATTTTAATTTACTACGATACTGCTTCAATAAATTATAGTAATAACCTATCCACTAATATTCAAGTTCTTGGTTTTTTTAAAATTTGAGGCATATAATTTCTGATTTTAGAGAAGCGCTGAATGACTACCCTCGTTAAAAGTAGCTATAAGTCAAGCTAAGAAAAAGTATTAAGAAGTGGTTTCAACCGCAATTTTCTCATCTTTTACGCCTTTAATTTTAAGGTTAAGTGATTTGTGAACATGTCAGTTTCGGCATTGCGGTTTTTAAGAACCTATAAATTGTATTGTCTTTAAATTTCTTATGTTTAATTTAATATTATAGTAGAAATATACATATAGTGCATGTTAATAATAAAATATTATGCTATGGATGCTATTGTAGTATTGAAAATTTAAGAAGAAAGCAGAAATGTGCATTCAGTTTGATTTGATACCTGAACATATTTCGCTAAAACTCAAAAGAAAAAATGCCAAATATATTTATATATAATCTGAGAATAACTTCTTCCGGAAGAACACTTCATTTTTAACACATTTCTCAATCAATAGTTGGCCGTCTATTATAAGCAGTTTCTGTATAGCAGGTGAGATGTGCACGTTAGTTCATCTAATCAACATATGCACAGGTGAAACACATCTGATTTAGAAAATGGGTGAGGTCAAATGTATATGGCGACCGCTAGAGGTCGGAAGTGGAGATATAGCGTGAAGTCGAACTGGTCGGTATAATGATTGTATTATGCAGATATTTTATTTAAACTCATAGTAAGAAAATATAAGTAAATTCGAAATAGTCCTAGTAATTACATAATTAATATTTCTTTTTTGTTTATATATTTGCGATTTAATTAAGAAGTGCTATTTGATCAATGAGCTTCCTCTGGAATTGTCCACTGGTAGTAACAATTAAGGCACAGAACGCAGAAAGCCCTAATGAGCAAAGTACCTGGACCGACAGGAATATTTTGCCTTGGGAATATCTCAAGAGAAAGATTACTGTTTTATATTGGACCTTGGACACCTAAAAGTAGAGAAAAAAAGGAAGTCTTAGCCAAAATATTGTTACGATATTATGTATAGGGATTTAGTTAAATATCGCCCTGTACATAATACTTTTATTTTCCAAATTATAATATACTATTTATTTAACATTAGGTGAGCGAGAGTTATGGGACAAAGCCGTCAACGAAAGATAAATAAATATTTTTAGTAGAGTCTTCAAAATTAATAAACATTAGGGTCTTCTTGGTTGGTAAAATAAAAGAAGATCGGGAGTCAAGTTTGGGTTCTCGGATGATCGAGAAGTTGATAGTGCCTAGCCCTGCAATTAAGTGTATTAGTTATTTAATGTGTAAGTTGCCCTCATAATTTAGTTGTTTTCATTAGATAAATAAATTGTTAGTGTTCTTACTCAGCCTCTTTAATTTCCATTACCCAAGTTACGTAATGGGTAAAAACTCCCTTAAGTTAACATTTAGATATTTTCATATCTTTATTTATTCAAAAACAACCCAATATGTAACAATATCTAATTCGATAAAAGTAAAAGAGATCGTGGAGAGAATTTGGTACTTATCCCGACGTTATTAATGTCACCTCGCCGGTTCAGAAAAATTATAAGCCACCCGCTAACTACAATAACAAATAGTTTCCTCACAAAAAAATGGAATATCTCATCGCCCAATAACGACATACATATAAACATTGAAGAAGTAATCAAATCATCATAGGAAATAAAATAACAAACCGACTTTCATGTACTCTTAATTGTAATACAATAAACTAGTGTTTTGCAAGTTGCTAACGGGCGAGTTTCTTAACGATGCAAATTAAATTCCTCCATGTCTGGAAAAACGCCAAAAATAGGAAGAGAGGGTCCGCACTTACCATAGAGGATACATTTTTTTAACATTATATAGAGTCACTAAGGTAGTACTTAAAGTTTTTTTGAGATAATGTTTCAGCAGGGCTATTCTAAGGACGCGGTACATATTATGATAGTGTGTACAGTACCTAGTAATTATATTTTTAATTAATATTTCTCCAAATTAAAACATATGTTGTTTATCGAATAACAAGATGTGCTAATTAGAACAAAATTAGTGAGGGCAAGATTGCATTCTAGTAACAATAACTTTTGTTTCTTTTCTGTAAATATAATTCGTATCCTATATACTGTAATAGTATGTGAGTATAGAATTAAAAAAATTCCAATATAAATTGATGATGCTAAATTGTTGAGCGCTAAAATGAATAAAAAAATGAAAAAATTATAATCATAAAGAAATCATATTTTTAATTCAACTATTGACTCTTGCAATAACAATTATTATCTAATGAAGATAGCCTTCAGATATTTTATAAACAGCAGAAAAACATGAAAATTAAACCATTAAAATTATTAGTCTCAGTAAAATAAAATTAAAATTTTATACGTGATATCTATTTGAATACTTTTCTGTCCATTGTATGCACTGCTCCGAAGTTAGAGCCAAATTATTTAAAGTCACGTGGACTTACATTTAAATGAGACTGAATGAAAAATTATGGAAAAGTTTTTGAAGTCATATACAATATTTTTCAGAAGCATTACATAATTTCCATTTCAGATGTGTTTCGCCTCGGGCTACCTGAGGTAGTTGAGTTACAATCCACATCTCACCTCACGAAGAAATTGCTTATAATAGAGGCGATATAAGTAGTGTAAAATATTGCATTATTATTTTAAACATTAAAAATTATGGAATTGTTCGTTTGTTTGTCCATAAAAATATTAATATTAGACGCTTTTTTGGCAAACTCTAAATATAGTATTCATTATGCACATTTCTGCTTTTTTAAAATAAGTTTAAAATATTAACTCGGCTGAAACGTATATTTTCCATTATTATTATACAATAATTAAAACGTTCGTAAACTATAAATACAAATAAAATCCATTTCCTATATAATCCCATTTTATTTAGTTTAGTAAAATATTCCAATTATATGGCATGAATCTAATTAATATTTAAATCTATTGCGGTATTTTGTAAATTTGTAGTTCCATTATTAATTAAGTAAATTATTACCCACATTGTTTTATATATTACTTACAATAATACAAAATACCCTGTTAAGTTCATTTTTAGGAGTATCTACATATAAGTGTTTAAACGTGAATATTTTTCTAATGTTAATTAATCAAATATTTAATGCAATTAATGTAATATATTTAAAGCATGTTACTAATTGTTACTACTGTACTCGTACTAATAATGAAAGAGATTCATAAATAGTATTTCTCTGAAAATAATTCTTAGTAAAAATTTAACACAATTAATATACAATTTATGAATCTAACCGTTAAGTGAATTTTTGCATATGTATAACTTCAATGAATTCTTACAGATAGTTGCAGGCGCCTCAGTCCTATTCATCTGCGTTTCGGTTTTCTCCTTTTGCTTGAAGACACATCCAGGAATGAGGGAAAACTGCGAACCATTCGAATCCATGATTACCAACTGTACAAAGCCTTATGCATATTTTCAAGTTGTAGACCATTTGTGTAATGCCTGGTTTACTTTCGAGTTGTCCGTAAGACTAATAGTAAGTATAAAATAAAATTTTAATAATAGAAATATTGTTCTCATTTAATAGGTTATCTGGTCACATACAGATCTTTATTATTACCGCGAGATGCGAGAAGATTTCGCATCGCCTCATATGATGCAAGACCCAAATTTGAGCCTTATATAATTCAAGTAAGGCGAGATTAACTAAAATAAAGCTGGTGATATCGTAGATTTCACTGTAAAAGTGCCCTATTACGTGATTTATCACATGAGTAGTCACATTATTTCATCACATAAAAACGATATGATTTTAATTTTAGGGATGATTTGAACTATTTGTGTTCACAATTTATAATTTTATTTATAACATTATGTGACACCCGACTGGTTTTACTAACCTAAAATAATTGAATTTTAAAGCTGACAACAATAAACAACGATGAACAACCAAGAGCAAAGTCGTATCGAAAGTATATATAAAACCTACCACCCACCTATAGGATTTTTAATACAAATCATCCTGTTGCACGTCATATATCAATTATGAGATCACGACCCTGCAGTGTTGTCGGCTTGTCTAAATTTTTTGGAATTTTGTAGAAATAAACGTCAATAATCAGCTTATTCACACTATGTTTGTTTTGAAAAAAACAGTTTTTTTTATAAGTTAACTATCTAGCAAAGCAAAAAAATAAAGACAATATTATAAAATTACCGAAAACGTGGTGAAAACACACAACTGGTTGACGGCCGGACGTCAGAAATCGTTGAAATATTTCAATCTAAATACTCGACAACGTCGCATCAAGGCATGCCAATCGCTACAATGTCATTTCTTCATCATAAATACGAGTCTCATGGGCGTAGAAAATTTCAAAATTATTTAATGTAAATTATGGTTTTTTGAGTACTAAACATATAATAATGATTTATAAACTTTATATTATAAAGAATAAGACGTATATAAGCCAATATAATTGAAATAATTCTAAAATTATCAAAATAATTACGATTACTTTTTCGGTTTTTTAGTACTGTGACTACGTTCATGAGTCCTCGTGAATTTTCGTGATGTTTCGTATGATTTATCTTAGTTAGGGAAATTTTAATTAGTTGGCAGTACTATGACGAAAGAGGTACGTCACTCCTGACGTGCAACGGTATTTGTACTAAAAATTCTGTAGGTATTCATCCAAATTTCAAGAATTTTATGACAAATGAAGTAAAAATTGTCACAAAAATTACATGTTCGATAAAGCAGATTAACAGTATTACCTTTATTCATATGAAATATCACAGAGAAAATAGATACCGTTCTATTCTAAAAATCTATTTGTGATTGAAAATGATTTTACTTGTGTACTTATGACCTGTTCTGCACCATAAATGACATGGTGTGAACTTAAAAATATTGCTTATGACAAAATCATATGGCAACTCATGTGATAAATAACATATAGCGAAGGCACTTTAAGTATGTGTTTTTAAGAAATGTTCAAAAATTGGTCCGGTGAGCTGAGGATTTTATTACGGCTTGATTTCAAGTTACAATCACCCCTAAGTCTTTCTAGGGATATACATTTAATGAGGTGTTACTTGACAGGATGGTTTGTTTATCTTGCACGTCTGTCATATTCTTATCGTCTTGCCTTTCCTTGTCATAGTTGAGACTTCAACAGATATATCGAAGGATGAACTTATAAAGTTTGGATTTACGTAAGATCCAAGAATATTTCCAGTATTTCTGGATTTTGATATTAAAAATATTTTACTTCGATGCAGATTTGTTTATCTTCTGTTGGCAGGTTCATAAAAGATGCTTCTTTAGCGTATCTCCTACCACTATTAAATTGTTTTATACTCGATAATGAAATTTTTCAATGTCATCTCGGAATTTAACATAAAAAATATCTATTTTTGACATGAAAATGAAATCGGAAATTTTCAAAATCACATTTTGAAGATTATTGTGCAAAATAGAGCGGAATTGCACATCCCTTTAAGTATATTTTAATTCTTAAATTAAAACCAATTTTGAAAAAATATTTGAACATAACTGATATTCTCAAAAATTTTATCAAGGCAATGTCCCAATGAAAATACTTTGGCAGCGATTTTAACTGTTGTATTTGTAATACATTTTTTGTAAATAGATATTTCGTTTTTATATAATCCCCCCATATTTAGCGGAAAAAGTTTTTATAAGACGTAACTAAACTAGATTTCTGTTAAAAGATTAACAATGTCAGACTTTTAATCTCGTGTTGTCAGGCTTCATCTCTAGTCGTATCGTCTCGTGGCACCTCTGCCCTACTACTAAGAAGTTTTTGATGGATGTTTTACTTTTTCTATAGTTTGTTTCGAGTGCATTATACCTTTTTCTTGTACAGGGTGTCCCAACAAAAAGCTCTAAATAATTTGGGAAATAATACCTTTTTAAAAGAATGGTGAAACACGTCGATCTTGATTCCAATGGGGACATATTTCAACACAGTACTTGGAAATGGAAATTAAAGGGGCTGAGTAAAAACAATAACAATTTATTTATCTAAGAACTAACTAATACATTTAATATAAGAGATAGGCACTTCATTTCCGATCTCCTTTTATTTTACTAATCAAGAAGACCCTAATGTTTATTAATTTTGTTGACTCTACTAAAAATATTTATTTAACTTTCGTTGACGGCCTTGTCCCGTAACTCTTGTTCACGTAATGTTCAATAAATAGTAAATATTACAATTTGGAAAATAAAAAATAAGTTTTAAGTACAGGGCGATGTTTAACTAAATCCCTGTATATACTATAAATCAATAGAAACTGTAAGAGGGTGGGTGTAAAGTGAAACATATTTTAAAAGTGGTTTGAATTCTCCATAATTTATTAATTGCTAAACGGCTACAGCAAAATGTAATGTTCTACCATCCTGTTGAAAAAACAGTTCGTTCTCCAAAAGGTTGTTGTCATCTTCAAGAATTAGCTTAATTATTGGATTAATGTAATTTTCTGAAACAGCGAGGTAACTATCGCCATTTAGGTTTTCAGGAATAAGTAACGATCTGATAATGTGATCTCCTTAGATAACAACCCAAACGTTTAATTTCTGAGGCCTTTGGGTATGACTTTCACACGTCAATTTTAGATTATGCATGACATCTTGTAACGAAAAAATTTTATTCCTACATTGAACCCCCTTCGAGTGACAGTTATAACTCCAAAAAATTTAAATGGGAAGTAGGAGCTTGTCATACAACATTTAAAAAGGCTCTTAATTTTTTTTTAAATGTTATTATTTAAATTTATTGCAAAAATGAAATCATTTAATTCACGAAATTCGCTTTAACACATTAAAACTTAATAAGTTACATTTTGAGGAAAATCCTCATATTTCGAGCCCTGATATTGGATATTAACAATACACCGATTCTTCGAATATTAAAAGAAAAGAAAATATGAAAAAGTGATATCAACTCAGCAAGTCATTATAGACCATTTTGATAGAAAAACGTAATTTTGTAAACTAATAATGAAAAGTTATATAAGAATATGATCCATTTACAACATGTTTTGTTTTCTGATGAGTGCACTTTAACACTCACGGTCATGCTAACCGTAAAATTGTCGCTACCAGTCTTTAAAAAATTAACGTAATAGCCAGAATAAAGAAATCAGTTGCTGGAGTATTTAAAAATCCACTGTATATCAAAATTTCTTAAATTTATATGTAAATCGAATTTTACCTTCCGTTGTACTCAAAGTTACTATTTGGCGGTTGACCTTTCTTTAAGCCACTGACTTGCAGCAACTATAACAGATGTAGAGTTGGATTTAGCGAAGTTGGTTTCATTGTACCGTTTCGTGTACGTATTTGTTGGTAATGTTTTATTCGTTGCCATTTTAATTTGTACAGAAATGTCAGACTGTGTATACATATTATCTCCACTGTTACTCATTCATCTTTATCCAAAATTATAAAAAATTATCAACAAATGTACTAAAACTTTATGTAAAACCTCAAATATTGGAATTATTAAATATGTAAATATTTCTCTACAGTCAATTTAGAAAACTTTCTTTAAGATTCTTTTAGAATAGTGGGCATGAAAATTAATTTTAATAAGGGGAAGGTTGTTGGATAGAAAAAAAGAGAAAAACTGACATTTCGGGCTTTATGAGGCCAAGCTCAGGCAACGACGTCGTAGTTAGCTCTTATGAGAAAATATAATATTTTTAATGTAGTTTCGCACTGTCTTCGTTGCATTTTGATAAATCGCATTGTTTATTGGAAAATGTATTTAAAACTGATATTTCTAATTATATAGGAAATATTTATTTACGTTCGGCATATTGTACTATATTTTAGGCCATCAAGGGCCAATAATTGTAAGAAATTGCTAATAGTTTACTTTTCGATTTTTTATCACTTCCATATATTTATAGTGTCAGCTAATGTTTGGAATTCATCTGAGGTTAAAAATTAAAAAAGGCCGACTCTACTGAAATATTGTTTTCTGACAATGAATTAAAATCGTTCCTACATCAAATAATGCGTTCGCCGAAGATCTCCCTTAATAAAAAATAAATGCATTTAAATAAAAATGGTCTTCATCGCTCATTATCAAATTGTTAATGAAATCACAATTTTCTCCTTTTTCGTGTTGAAAGAGAATTACATAATCTGGCCGTTACTGGTAGTCTGCCGGCTTTATTACATATGCAAAGGGGCTAAAATTCTAAAGAGACCTTCGCGATTGTTGATGTTTCTGGATTTTCTTATACACGTTCCTATACACCTTGAATATTTGCAGCAGTACGCACTATATGTGGTCTTCCGGCAGCACGGAAGTTCTTTGCTGAACCTTCTTACTGAAAATTGGCAAACAGATGATTTATTCTTGGCACTGAGGGTCCTATCCGCACAATTAAATATCGACGATATGCACGCTGTGTCAAAACAACTGAGTTTCTGTTTTCATAATTAAATTCAACGCTTTTTGTTCGTTGTTCTATTGTGTATAGTTCCATTTTAAATTGTTGTTTTCTTGTCAAAATTCTAAAACGAAAAAAATTATAATTAAAAAGTTATAAAATATTCAAATGAAAACGTCAATTTTGTGCCACCCTGTATATTTATCATGGCTTGGTCTGCTCTATTTTTCCATCGTTTGCCATTTCTTTCATCTGCTTGATGTTTAATTCTCTAATGTCCTCTTCTACTTCTTTCTTCCATATTTGTTTAGGTCTACCCACCATCTTTGTTCACGCTAGGATCGTTGCTTTCAGTTCACCACTTATGTTCGGTTTTCTTTTAAATAATGTTCCGAGATATTTGAAAGTGTACACTTCTTCAAATTTGCATATGTCGGTTTCGTTTTTTTGAATTGACCGTTAAGTACTTCCCTTCTGAAAATTTTCTTGTCGATATCGTGAATTTTGTCTTTGTTTCGTTCATCACTAGTCCCATCATTTTTGCTAATCTCATCAATCTCTTTGTCACTTTCTTCAAACCTTCTTTGTTGCTTATATTAAGAAATATGCCGTCTGCGTACGCTCTACACTTACATATGTTTGTGATATATTAAGTATGTTTTTTTGGTATTTGCTTGTCTTCTCACTTTTCCAACGCCAGGTTAACAAAATAATCTGTTAATAGTATGAATGTTTTCTTATTATGCTAAAGTTCTAGGCATGAATTTTTCTCAATGCAAAAATTTGGTCTATTACCCTTCTTCCGATTGATACCTATTGCCCTATTCGTCTCATTTATGAATTTTTTTCTTTTATTCTATTGGTATTTCTTCTTTTCCAGATGTTGTTCACTTGTGTTTTGATCTCCATTATTATAATTTTTCTCCCTACTTTATCATTTCTGTTGTTATTTAGTCTCCTCATATCCTTTTGTTGTTCTTTAGTTTATTTATTATTTCTCTGATGTCCTCTATCTTGTACAGATGGGTTGTCTGGTTCGCAATTTAAAAGTTTTTTTTTCATCTCTTTGTTATACTTTCCATGTCTTCTATTAGTCCCATTTTCTTCTTTGAAGATCATTGACTCTTGTTTCTCTTTCGTTAGGGCCATATATAAAGTTCTGACTTCTTTATTCGTGAAATTCTCTGTTACTACTTTTTTACTTTCTCTTCTTTTCTTACAGTGTTTCTGCCTACAATTAGAACTTTTAAATTCTGGGATTTGGGGCGTCTTATGGAAAGTTGCCCGGGAAAAATATTTACTCTTTTCTGGTTCCATAATAATATTAATAATAATATAAATATTAATAAGTATAGGAATATTAAGCTCTCTATTTCTGATCCACAGATCAAATTGCGTTTTAAGCTTATTTACATTTTGCACTGTTGTTCGCCATTAATTAATATTATCGGCGTCTTTGCCTATGGAATGTAAGCAAATGATTCTCTTTCCTTCTTTCCACGAAATTTTTTTATTTATCAACAACAATGAATGCACATACGTAATATAAAATGTTATTATCGCTGTGCGTACAGTTGTTGAATATCGAAATGTTATCATTTGTATAGATATCGATTTATTTTGATTTATATTAATTTCAATCAAACCACCATCTAGCTTAAGATATTTTTGTCGTATATTTTGTTCAACATAAATAATTTTAAATAACAGACAATTTTAAGCCGAATGTATCTAAATAAGTCTCTAAAAATAATCTGGTCTTATAACTGTTGGTCCGGTAACATTTAAAGGAACCAAAAGTATTATATTTTCAAAAATAGTTGTCATGATATAAATTTATAAATTTTATATTCCTAGTAGTTTGATCCAATTCACTAAGTAAGAGCTCGTATATAATCGACAAAAATACAATTGAACCAGATCAGTCGAATTGTTTCATAAAGTTAGGCGATCAAATATTTTTAATTCAGACTACTACAAACCGAGTTGCCAATAAACCATAAAAATACGATAAATTTTATTGTTAAATGGCCATTTTTATGGATCCTACCCTTTTACAATGCAGATTCACACTTTGATTCTATACAAAATAAAACTTTAAATTATATTTTAAATCTGTGGTGTGCACTGCATTTCGGTCGATACGATTATGTCAGGACTAGTGAACTTTATGAAAAATTACGAGTATATTATCAACGTGAATTTATTTTACCTGCTTTAATTTTCCTCTTTCAAGTATTAAAAATATACAAGGTGTTTGCTTTAGATTGGTTTTTCCATTCTTTTAACAATTTGTAATTAGAACATTATCTGGCTTTAACAACAATTTAAATAAATTAATTTTGATGTATAATTTTGCATTTAAAAAACGTATCACTGTAAGTTATTAAATCTTTAATATGAAAACTTAAGCACGACCTTGTAACCTATATATTTACCCTGTAACACTGATCCTTAAAGGATCGGTGTTTTCATTTTTTTAAATTTAATTTATGAAAATATAACACAATTCTCTGAAAATTTACATGATTTTAATACTTGTTCTTTCAATTTAGAGCTTTGACTTTAGTGAAATATAAATCAAGTATAAATGGAAAAAGACAGTAACAATTTAAAATGAAATTCACATGAGTAGGCGTACATTTGTTTGTTAAATTCTGGAAAACCTCTTTAATTATCTGCTTCTGTGCTTCTTTCTGCGTATTATTATAATTAGCTTTGTAAAAAAGACTGGAAAATTGGTGCCATATTCCCAATGTACAAAAAAGGAAAGCAAATTGTAATAATTATAGAGGCATCACTCTCCTATCAGTAGCTGGAAAATTTTACACAAACATAACAGAAAGGAAATTAAAAAACGAAAATTATGGACAGAATACTAGAAGGTAATGAAAATATTTATTTATGGACTATCGACCTGGAAAAGACATTTAATTCAATATCACGACAAATAATTTGGAAAACTCTTTCAAGGAGAAGCATATCGAATGAATTAATGCAAGCAATCCAAATCATATTTGCTGAAAAAATAATGTTGTTAGTGAAATATTTTGTGCACGATGTAACGTTTTATTGTTTATAGATTGTGCTGTAATCGGAGATCAGAGTACCTCAACGTTGCTCATGAAAATAACGAAATTACATCTATCTTCACATTAACAATAAAATAGGGATTCCTGTGTGTATTTCGATTTCACTTTAACAAATATCCCCTTTTTCACAAATCACAACTTAAACTAAATTACAGAACTTTTATCTTGGTTACTGAAGAGTTGTTAACTTTATAAAATTGAAATTGGGAGACAATTTTTTATTTTAGCAATTTTAGCAAGTGTTAATATTTTAGTATTTGACACTAGAATAACGTTCTAGAAGTTGAAGACGCGGCAAGGATGGTCACATTTTATTAGTGAATTATGTGATCAATTGAATCTTTTTTATGGGTCAAGTTTTGTGACGTCTTCTTAAATGATGTTAAAAAAATAATGTAGATATACGGGGTATTCCATAGAGAAAACTGTCAATGGAATCTCTCTAACGCGAATCACCCTGTATAATCAATTTTAACTTAAGTTTTCGCTGGTATTTGCGTGTTGTTGATATAAACTTGTGGACAAGCACTGTGTGTGGATTTGTCATTGTTAACTTTTATAATCCACCGTTACATCCAATCTTGTATAGGTTTAAATGAAATTTTAGAATTTCTGATACTGTTGTACGATCTCGATATGATAACATGATTGCCTTATCTTCTGCAAAGATTGCGATTAGTGTATTGTCGGTGGTCGGCATATCATTAGCAGTATATAAACGGTAGCGGAAAAAAAAGGCCAGGGACGCTTCCTTGAGAAACACCTGACTTTATGAGTTGGTAATTGGATAAACAGGTTTGAACTTCGACTTATATATCTGTTGTTTAGATAGGATTTAAGTACTAGGAAAATGTGTATAGCAGTCCTTGGTGCCATTCTTTTTCAAATGCCTGTTGAATGTCTAAAAATACAGATGCACAAAATCTTTTTTGTTTTAGAGTTTCTTTAATATAGATTACAATCCTATGGTATTGTTAGATTGTCGGGTGTTGGTCTCTGAAACCAAGTTGGTATATAGGTATCAGTTCATTTTTACGTTATTATTTCACAATTTCTATTGACGAGGATCCTTTCGAAAATTTTCGATAACTGTATCAGTAAATTTAGTGATCTATATAAATTGGGTTCTCGCAGAGGTTTTCCCGGCTTCACTAACATTATTATTTGATCATATTTCTATTGTATTGGGAAATAATTAGTCTGCAGTATTCTATTAAATATTGTGGTATTAAGTACAATGGTTTTTCTTGGTAGATATTTTAATACTTTTCCTACAATGAGATCGTAGTCTGGAGCTTTGTATGGATTTATTAATTGTATTTCTCCGTATAGTTCTGCAGGAGAGTTTGCTCCTACAGGAGATAATAATTGGTTGGGAGAGCTTAAATATGTTTCTACTTCTGCATCTGTATTTAGATTAACTGTTGGTAGTGGAGTAAAAACTTTGGGTAAGTGTTTTGTAAATGTATTACTATTTTCTTCATTTGTGCGTGCCCAATTTCCATAAAATTTTCTTAGTGGTGGAATTGCAATAACGGATGTCTTGAATTTTTTTGTTACTTTCCATATTGTGTGATCTTTGGGTGATAAATTGGAAATTTAATTGTAGAATTTCCGTTTTCATTTAAAGCGTTCTTTATACGGTGAGTTGCTTGCCATTTTCTTCGGCCTCTTCGTTAACAATTGTCTTATATAAAGTGGAATTTTATGTGATTCCGGTATTTCTTTATGTATTATTGATGTTGATTGCCAGGCTGCGTTCTGAATTAAGTTTGTCATATATTCAACGCCTTCGTCGACTTCTTGTGGTTTCTGCATTTTATGGTTCAAGCTAATATTGTTGTTGATTATGTGTTGAAATTGTTCCCAGTTTGTTTTGTTATTGCATAGCTTTTGTAGTTGTCAACTCCAGATAACGTTTGTACTCGAGAGTTATTACTAGTGCGCTGTGATCTGAGTCCAGATCTAAATTACTTTCAATATGACTGTGTATATCTGAAATGCCCTTTGTTACTGCAAAGTCTATTAAATCGGCTATTTTGTTAAAGTCTTTTGGCCAGTACGTTGGCTCTCCAGTTGACGTGGTTTTTAAATTTAATAACTTTATAATCTGTAATAGGTTTCTTCCCTTTGGTTTAATCTTGAGCCCCAAACAGTATGTTTGGCGTTCCAGTAGCCAGATATAATATAATGTGATCCTAATGCTGATATTGTAAATGAAATTGTTTCCAGAATGTTGGTGAATTGGATATTATTTCAACTCATTTAAAATGATTTAATTTTAAAGAGTTAGAGTCGGGATGGGAAAAACAAAAAGTTTTAAAACGTCTAAGAAACTAAGACAAGTAGGTATACTAAGCCCCATATATTCATTTGATATATGGACGAAAATTACAATTACGTGGTATAGATACGAAAGGTTTTAATACATGAGTATGATAACTAGAGCCAATAATAATGAAAAATATTTTTATACCTGTACTAGAATCAAACAGTATTGAAAGAAGCAGTGCATAGTTGGAATAGGCATTTTAGCAATCACGAAATGATAATAAATTTTTAATAAAACAAAAATATTGGCAGTAATTACAACACAAGAAGACATACATACGAGTATAAACTTAGAAGGATACATATTGACAACATCAGAAAATTTTTAATATTTGGGAAAGATTTTGGAAAATAAGAATAATCTAGAAGCAGATATAAAGAACAGAATATAAGCTACATCTAAATTATTCAATGCACTAAAAATTATTTTTAAATAAGAGAGTAGTTACCAAAAACAACAAACTCATATTTTGGTCTAAATAACCTTCTTCTACTTGCTTGAATAATTATTTCATTTAGTATTCAAGCTTTTTAAAATGAATTTAAATTAGATTACATTTAATTTTATGTTAAGCTTAAAATTTTGCAAATGTCTATTACAGTTTGAAAATTCGAAAGGCCATTATTATATTTCCATTTACCACAACCATCAACATTATTCCAAATTATTGTCAGGACGTTGTTATTGCATGTTTTAATTGCTATAATGTCAACAAAAATGTTTTACAGTGCGGTTAAAAAGTCATTATGTAAATGAATGCGGTTCTTGCAATAATGCATTCAAATAAAATTAACGAATTGTTTTACCGGCGGTATTTGAGAATATACTGAATAAAAAATGTGTCCTTTATACAAGGTGCACCGGATTCAACTTGCATATAGGTACAGAGTTCTCTAAAACCGTAAGATATATACTGTCGATCAAACAAAGAAAAGTTTCGCATTTTGACGAAGAATAGAACAGTCTATTACAATTTCAGATTTTTTGGTTGCTGAATTATTCGACAAAATCTGAAAAGACTAATTTTCATTTTTTAAATCTAACGTCTTTGTTATAAAAGACATAAAAAAATGACTGTCTTTGTTACTGAATGAAATTCTCTGTAATTTTCCATGAGAAAATTTTCATTACAACGTTTCGTCATCCCAGAGCTACCTTTAACTTTTACTTTTTTGTCTATGAAAATATCATCAGCTTTGTACTTATAAAACCATGTCTTCTTAAATAAAACATAGTGAAAATTTGTATTATGTGATATCATATTACTGACGAAATCACTTAATCTATTTATTTAACGAGGTCAAAAAGAAACTAAAAAAATATTAAAAATTAGACATACCTGTCTGAAATAAGATCAGCTAATCCAACTCAGTAAAACTCAGTTATCAAAATGGTGACCTGAGCATAGCTAACAAGGGAGATAAATTATGTCGAGATGTTGTAGATTAAATTAATTGTTTCAACTCTTACTGTGTGGAAACCATCCATAATAAATATGAAAATATAAATTATACTTATCTGAATTTCCACAGTCTTCCAAATCTTTTTAAAGTTATATTCAATCTACTCAGGTTTCGATGTTTTCTAAAGAAAAACATTTTTTTCAGCATTTTCCCCTAAACTGGCCGATTTACGAAATAATGAATTTAGTCCTTTCATTTGGACCATAGTATATTTGATATATATATATATATATATATATTTGAATCTGTAGAATCCAAATATATAACAACATATTCACTCCACATATAAAAATATTTACATTTTTTTCTAATATAACCAAGCCAAATTTAAAAAAAATCTTACCACAGCCTTTAAAATTTAAAGCTCATTTGCACCCGGTATACTAGTCCACGAAATTTAATAAAAAGTTTTCACAAGGAGTAACTACTTGACTTGATTAAATGTGCGAAGGTCTGATATTAAAATTTATAGCCAGCGAGTGAAGTATGGCTGAAATCGGGAAGATACAATTATTACTTTAGAATTTATATTTACGGTATCATATTATTTTATTCCCTTATTTTTTTTGCAGGTATCGCCGAACTTGGTCGATTTTATAAAATCACCAGTGAACATAATAGACTTTGCAGCTACACTGAGTTTCTACATAGACTTAATTCTATTATCGGAGAAAAAAAATCAGCTGTTGGACTTTTTCAGCATAATACGGATATTTAGGCTGTTCAAATTGACGAGGCATTCCCCGGGACTAAAAATTTTGATTCACACATTCAAGGCGTCTGCTAAAGAATTGGGCCTTCTTGTATTTTTTCTTGTACTCGGAATAGTTGTATTCGCTAGTTTGGTGTACTATGCAGAAAAGTTGCAGGTTAGTGACATTTAAGATGATAATATTAAATATCTATAGGGTTTAAAATATTAGTGCAATTTTTCAATTTTTATTTTCCAAATGCTACAATGAATAAATTTCAATTCCATTAAAAGTTGCTTGGAGGAAAAATTTTTTTGACACCCACGTTAAATTAACAGTTTTAATTGGAAAACTTTTATTTTGATTACCAAAAAAATGTAAAGTCAATTATTTTGTAACAGTTTCAAATTATTTATTACTGAATAAAAAATATAAATATTGAGAGAGAAAAATTATGAAGGACTAAATAAACCATCTGCATCTTAGTTTTGGTTCCCTCCCATCAACATTTTCACAACATACATTTGTAATTATGCAGACGGTGTATGTTAATTTTCTCTTATCTAAACTACTTTTAATTATGCCACCTTTGAGGAAATGAATTACTAGAACGAAGATTTGAGGATAGAAATGTGGAAATTTTCTTTAAGAGAAACGAAGTACATGTAACAAGGTTTAATCTAATGAAAAGGTTATGGTAAGGCGTAGTTGAAAACTTAGACTGACACTTCTGTAAGTTTTCGCTTTAAAGTGTAATTTTACTGGATTTTCTTCTTAAGAGCAGTTACGTAATTATTTTTCACTTAATGTTTTTGATTGATTAAAACTGGTTTAATAAATTAACATTAATTCAAAAATCTTTATTTTTATGTAATTCTGGTAGGTTGCTTTTTGGTTCTACTAGCTTCTGAAGAGTTTCTTAAAAAAATAAAATATGTAAATCGTTTTTATTACCCATGTAATAAACGGGGTGGCGCATTATTATGGCAAAGCTTGATTAGTCCGTTATTATTGAAGTTACGAAAAAAAAGTTTCTACAAAAAGTGTAGGCAGTCTTAGGATTCACATTTTAAAATTAGTCCCAAATATACAGGGTGTTCAGGAACGTAGTGCTAGACCAAAGTTATGTTTTTACATTTTTATAAAACCGAGCTGATTTCAACGATGTGTCATACTTGATGTCTATTATGTTTAATAAAGGAATTGCAGTCACCTGAAAATCACATTTTTTTTTAATTTAGATGTCTGTAGCAGCCAAACCGACAAAAACGACTTACATGTCCCCTATCCTAACTTTTCAAGTTCTGCTACGTCATTACAAAATATTTGATACAGAGTGGTCAAAATTTAAAATCCCGTCTGATCTTTGATCACTATGTGTTATATATTTTTTCTGTTTCATTTAAAAAAACATAACTTTAGTTTGGCACTACGATATTTAACACCCTGTATATTTGGGATTAATTTAAAAATGTGAATCTCAAGGCCGCCTACACTTTTTGTAAATATTTTTTTTTCGTAACTTCAATAATAGTGGGCTAATCGAGATTTGCGACACTAATGCGTCACCCTGTATATATACATATTTTTAGCAGACTTACTTTTGGCTGAAACAGTCCGAAATTAATTTTCTAACAACATATATTTCAGGTTTTGATTCTCTTCTGCCTTGTACGCCATTGTATATGTACGGAAAATGCCCTAAGTTATTTACAATTTTATCTTCCGGTACATGCATCGCGGTTGAACTTTCCTGCGGAATATTTTATTGTTGGATACTTTTTTCATATTGATTAAGGGTCTAAGGCTAGTCTGTTTTAATTTAAAATATAAAAATAATTAGCAGTTTTTAAATAATTTTAAGGAAGACCTTTTTTGATAATTCATTTAGTTGAATTATAAATGACAAGTTCAAATTGTATCAGTTCTTCAGCAGGTATGTATTTTACTGGAAGTAAAAATTTATAGTAAATTTGGGTGGTTAGAAATATTTACATGTGATTCTAGGATTTCAGTATTTTAGTGTAGTTAGATTCTTAAAGAGACGTAAAACTAAAATATCTTGTTTTTGTGTTAAGAAAAATATCTGATATATGATTTATTAAGTGCTGCAAAAATTTCTTTCTCAATGAAAGAACCGTAACTAATTTTTTTTGAAAGAATAGCATATCCAACAACTATCGTGTCAGGGCGATAGATTTTAGAAATTTCTTAAATTATGCTGTTAGACCGACGTTGCCGCTCGAATCATAATATACAAGTGGAGAAATTGTCTGTCAGTAATTTCAAATTAAAAAGAAAATATTCCTTGCTAAATTGCAAGAGGAAATAATTAAATGTAAAACTAATAAAGCAGTAATTAGTATTTGAAACTTTTTAAATTATATTAAATAAGTTGTGGTTATGTCTTACAAATACGAACAACAACAAAAATAAAACAAAATTACTTTGATTGAATATGTAACAAAGAAAATTATAATTCGCACAATGGATATAGTTAAATTCTCTTGCTAAAATGATAATCTACAGGCAAGGAGTTTTTCCCTGTCTCAGGCAGATGGCCCTTTAGCTCACAATAAACGGGTTATACCAAAAACTATATATACAGGGTGACGATTAAAAATCAGATGGAGTTTCAAATTTTTGAACACTCTGTATCAAATATTTTTCAATGCTATAGCATAGTACTTAAAAAGCTAGATTAGGGACATGTACGCCGTGTTTATCGATATTCAACACGTTAACAATGATTAATACATTTTATAGGTACTACTCCATAGGGACATAAAGTTAAATAATAATTAATTTTGTAGTCTATTCAACAATAATGATAGTGCATTTGTTGTTTTAATTTATTTAAAATGCCACATCAGTTTTCCAATTTAGAATGTGCTTGTATAATAATTCGATAATAATTTTTTACAATTTAAAAATTCGCCTACAGAAAGGACTTTCTCTAGCCAATAGTGTACAGTTTTACCAAAAAAATTGGGAAATCAAGTATTCCGTCTAGACAGTACAGTCAAATGAATTTTCCTTCCAAATTCACAAATCACCCTGTATATTAATATAGAAAGAGAGTTTACACTTTTCAATGGTCACGTAAAACCTGAAAGATTCGATATATTGAAGATGTAGAAATACTAATGTGAAATTCCTCATAGCTCATCCTTTATTAAATTTTTTTAAAAATACGATACGGATTTTTTCTCACACTATTATTACATTATAGAATAGATATTTTAGTGCTGTGTCCATATAATTATTCTTTACAATGATCTTTTAAAAATATATTGCTATTTCTTAGAAAATACTTTACCATTTAATATGAAAATTAGAAATACGATCTGTGAAAATTAGTAAAATTTAACGCTCTGTTGATGACAAACTTGTATTTTCTCTCGCTACAAATTATTTTGTAGCAAATTAATTATCGTATTAAATGTAATGTTCAGGAATATCATACTCCAGGATAAATTGTTCTGAAACATTGTAGGGACGATATTTTCATTGAACAGAATAATGATTTTAAAATTATATTAATATACCTCCGAATTAAGTTTATTTTGCTTCTCTTATCTCTCTATAGTTTCATACTTTTCCCCATTTATATTTTGCATTGGTTACATTCAGTTAGAAATATTAATTATTCAAAGAATTCACTATTTATAATTGAAATATGATGTTTTCACTTGCATCTTGACAATTAATTACTTAAATTTTGTTATAATTGAAAAATTTTAATTTCTTACATATTTCTACATAGAAGAAAGTTTAATTAACAATTTGTCACAATTTTACTAGTTCAAGACTTATAAGTATTAGACAAAAAAAACACTAATTTAGGGATCATATCTACATATTTACACATTATAGGACAATCATGATAAATTATAGCAATAGTTGTTATCTATGTTCAGAATTCTTTTATACTCATTAAAATTGTTCTTATACAGGGTGATTCATAACTATTGGGACATAGGCTAAGGGCAGGTTATTTGGACCAAAATATGGCGATAAGACCAAATATACCTTAATAAAATATTGCTGCGGAATAAGATATAGGGCGTTAAAGTTCAAAGTTTTTTTTCGTTTTGTTTTTCTAATAATGACAGTATATTTATCAATTGTTATGAAATTAAGTGGTAGCTTTTTTTGACCAAACTTTTTAGTAATTTTGATTAGAAAATATGATGTAAACATTATTTCTACGTAATATTGGTACTTTTGTTTAAACACGATAATTTCACCCGTTTTCGAGAAAAACGCAATTGAACAATATGCTCTTAATCAAAGCTAATCCGAGAGTCCGGCTCTGGTTAATAAATAGTTAACATCTTTTATCACCAGTCCCGATATTTAAGCAAATTAGTGAGTTTTATATTCCAAAAAATTACCTACGAGTGCATTAAACCTAAAAGAAAACTATCAAGTTAGTAGCTACAGATTTTGTAAGTTTTTAATTCGTTCCTTAATTTGATACATCAGTAAATCCAAATTACTGTTTTCTTTGTACGGGTTAAATATTGGAAGTCTTATCAGTATAAAAACTGGTTCGACTGAGATTGTGTGAACTGTTCAGGTCCGCATTTACCTTTTCCAAATGAATACAATATTTAATAATGGATGAAACAACGGATTTAACTGTGGGTACTTCCGTTTCTGGGAGTACACCCTCCAAATCATATGCATCAGCAATAAGTTCACCAAAATTCCCAAGCAGGAAACAAGCTATAGTATTCACTTCATTGGAAAACACTAAATTGGAAGAATATTTGATCTCATTAGGAAAGATAATTGAACCACACAATATTATATTTATCTCTAGAATTTCTAATAACCGAATATGTATTTATCTAGCAAATGAGGATCTAGTAAAATCATTTATGAACAGCCATAAGGGCGAAATAATAATTGGTCAAACTACTATCATAGCACGACGACTTATAACCCCTAGTGAGCGGTTGTTATTATCAAATGTCTGTCCATCAGTACCAAATAACCTAATAGAAAATGAACTTAGAAACAAAGGAATCAATCTAGTGTCACAAATTACATGCCTCCGTATTGGTACAACCCTTCCTGAATTCAAACACATCCTTAGTTTCCGAAGACAAACCTACATCACTCCTTTAGTAAATGTACAACTACCTGACTCCATCATCGTAAACCACGAAAATACTTCTTATCGTATTTTTTTATCCGTAGACAACAATGTATGCTTTAATTGCAAACAAAAAGGCCATATCGCAACAGACTGCTCTTTACCAGTTCCTTCAACACTGCAACCACAAGTAACAACTTTAACAAATATCCCACCTCCAATGCCAAGTGTGGTGACAACTCCTCCGTCCTCCTCAATCATGTCATCCAGTATAGCTTCTACCAATACCAATTCATCTACAACTTCGACAACCATTAATACAACATCCAGTAAAACATCAATGAACCCTATACCACCTACACCACCTCCACTAAAAATCGTGTCCATGCTCTCTAGCAGCTCGAACAACCCTGCCAAACGTGCATTACCCGAAACCCCTTCTCCAACAGGAAAAAACAAGGAGGAAATTGAGTTTCAAAAACCTGTTCCTCCTAAAAGTGCTAAAAAATTTAAAACCAAAAATGAGACAACAATCTTGGAAGTAAAGGAGCAACTGAATCTAGCAAAAGAACTATTTGAGGGGGACACGGATAACAAAGTATTAACTTTCTCAGAAATTTGTCTTTTCTTTGAAAACGTACAAGGCTCTACTGACCCGCTAAGTGTAGCTAAATCTATTACAAATAATGTTAAAGGTGTAGTTGAATTACTCCAAAAAATTCACCCTTATTTATCCGATAAAAATATGAAAAGGAAATGCACAAGATTGGCAAAAAAAATACAGTTACAACTAAATGTAGAATACAGCAACGAAGAAGACAGTGACTCATCAACGTCGATAATATCTAACAATTAAATTCACTACAATATTACAGTGGAACCCAAATGGGTTATATTCCCATTTGGAAATGTTTAAGCTCCTATTATCAGAATACGCTCCTACAATAATCTGTCTCCAAGAAACCCGTTTTTTAAATAGTAAGATCTATAACCTAAAGAACTATGCCAGTTTTTATCTTAACAGAAATAACCCATTGATTGCCAGCGGAGGGGTAGCTATATACGTTAGAAATTCTCTGGACGCTGAACAAATCCCGCTACAAACTAACCTGGAAGCAGTTGCTGTTTCTATTCATGGCCCCATAAAAATAACTTGTTGCAATATCTACTGCCTTCCAAATGCATTGCCTAATAGAAATGAAATTACAAACCTTTTAGCACAGTTACCTACACCAAGAATTATTTTAGGAAATTTCAATGCACATAATGATATTTGGGGATCTAAAAAGAATACACCTTTTGGAATCACTATGGAAGAAGTTTGCAACCAATCCGGCATCAACATTATGAACGATGGGCGACCTACAAGATTCAATACAGCAACAGGAGAAGGTTCAGCCATAGACCTCACGTTATGCGATCCTAGCCTGTCATTAGTCTTTCATTGGGACGTTCTTCCAGAACTTTATGACAGTGACCATTTCCCAATAATTATCTCTGGTAACTAGGTAAATGGAAAAATATCTCCGGAAAAGTGGAATCTCAAAAGAGCAAATTGGGAGCTTTATAACTCCATAATAGTTAAAAAAATCGATAACGACAGAAGCGAGGACATCTTAAACTCCGATGTGGACGACATGGTAAACAAATTTTCTGCTTTAATAACTAATGCCGCTGAAGAAGCTATTGGAAAGATCACAGTAATCAAAAACCATACACCAATCCCCTGGTGGAGCCCTGAATGTGCCGAAGCAACAAAGAACTATAAATATGCTTTCAATAAATATAAAAGGTATAAGACACAAGAAAATATGCTTCAATTTAAACGTTTAAGAGCACTGGCCCGATTAATAGTAAAACAAAGCAAAAGAAAATCATGGATTGAATTTATATCAAGCATTAATAATTCTACTTCAGCTAAAACCGTGTGGAAAAATATTAAAAATATCTCAGGAAATAATAGTTTTACCGAGATTACCTTTCTCAAACATCAGAATGTTACTGTAACATCTCCAGACCTAATATCGGAAGCTTTAGCAGAGTCTTTTGCGGATTACTCCAGTAACAACAACTATAGTAACACTTTTTTAAAGCTAAAAGAAGCTGAGGAACGACAGATAATTGACAGACAAGAAGAGCACTCCGATGCTTTAAATGAACCCATTACAAAAGTCGAGATGAACTACATCATAAATTCAATGAAAGACTCTGCTCCAGGAGTCGACAACATATCAATAGTTTTTTTTAGAAACCTGCCAACCTCTGGAAGCGATCTTTTATTAAAAATTTATAATAAAATCTGGACTAATAATGTTTTCCCCCAAACATGGTTAAAATCTATTGTAATCCCTATCTTAAAAACCGGTAAGCCTAAATCAAACCCAGACTCATATAGGCCAATCTCAATTACATGCGCAATGGCTAAAATATTGGAAAAAATCATCAATGCGAGGTTAATGTGGTCCTTGGAAAAAAGAAATTTATTAATCCCTGAGCAAAGTGGTTTTAGAAAACGTAGGTCAGCCGCAGATAACCTAGTGGACCTAGAATCTGAAATCCATGAATCTTTTGCCAATAAAGAAAACTGTTTAGCAGTTTTTTTTGACATCTCTAAAGCATATTATACTATCTGGAGATACAAGATTATTAAAGTACTGGAGAGCTGGTCAATAAAAGGAAATATTCTAAATTTCATTTATAATTTCTTGGAAAGACGTTTTTTTGTAGTCCGAGCTAATGGAGCCTATTCGTCGGTTAAAATTCAAGAAAACGGTATCCCACAAGGGTGTTCTCTTAGTGTAACATTGTTTTTGATTGCGATAAATGACATAATTGCAAACTGCAGTCCTACAATTAAGGCCAGACTCTATGCAGACGATCTAGTCATTTATAGCCGAAGTCGAGACTTACGTTCACTCTATCTCTTAATACAGTCATTCTTATCACTTTTAGAAGATTGGTCAGATAACTCAGGTCTTCAGTTTTCTATATCAAAAACTAAATGCCTTTTATTTTCCAAAAATAATAATATCCCACTGGCAAACCGAATGGAGCACTTCTACCTCATATCTAGCTGAGGTAAAAAAAATCGGTCCAACCTTGGAACTTCAACCCCACAAACCGACATCAACAAGTGATGCTATCTAGTTTAAGACTAGGCCATACTTCCATCACACATGGTTACGTAATCTCAAGAACCCCTCAACCAAGATGTGAAATATGTAACATGAGGTTATCGGTTAAACATTTTTTACTCGAGTGTCCAATACATCAAAACTTGAGAATACTCCATAACATCGGTGGTGATTTGAGCATAGTACTAGGAGACCAGTGCAATATAGACAATTTATGTGCTTACCTTAAAGATATAAATATATGTACCACAAAATGTAATTCAATTCATATAATATTCATGCTACTCGCTAATAACCCTACGGGTTGATGCGATTCAATAAAAAAAAAAAAAAAAAAAAAAAAAAAAAAAAAAAAAAGCTAAATCACTTAAAATTTTTTTGTAATATCATCTGCCAAGTGTCGATAGCTTTGTCATCAGATTCAGTTAATAACTGGTAATTCTCGAATTTATAGCATCCTAAATTAACGAAACTGTTACCCAAGTATTTAGTTTGCAATAAAATTGGAGCAGCGTTGATTAATTGATTTACAAAGTTATGGAACCGAATGCATAAATTCGGAGTTCAAGTAGAAATGTTTAATTGCAGTTTCTGTTGTATTCAGTCCTTCAAAGCAAATTAATAATTATGCAATTTGGTCGTTTAAGCAATGTTGTTCTTTTCAGGATAACAAGGATAATAGCTTTAAAAGCATACCAGAAGGGCTATGGTGGGCGATAGTGACAATGACGACGGTGGGTTATGGAGATATGGCTCCAAAAACTTATGCCGGCATGTTTGTTGGCGCTTTGTGTGCCTTGGCGGGAGTTTTGACCATAGCTTTACCGGTGCCAGTAATAGTTTCGAATTTTTCTATGTTCTATTCCCACACACAGGTACATATAACAATTTGAAGTCACTAAATATTAAACTAACTTTAAAATTTTTAAAATTGGTGATCTTTTTTAAAATTTAAATGTAATATTGAATTTTGTAGGCTAGAGCTAAATTACCTAAACAAAGAAGGAGCGTTTTGCCAGTAGAACAGCCAAGGAGGAAGAAAATTGAACAGGGAACCAACAGAAGGATGAATGCTATTAAACATAATCCAGTATTGTTTAAAAGTACATTTGAAAATACAAAATTAGGTACGTATTTTTTTATTAAAATGTATGTAAAACGTGGCATGAGAAAAAGTAATATTTTGAAGAAATTCAACAAGTTAAGACTATTCTTTAAACTGCTTATTTGTTTTTTTATTTACTTATTAAATCCTTTTTACATCTAAAGTAATACAGGATATGTAAAACGGAATAGGAATAGCGAAATTTAGAACTAACAAAATAATACCATTACAGTAAATAAAATTTACATATTTATAATAATTACGTACATACATTTGAATTAAATATCAACTAGAAGACATGTTATACTTACAGTTCAATACAGTCTAAGAATTCCGAAACATTGTAAAAATAGTCGCTTAAAAGATTTTTTTGTATTGTTTCAAATTTGTTTAGGTTTCTCGCAGTCTTTATATCACATATGCAAATGGTTTATGAATTGTATACTCATACAAATAAGACTCCTTTTAAAACTTCTCATTCAGGATCAAAAATATTATGAATTTCTTTTCCAAAAAAATTAAGTTTTTGGATCAGTAGTTATATATAGTCGATTGTTGATATATAGTATGTATCCAGAAATTGAGTTTGACTATGAGAAGTTTTTAATTTATTGATTTGGGAAAAATTTGTATTAAGCGAATTTTAATTATGATCCTTGAAAAAAAAATAGAAACATTATTTATTATGAATTTCTTAAATGTATGATGAAAAATGAAGTAACAAGTAAATGTAATGCAAGTAAAAATATAAATGTATAGATTTTTTGAGTATAGACAATTTTATTGCTAAATGAAATAATTTAACTTCGACCTGTTTGAAGCGGCAACGGTGTAAATTTTAAACAGTTGGCAGCCTGGATATTTCTTTTTATGTATATAAGTACGTAAATATAAGCTTATTATTTATATAAAATAAAAACAATAAGAACAAGAAAAAAACATATATTTTGGAAAGAACAGATCAAAGAGAAAGTATATTATCAAAAAAAAATTATCAAAATCGAAAATCTAATAATTCTAATAATCTTCAAAACAAAATTATATTTATGGCATATACAGCGTTACGTCTTCATGAACTAGTTATTATCGAAACTGAAATTAAATCATATTTAATTATTTGATAACTCAAAAAGTAAAACGTAATTTCGCAAAATAAAAAATTTGTCTGGTTTGGTAGACCCTTAAAGGCTTTAAAGGCTCTCAATGCAGAATATAGGCCAGCAGATATACTAAGCCGCTTGCAGCCCGGAAGTGAGATAAAATTAGAGATAAGGACCTCGACCTTGGCTTTGGCCGTGACCTCGACCTCGGCCTTGACCTTGACTTTGGTTTTGACCTCTACCTCAACCTTGGCCTAGACCTTACCACCGACTTTGACCTTGGCTTTGACCTTTGACCTTTGACTTAACCTTGACCTTTAACCTTTGTAGGACCATTGACGTCAGACAGAGATTGAAGGATTTTAATTTTATAGATACTAATCGTAACCTTGAATTCAACAATTCGCGATTTCTAGAGCTTTAGCACGATTTAGAGAAACTGGTAGTAACCAAATAGGACGTAATAAAGGCACCACAGATCGTTAATATCGATTTCTGCTATTAGAAACCCTTCGTAATCGGTTTGTTACAAGCACAATAAGAATTTTCACGACGCTATAATTATCAAATAAGTCAAGATACAGTAAGAAGAAGGTTGATGGAACAGAATATTACTCCATATAGAGCCGCTTCCGAGAATTTCAGAGCCACTTCTTACCGCAGCTCATCGAAGGCAACTTCTTCAGTTTGCACATGACCATCGCAACTGGAATAATCATCAATGGGGTAATGTGCTCATCAGTAATGAGGCTAGATTTTCCCTCTTTAGTGATGATTGCCGTAGAAGATTATCGACGTCCTGGAGAGCGATAATCCCAATGCAATATTATGGAACAGTTGCCTATGGTGGTGGTTCTGTTATGGTACGGGCTGGCATTAGCTTGGAGGTTTGTACAGGGTTGGTAATTGTCCAAGAGGGCCGATTGAATACACATTGGTATATAACGGACATTTTAGAACAATACATGGTACCATATGCCCCATTTATTGAGGATAATTTTGAATTCATGCAAGACGATGTTTATACTCACGCTGCACAAATGGTGTAAAATTATCTTCAAGCTGTCAGCATTTTAAGAATGGCCTGTCCAACCAGAAGCTCTAATGTCAACCCTATAGAGCTGATAAGGAGTAATATGGGACAGCAAGTTAGAGCTCCAAATCCTCCTTCTCCTACCCGAAATGATTAATCATTAAGGCTCATTGAGATGGAACGAATTGGATCAAAATGTTATCAAAAACTTTATTTTGAGTACGCCAAGGAGACGTCAAGCAGTAATTAGGTGAAAAGGTGGAAATACGCAATATTAATGTTTCTTTTGGAGTATTATGAATTGTTTCATAATAAGGGATTTATCGTATTATTGAACACGCACGGTATATTAATTTTTTTAAATAAAAGTTTGGTAATTTAAAAGAATATTGCTTACCACATCACCTCATATTTGAAGAAAACATATACATATACATACATATACATTTATACATGTATTAGTAAAATTTTGCAGTTTTTACAATTATGCGTTAATTTTGCGGCACAAGCGTGACCAAGTTAATACAGATAAAATTGGAGGAGCTTGTTCACTACCCAGTAGGCCGTTAAATATTTAAAAGTGTTTGAAAAGGCCAATTGTTACATTTGACATTTTATCTGAATTAATGTATTTACATGTCATTATAATTAAATTTTTTGGTTGAAATATTCAGTAGAATAAAAAGAATACAGCTGCTAATGTTGAAGATTTAAAACAATTTGAACGATCATACCTTCTTCAGACGATGTAAGAGTTAATGCTCAATTTTTAGGAGGCGTCCATGGTATAGACGGAGGAATGTAAATGATTCCTCAACAGAGAATTTCATAATATTGACAAAATATTGAACCGCTATATTAAAGATATGTAATAAAACCCAAAAAATAATAAATTTTAAGATTAAAAAGTGGCCTTTTATTTTTCCAAGTGGATAAAGACACGGTATTGGTATGTATTTTATTTTATAGATTATTGAAAAAAGATAGAGAAGCTCTCAGTACTTTAAGAAAGAAGTATATATCAAAATAAGCTCATTTCTAAATAACAATCGTCGTGTCTCGGGATTTTTGCAAAAGTCATTTTACAGCTGAAATAATTAAAGCAGGATGCGCCAATGAAAACGAAACAACTATTTTTTTGGTTCTGTCATTTCAACTTTAGAATAGAGAGGGAAGGTTTTATGTTATGAATTACGATGATTTCCATGGCTCCTGGACAGGGCAAGAACCACCCTCTAAATTTCAAATGGCAAGGTCGAGTGATATATCCAAATAAAGGTTTATAGAAAGGCGTTATAGTAATACCAAAATTATATTACATTGGAGCAACCGTTAGCGACTAAGGCTCGTTTTTCACTATCCGTACCATAGGTGGCCTGTCACCGTACTGGCACCTGTGCAACACGCGCGACGAGGGAACGTAGACGTAGTGGGTACCTATTCTTGACGATAATAGAACGTTCCCGCAATAAAATCCTTGAACCTCTGTCTGACGTCAATAGTCTCACAAAGGTGTTGAGTTCAAGGATACGATTAGTTTCTATAAAATTAAAATCCTTGAATCTCTGTCTGACGTCAATAGTCTCACGATGGTGTTGAGTTCAAGGTTACGATTAATTTCTATAACATTAAAATCCTTGAATCTCTGTCTGACGTCAGTGGTCCCACAAAGGTTAAAGGTCAAAAGTCAAGGCCAAGGTCGAAGTCAATGCCAAGGCCGAGGTCAAGGTCGAGGTCACGGCCAAGGCCAAGGTCCTTGTCTCTTATTTTATCTCACAAAAAATACATAGACAAAATATGGTCTCTGAATTTTTGGAGACTTTGGTTTTTCGAAAAGTTTGATATCGCGAAATTATAAAGCGTAGCAAAATGAAGAAAAAAGAGGAGAAATAACGAGGAAAAACGAAAAATATACGGTAGACAAGGGAGCGCTTGATAAAAAAACAAAAATTATTAAAAAGCCGATCAAAAAGGAAGAAAAAGTGGAAGAAAATCGAGGAAAAATGTCGGAAAGCGAGTGTTCGAAAAACAGGCAAAAAACCAGGAAAAGTGCGGAAAAAACAAGAAAGAACAGAAATAACGAGAAAAATATTATGGAAAAGGTAATGCGTAAAAAAGTGGGAAAAAAGAAAAACAAAGAAAGTACATTGAAAAACGAAGAAAAATGGCGATAAAGAGTGTGCGTGGAAAAAAGTGAAAAGGCGAGAATGATGTACAAGAGGTGCAAAAAGGTGGTAAGAAGAGTGAGCAAAAATGGGTAAAAGTGAAGAAAAGCGAGAGAAAGGGGCCTGCTCAAAAAATAGAGGAAGAACGAGGAAAAGCGGGGAAAAAGGGGTGCTCAAAAAAAAAGGTGAAAAACGGAAAGAAGAAACAGGGAAAAATAAGGGAAAAATGACGAAAAAGTGGGCCCATGAGGAAAAATGGCGGAGAAGGGTTGATAACAGAAAAGTCGAAAAAATGTAAGAAAAATGGGGAAAACGATCCAAAAATGGCGAAAAAGAGGACATCTTGAAAAAATAACAATAAAATTAATTTTTCTATGATTATTGTTTTATGTGCTCAAGAAAAAACTTTAGAAATTATTTGCTTTATTTCCTATAAGATTGCTTGTAATATTTTTATCTATTTTCTCAGCAACAAGCTTTTTAATCGCCTCGATTTTGCCACACAAATATTTTAAGATATGAAATTGATCTAAAAAAATGTGTTTTCAGTTTTTCATTATTGTCACCTAGTAACTCAACTTTCTTAAGTAGATGTTACTTTTTTAATTTTGTTTAAGAGATTTCACATCATACTAGCTTTAATTGCTTTTATTATTCAGTCGTCAGTGTCATTCCCTTTCTTAAAGTTAATAATTTTTATTAAAAGGATGTGGAAAAGATAATGAGGTACATTGTTTATCTAATTCAATTATATTTTTTTTAACAAAAACTTATTTTTGTAGAGCTTTCACTATATTTAGAATGCATTCAAAGGAGCTTTAAATCGGAACTTGATATCAGAATGGAAATAAAAATCTCATTAAAGCAGTTCTAATGGAATTACTGAAATGAGGAAGAAAAGGAAAACGCTTTCAAGTGTTGCTAGAGTGTAGGTAGTGCTTTTTATCAAAAGAGAAAATTCGATTTCTAGTTTTGCCATGTACTAAGAAAAATCTTATTTCCAAGTTTCTAAATTGATAAGTGGGAAAATTAAGTATTTTTTCTCTAAGTATACTTCTTGAAATATCGAATAATTCTTTTATAATTTTTAGTAAATTTTTAGATATTTCCCAAAAAAATAATTTGAAAATTATTGAGTTTTCGAATTGCATATTTTGATTTTGGACATTTTGCTAAATTTGGCCAATTGGGGAGATTCTACTAGCTTAGGTCCGACGTATTATGGAACACCCTGCACAAAAATGTTTATAATATAGGAAATAAAATAAAATCTTAAAACCAATTTTTCAGAATGACAATACTTTATAAGAATATTAAGTTACGTTCAAGAAGTCTAAGATCCTCTTTCTGAAAGTGTATTTTCTATAAAACTGACAATTCTTGTTTCGTTCAAAAATTATTTAATACAGTTTATATCTCCATTATGGACTCAAGTTTCAATATACTTTGTCGCTTATACAAGGACATATACATTATATTTTTCATCCTAATTCTCAGAGTAAAATTTGTAATTAAAATCAAACAGAAAAAAAATTTTTTTTCATTTTTGTGTTGTGTTTATTATTTATTATCTTTTTATTCTACACATTTCATAATTATTTTAAAATGAAATCTTTTATATGGTGCAAATAATACATAACAAATTAACGTGTAAATCGTAGTTTTTTAAATAGATATAAGTAATTAATTATAAGAATAATAATACTTTAAAAATAGATTTTACAGGGATAAATGAAAAAAGCATGTTATTGAAACATGTTTAAAATAATTTATGGATATAATTGCCTTAGTTGGAATCCAAACATCATAAATATTTAATGTTAAAATTACAAAAATAATTTTATCCTGGTCTTCATCTTAATTGCAAGTCAATTATCCATTTCTCCGCTATACTAAATCTCCTGACTCAGGTCAGAAATTTATTCTAAGAGGTTTCGGTAATGATATTTCAATAATGTGGCGATCGTGGAAAAGCAAATCCACTGGAAACGGTGGTGTTAATAAAAATGTCTGAAACCATGTTAATAACAACCATTAAACGGCTTAATTTGGACGAAAAATATATCCGGTGCCTTTTCGTACGTGACAATATTAGAAGAAGGAACGAATAGTGGAGCAAAGAAGTTTATTCACCTGTATACACTTCTCATTTTTACTTATTTTGCTAACAAACCATTGTAATTCTTACGCTTTTCTAAAACCTTTCTGAAAAACGTTACAAATATAATAAAAATCGAGTCGCACTTTCTTTTTCTCACTGATATGAATCCAGTCCTGTCGCGAAAGAATCCGCCCACCACAATTTCTGTGCTTTTATATATGTATTTCTCGAACTATACGAAAATGTGCCCTAATGTTAATTTTTCAAAAATTATTATTCAAAAGACTCATTTAACGGTATTTAAACTACTTTTAAAAACCAATGTTTTATACAAAAAATTGCGAATGTAAATATACAGAATAGTTCGGTGAGAAAGAACTATCGATAGTGTAAGTGATTCGTTTATTAATACCTAATCGAACAAAGTTCAGCATATTAATCAAAGTTGAATACGACGTATAACGGCTGCAGCGATCTCAACGCTATTTGCATGTTTATTAAATAAGTAATCTGTTTTCTCGCAGTTAATTTTTATACACAGATTTATTATTACGAGTTACTTTAAATAAAGAGTCTTTTAATTGGCGAAAGTTTAGTATAAAATAACCTTTTCAAGTAGAAGTTTCAATCTTTATACAATTAAATTTATACAGCTTTACCCATACGTCAGTGTTTGTATTTTGGTGAAATAAGTTCTAAAGTTTCAGATAAATCTTCGATATTTGGACAGGAGAGTTTTATCAGCCACTAAAATGTCATTGTATTTCTAATTTTATAAAAGTATTAGCAACGTCGTAGGTCCTAAAATCAACATTAACAATTTATTAAAAGAATTGATAATTTTCATTTTACGGTTGAAAATAAAACATATCTATCGTTCACTCTACTCTTTAATCTATCCCTTTCTTAAATCTCGCTCCTGAATCATATTTCTAAAACGTAATAGCTAAAAGGTATTCTTAAGAGCACATCGAGTGCTAAAACTTACGTAACAAATTAATTTTGATCTTGATCGTCGATACAATAACACTGTTGGCTAGAAAACATCTCGCTAAAAAGTTAATTATAAAGCTTTGTCTTGCATGCATAATATTTTTTATCTAAAAATTCTAATTAATTAGTGTTTACTACTAATTTTTTGTGAAGGTGTTAAAATGGCAAGAAAATTAATAAACATGTTATCAATTAGTTGTAAGAAATATGTAAGTGAAAACGAACGTGAAAATCTAAAAAAGAACGAAATTTTGTGAATATTCTTTAATTGCATCCTCGTTACAACAGTAACATTGTTGTAATTGTTCATTACTAAACTCATAGAATATCTTAAGATTTTGATTATGCAATAAATCATTAGTAATTTATAATTCCGTATTTTAATTTCTATTTCTATTGCTAAAAAAATTAATAACCAGCGAACTGAAATATACGTAGTCTATTTTAACAAGGATAATTTCTCCATGTAGTTAACATAAAACAAATGTCTTATTTATTTCCAGTCTTTTGTATTAAATACTTTTCTTCTCCAGTTCCATATATCTAATTCCTTAAAGTTCTTTTTTACCATTTGTATCCATTTAGTGCTATATCTATCTCATCTTCTTCTTTCGAATATTCTTTTTGTGATGACTTGTTTTTTTGGTCTCTCATTATGTGCCCGAACCACCTCATTGTTTTTGCTGTCACTATAATATTGGTTATAGATTATAGAGGGGTCATCATGTAATTACATAATCTCGTTATTTCTTCTCCTTCCCCAGATTTTCCCTACCTTCTTTTCGTCATATAAAGAACTTTTATCTCGAATATACCTTGTAATCTCGAATATACCTTGTAACTGTCGTTCTTTTATATTCAGATTCCACGTTTCATAGCCGCAGGTAACCAATAACCTTATTATTGTTTTATACAGGGTTGGGATAAAGTATGGAACCAACTAAAAATCTTTAAAATGAAACGGAGGATATATATGAAATTTTACAAGTAAAGGCAATGGGGCAAAATGCAGCTGATGTACATTTTTTGTTAATAATATACTTCCGGTTTAACCGGAAATACCCACAACTTTTTAATTTAAATGGGACAACCTGTATATTTTTGCTGATTTTGAAAGATCTTGTTATTTCAAATTCGTACATACTGGGTTTAGTGTAAAAAATCTGTAAAAATGAGGAATACTGCACTTTAATAAACCACTTTTAAGTTTTTATACATTAGCGTAAAATAGGATTTAGATAAACAAATTAATATTGTTTGTATTAATAGTAAGAAATAAACGAGTAATATTTAGTAGGTAACTGTTGCCAAACTGTCAAATTATAATTTACGGAAATAAATTGTACCATTAAGAATAGTTCATTTAAGTGAAAAAGATCGTATTGAAGTATTAATGATGATCGGTTTTGGTTATCGTTCTCCGGATCTAAGCCCATTAGATTTTTTCTTTGGGGTTTCAAGAATTTGTTAATAGGCTGGAATATTGTCAGGAGGTGAATGGAGAGTATTTTGAACATTTGAATTAATTTTGTTTAAATTATTATTCTCATTAGTCTAAATTAAATAAATTTACTTATTCTACAACTAAAAGTGAGTTATTTTTCGTTTTTACAAATTATTTCCACTAAACCCAGTATATACAAATTCGAGAAATAACAACCTCTTTCAAAATCCGCAAAAATATACAGGGTTTCCCATTTAAATTAAAAAAGTTGAGGGTATTTCCGGTTAAACTGGAAGTATATTATTAACAAAAAAATGTACATCAGATGCATTTTGACCCATTGCACTTACCTACAAAATTTCATAAATATCGTCCGTTTGGTTTTAAAGATATTTACTTGGTTCTATACTTTATCCCACCCTGTATAGTTTTTTCTTGATATTTTTCGATTTGAGTATGTTAAACCAACGTGTCATAAATTTTGTTGCTTGCGTTATTCTTTATTTTAGTTCCTTTTCTTCTCTGCCATTGCTTTCTTTTTCAAAATCGTATTGTGTTACTTATGGTACTATTTTAAGTCTATCAAATATTATTGCCTTCTTTGCCTATTGCTATAAAATTTGTTTTAATTTCATTTATTCTTAGTCCCTTAGGATCGTTGGCGTTTTTAAATCTTTTTCACTCCATGTAATAAATTCGCTTTTGTCCTTGTAAGAATTTCAATATCGTCCGCGTTTGCCATTACTTGAATTTTTTGAGATTATAGTAAACCGTTTCATAGAATTTTACTTTTATATAGCGAAAAATTTAATACTATATTGAAGTTATTGAGAGGGGTTCCCTTGTCTTAATCCTCTTGTGAAGTCGAACTTTTCGAAAACTTTTTTATGTAGTTGTCCCTTTTAATCATTTTCAGATAACATCATTTTTATCAATCTTATTATTTGCATTTTTTTCAGAGCCCGATATATCTTTTCTCTTTTGACAGTATCATATGCCTTGACTTGTGAGTAATCTGTTGTTCCTCAGACCACACTGATACGGCTGTGTTTTTTTTCCTTCACTACATTTACTCTGCACAATTTGTTACATCTCTTTTCTTATGTAGAGAACATATCACTAATTCTTTTTTTCTCGGTGACATTTTCACTTCTTTATACCATTTTCGGCAGGAGCTTTTAAACATATTAATTGTCTTTCTGATTTCTTCTCTACTTGGCAATTCATCGTTCTCATCCTCGTTCAAACCTTTTTTTTCTATCTCTGATGTTTTCTCTGTGTAATAACTTTTTAAAGAATACGCAATTTTAGACAATACTTATGTATTAATTCTTTTCAGGCGGATTCATAAACAAAACCTACTTATCAACCGAGGGAAATAGCTTAACAATTATTAATGATAAAAAGTTATTTAAAATGTACTATTAAATTAATATTCTAGCGTATAAAAGAAGCTTAAAAAAAGGGTTTTTGTATTACTTTTAACTCAATACATGCAAAATATAGATACATTTCAAATGAAAACAAATAGGATGACGACTGTAAATAGATATTATTAAATGTGTTTTTTCAGTATTTTTAATTTTTACACATTTTTAATTAAAATACAAATATTTAGTGTTTCTGACCTTTTTACTGTAGCTAAAAATGTTACATATTTGAAAGTTTCAGTCAAGCAGTTTTTTAGATACCTTTTTGTATCCTTCTTTATTTTGGGAATTCGTTTTAATTTCTTTCTTCTTGGATTCTGTTTACCTTTTGAAGCGTTGAGATTTTTAGAATTATCAATTTCGTTCGTTCTAACCTACGATATTTTGTACTTTTTAAATTAAAAATTTTGAAACACTCCGTTAGACTATTATTCTAATAAATAAATGAATAAAATAATTTATTTTTTTATATATATCGCATATTTTAAAAATAAAAATTATATCATTTAATAATTTGAGATGGAATTACTTTTACGTTGTTATTATTTTAATTTATATTATCTTTTGTACTTCTCATTTCCTCTAAATTTTAATAAAATAAATAAATCTTTATTCTCTTGTACAAATCGTGAAACAGGTTCAAATCATGACAAATTATTTTAATAGAAAATCTGACTAAAACATAAAACGTTTCCGTAATTATAAATTATTCCCAACTTTGAAAACGAAAATCGTGAAAACGAAGTTTAAAATTTAAGCTTGTCGTAATTAAATCTAAAATCATTGGTCTTTTACGTAATTTCAAGATAATAAGAAAACGTCCTTATTAAATCTCTAAACGAAAAATAAGAGGTCCTTATGTTGAGAACAAAAGCGACGTGCTTTTGCAGAATATAAAAATAGTACCTATAAATTAAAAGTTAAGATCAGTTTTAATTGAAATACTTCTTGATAAATTTTATATAAGTAGTTTATTGTTTAAATGACAATCAAAATTAAATATAAATTTAGGTTTAAAATTAATTAATTTTAAACAAATTACGTAATATCTAACACACTTCTCGTTTTACTCGGTATGTCCTTCCAGTGGTTTTATGCAGAATTATAACTGTCGTTTTAGTACTAACCAATCAAAAAAATATCTGAAATTAGATCATGTACAGTAACCAATTAGACTTAACCACAAAGTTTTGTCTTCAAATTTCAGCACAAATTCGAAGTCGATGACCATGACTCGAGAGTTTAGTTACAAATTCTAAACTCTCAAATAAAGTTGTTGCTCACGGCGAATTAAAACAAGCAGATTAAAGTTATATTTGTCATTATTGTATCACTGTCTGAAGTTAATAAATTTAAGGACTTATCAGTAAAAACGTAAACTTTGTTACTCTAAATTTAAGTGAATTAGTGCAAAGTGAAAGTTTTGATCAAACTTAAAAAAACTTTTCACAAAGTAATACTTGAGTGTTTGCATTATTAATTTTCAATGTCATGTTTTGTTAGTTGTTTTCATTATGTTAGGTAACAATTACTTTAAATGAAGAGTAACAAAAGTTACGTGTTGGTGCGTACACACTTTGTGGTGAAAGAAAAAGCCAAATTTGTATTATAAGTGTATATATATATAAACAATTACTTTGTTTACCACTTATCTTTGGCTGGAAGTGAGTTTTTTAGAAAAGTTACTCTAATTCCTTACAGTCTGTCCATTGTTAACAAAAAGTTGCGCAGCCTTTTAAATCTTTCAATATATGAATAAGAAGTGAATCTTTAGGTATTACTTTATTAAATTATTGAATTAAAATAATAATCATTCGGTTTTTATTTACATATATATATATTTTATTTGTAACAATACCATATAAATTGACAAATTAGCCGCCAAATTTGCAAATTAGTAACGCGCTCCCACCAAAATGTCTTACTAACTGCAAACATTTTGAAAACTAAAGCCCATCCCTAATAAGTTTAATATTTTCAAAAAAAAACAAATTTTAGAACATTAAACAGCCGAATAATTAACACACATAAACCACAACTCAAACATACACAATCAGGATTAGGGAAACAAAGAAGCGTTACAGATAACATTTAAACAAATCATAGAAAAATTAATGAAAGGAAAATTGGGACAAATAAGTCGTTTGGGTCTAACATTCTCAGCTTTTATTTTTTAATAGAAAAAAAGGATAGAACTAAATAAAAATAAAAATGACAAATAGTTTGGTGTAACATAGTTAGTTAATATATAGATTTGTTGATAAAGGGTTATTTTTAATACAAGATAAAAAGATTTTTATTTTTATGTTGCCAGTTATTTTTAGAATTTGATTTTATTTATGTAGTTGATAGGGGTTATTTTAGTACTATATTTTAGTTTTTAGTACCTTAGTTTTATAAATATAATATTAATTAGTTAAGTAGGATATAATTTATTGTTGTAAAATAGACTAATTGGTCTTACTCCAATCTATTTGGTTTAATCACAAAGAATACAAGCCAAAAAGATGAAATTGGATTATAAAATAAAATAAGATAAATTAGAGCATTCGTAAGAGACGAACACAAACATATGAAAAATTAGTTAAAATTAGGATAAAATATATAAAACTCTGAAACATGTTATCCGCCCATCTTAGTACCATTACTTTTACGAATTAACAAAAAGTACATTTTTATCAAAAAGTCAATTGTAAGGGCGCGAAAATAGAAGGTAAAAGACAGCTACATCTACTAGATCTTCGCAATAATAAATATAATAATTTTAGTTAACTGTTTCAGTATTGGCAACTTAAAGAAACGAACATTTTTATGTGATAGCAACTTAAAGAAAATAAATTTTCATTGTGGATACCAAAAAATTTTTAATGTACAATTGTAAGCTCAAATGTGATATTAGGAATTGGAAATATAAAACACAAAATGTTTACCACAACATTCAATTTTAATAAATTCAGAGTAATATCAACTGAGACGACTAGTTTCGGCAATTTGCCATCATCAGGTCTACAACCTTGAGATAAACATAAATTCAATGTTTACAAATAACAGTAAACTTAAGCATTTACCAAAACTAAAATTATAAAATGCCAATAAATTAAAGCATATGTGAAAATTAAGTTCTGAGTGGTAAAATAACAAAATTAAATAAAGTATTAAGTATTAAGAAAACTACATATTAAATGAACATATGATTAAAATAATCAAATTAAATTAAACTTTGACAGTAGTACCTAGATGGAATAATTGATTTGTCTAAAGCATTGGTAAAACTATATGTGATCGGCTCACATTCTATTGTCGTTCTCATAAGTTAGAAATTCCAGGACCAACTCGAGAAAAATTAATTAGAGCGGATCATATTTAAAAAACCCTTCCTGTAAGCGATTTTTTTAAATTATATTTATATATATTTTGTAAAAAGTCCGACTAAACTTGTTCTTTTAAAAGACCGTCAAAAAATGAGGCGCTATCAATTGGTTAGTTTTTCAAAGTGGTAGAGAATCGTGAGGTTCAAGAAGTTTGCCGGACTTTCATTATCTTATTTTAAAAATAATACGACGTTTCGGTTGGTAAGTACCTCCAACCGTTATCAAGTATAAACAGTCGTATTAGTGTTAAATTAAGATAACGTAACTTCTTGTATAACCTGGTTATTAATCACGCCAATTTACAGTTTTACAGAAAAACTCAAATGATACTGAAACTGTGAATTATGAGAATTATTTATCCACTCTGTTGTAAACTGTGATTCGTTTGTAAAAAGTGTCATATACTGCACTGCTCGGTGATTTCTAATCCACCTATAAAATTCTAACCTATAGGTTTCATCGTTTCATCACCAGGATGTAGTTGCTAAACGCCTGGAATATGGTATGGGTGTAAATTATTTTGTTGTAAGACTCTACCCAAGTAACACCTTTAATTCCTGCTACGTGGTAGCGACTAAATATTTCACTCCATAGTGCTTTGCCTTAGTTGCCGCTAAGTCATAGATACGGATTAAATCCGTTGCTGGTACCAAACTGGGTAATAAATGTCACGTAGCCAAGTCGTATTTGCTACGTTCCGACTACAGTCCCTACAACTTCATGCAACTTCACGGTTACGTTGCAGGAACGGTAGTTCCCGTGTAGTAGAGTTGATTTCCAATATTTTCCATGTTTCTTGTTTTTGTTTCTCATATTTTTGAATATTACTTTTCTCAACTTAATTTGTTATTCCATTCACTAAGGTTTCCATAACATCATTCTTTCAATACTTATGCTTAATATGGCGGTATAACCAGAATTGATAATATCTAGATAATTCATGTGTCGATATAGGATACAAAATTTACAAACGAATGAAAATTTATCGTAAATTTTTGAAAATTAGGTTGAATAAATAAAAGCGCCCTCAATATATAAGCTTATTTAATTAAAAATATTTAAAATATCATAACAAATTTAACTGTATGGTAGCAGATTCTACCTTGTTACTACAAATATCCTAATAAAATGTAGTTAAAAATTTACCACATTCATGCGTTTTGAAGAATAAAATACAATTTTTATATATCCTGTTCCATATTTTGCACTACATATATAAATGTTTTTATGGTGAAAATATCTTTAAATTGTTCTTAAAAATATAGATACTCTAGGTGTCGATATTTTATTATCAATTTTATTCAGTTTGTTCTATGACTTATGTAAAAAATTACAAACTGTTACGAAGGAAAATATACTCATGCAACTTAACAATGATTTCTGAAAAATTACGGATTCTCCAGAAACCAATATTTTTGTCCGATACATAATCAAAGAATCGATATTTGAAAAATCGATTTTATCTATTGACAATTGACATGTAGATGTAGGTTAAATTAGAATTGTAGATGGCTTATTGTTACGTGTAATTAACAAGTAAATTAAATTTTGCTTGGTCGTTTGCTGTTTTTTTTAAGTTTTCTATAAAAAGTAGATGAATATTCATAAGCCGAATTAATTTGGAAGACATTTTGTTGAATATGATGTTCCTAACTAGTATTATGATACCATAGGGTAGCGATTTTAAGTATAATTCTATGGTGGCATGTGAGAGAAGCGGCTACTTTCAAGAAAACAAAGTCTTCTACTGGGCGTATCCGGGTTCTATGTATGTTACTTAATGTGTCTTTGCTTTTAGATCTCCTTGGTTGTTCCAGGTACGTAGCTAGAACCCATATCTGGAACTATAAAATACCATATTTTGTAAGTCACAATTTAGTTCCACAAACTAGTAACTGCCTCAAGGCTTTATCGTTTCAAAGTAGTAGTCTTTTAAAAGCTATTTTAATAGTAGCCAGGTAGTTCCATTAAATTTAAAAATGTCTTCAAGGTGGTGGACCTTCGTTATAGTCAATTTAAGTAGCAATTAGGTAACTGCTACAGTTTTTCAGCACCATAAAGTTATTAATATTTTTAAGTTAAAAAAATAACTAACAGGTTTTGCTTGGGTACATACTTTTGATTGGGTAACGTTAAGTTCTCGACTTATTTTCCAAATGTTTATTGTCCGGTTAGCAATAACAACATCGAGAATATCTTCTTCCTGAAAATGATCTACATTCAGTTGATGATTTGATTTAAGAAAAGTGCCAGTTTCTCGCAATCAATTAAAAACTAAAGCAACTGTTGGATGATTGGAAACTCGATGTCCAGGAAATCTTCTTTGGTATTCTCTGACAACATCTTTTCGGGTCCTAGTACAAAATGCGTAAACGAAATTATACCTGTATATTCTAAATTTAAAAACGGCATTTTAAATAAAATAGAACCATAAATACTCTATCGTTATTATTGAAAAGATAATAATAATCCGTATTTTTCGGCTTATGGATACTTGTAACAAATTTCAAATGCAACCAAATGTCAAACTATTTACATAAGCTTGTGTTAAAGTTGAATAGTTTTGTAGTTATTAATTAACTATTGTAACCCTGTTTGTCCGTATTTTTTATTTTGTTGTTCTATGTAGTATTTTATTTTGAAGTTTGATATTATTCTTTATTATTAATTAAAAATCATTATTTATTACTAACAAATCAAACGTAATAAACACATTTCCGAGACACATAGATTTATCATTAATTAACTCTAGTAATTTGATTATTCATCTAGCCTAAAAAATGCAGAGCGCGTTTTCTGCTGAAAAATTAAAATTTTTAAAAATATCTAATACAGTCGTGGATATTAGACAAAATAACAGTGTGGTGTATTTATAACAATAGATACTAATCACGTACTTATTTTGTCCAAAATATTTGAAACTGGCAATGTTTTTTTTAAAATTAATACATTATTACTGTGTGATATGTAATATATGGTGGCTTTTTAGATTTAGCTAAAATTGTTCGGTTATTATACAGTCAATAAAAATATCAGGTACACTGTTTTCATTGTGTATTTAAGCACTTTGTAAATCATTTATAGCAATTTAAAAAAAATCGTATACCGAGTTGACTTTTTAATCGAATGTAGAGTGTAGAGTTTTAAATATTCCGTCTACATATTAGAGTCAACAGAATTTTGCTTCCCAATTCAGAAATCACCCTGTATATTAATAAATAAAGGGAGTTGAGACTTTTTATGAACATATGAGATTCCCTTTGAGAAACTCAATATATTATGTATAAGAATTACGTAATGTTCCTCACGACTCATCCTATATAATCTTAGGGAATATATTTATAACTAGAAACTGAAATTTAAAATTACATACCATTTTCCGGAATCTACTTTGAAGCAACATTTATAGATATCGGACATAAAATGGCTTCCATTCGCTACTATTATTCAAAAATATCCTCAGCTTCCATCTGTCGGTGAAGTGTAAATCCTCTATCTTCTTTTTATCGATTTATTTCACATATGATGTGTAAAAGAAACCTTTCTCATTAAAATACAGTTTTCTGTTTCTTGTACAAAATCACACTTATAGATGGACAAAGAATCACTTATTAGTACTAAGTATTTTTCAGATAATGTAAATGGTGTCAATATGGTTAGTTTGGCACTTCAAAGTCCATCTTTACCTAGTATAGCAGTATTACATCACAATGGTCCATACAACATACCACCACCATTAGGTAAATATGTTTTTATCATTTTAAAAATAAGTAATACCATAGAATTATGAAAAATGTACCGTTATTTATTTTAGAAATCCGTACTAACTAAAAATATCTCAAAATATAACATTTAAAACCTACAGATCGATACTAAAGAAAATAACAGTTAAAAATAGTAATAGGTAGAATGTGTATATTAATTTTTCTTTTTTAATTTTTCGTCACTGAGGTCTCTTTTTTATGTTACAAAAATTTCAAACCTAAACGCTGCTTCTCCTCATGCGATATTTTAGGAGAAGACTCTATAAAATAAGTATATTTTTTTCCTGTTTTTTTTTTCTTGAATTTTTATCTGCACTTTTTGGTTTTAATTTCATTAGTAGGTATTTTAATTATTATAACCTTTTTATATTTTTAATTGGAGAGAGTTTCAACTCAATGGAAGCATTTATTTTGCTACTCTGAGTTGACGATTATGCGCCAAGGGATATTTTACATCCTGCTCGCTTCATTATCATCCAATAAATTTCTTGAACCTTTTTTCTCGGCTTTTTAATAATCACACCATGATTCCCAAAACTTTGTTTTCCTTATTTACCGCCAACTTTTGAAAAATAATTGTATATATTAGCTTAGTTTGACCCAGGACATATTAAATAATTTAGAAATTCATTATTTCCTAAACCAAAAACATTTATCAGGAAAACATGAACCACGTGGATTTCTAATTTTATTTTTTTTTTAAATTAATAAATCCGGTATATAATATTCAGAATATATAAGATACGCTCTTAGAAAAGAAATACGGTAAGGTCGGCTAAGAGTACGCACTTAACTTTCTCTAGGTCATAAATCAAAGATAGTTAATTACATTTTATTTCATTTTTTTTTCTGTAAAAGTCGTTATGAAATAAGAAGGTTATCCATGACACTGAACAGTGGTACAAAGGTTCAAATCCAATGAAATACGAAATCAAACCACATCAAATTTTTATTTTAAACACAATTAGTTTCGACCCTATAGGGTCATCTTCAGGTTTTTGCTCAAATTCACTTGACGCAACGCATTAAAAAAAATTATTACTGACGAAGATATTTTGTTGAATGTTACTAATACTCATAGTTTTTTGTTTTGGATTTGAATATTTTCCATGGCTAGGGGGTGACATAAGGTTTAGGTGTTCATTAACTTAGCAGAATTTGTCTCTTAAAATAAAAGTAAAACCTTAACTCCTAGGCAGGTTCTAAAGTGTATACTTCCTGTTACCATCAATAAGTCATATTAACAGTTCTTTAGTTTATGTGTAAATGATGGAGATTTACATGGGATCCTCCGTTTGTTTTAAATAACTCCGTTTATCGCTTAATATAGAGGGTGTATCAGTAAAACCTCCCAAATCGGATATTTTGGAAAGGAATAGATATATAGATATTATAATTCTGTAAAAGGCAGTTTGTAGAGAACTAAGAGAGCTTCAGTTTTAATAATAAATTGATTTTAAATACATATGTCAATAGGTAGAGTACGAAATGTTTTCAAATGGAGCATATTCTTGTAGAAAATAACTTTTTAAGCAAATTTTGTTATATAAACCAATTCGCTAAATATAAACTATTTTTGAGTCCAAACATTGGTTTTTCTAAATAACTAAAATCATACGAACCCCTATTTTTTACTTTATTGAAAACAATACTTCTTTTACAATGATATCTACCTCGATTAATATGGCAATCTGTATTTTTTATTTTTCTAAAATTTGAAAGAAAAAAACAACGTGATAATTGAAGAACAATTTATTAAGATTTTATGGAACAAGTTATTCGAAATTTTTGCCATTTTCGTTAATTCATATGTTAAATTTTCAAACGAATTCACCCCTAAAAGTTAATCATATCCTTTGTTAATTCTTAGTAACTATTCGAATCGTGAGTAACTAATTCAGAAAAAATACCGACAAACTATAACATACAAAAATCAAGATGTGTATATAACACTTTTGTGTTAAAGAACAACTGATTTCCATATTTTTTTATATTTTAACTTTTAGCGTTAAACTTGCTGTTATGACTCCCGGATTATTAATGAACTTTTCTGCTCTTTACAAATATGCCAATATCTCAGTTTGGAAAATTTACAACGAGGTAATAATTCTGACCGAGTTTTTTAGGGAAAACAAACCCCAAAAACTTCTGTTTTTCTGCCAGTTTTTACTAAACTAGGCCCATTATTTCTATACATAAAAATTACAATCATAAGCTCATCCGTGTTATCATTTGAAGTGCCAACTTACATTTCAGTAATAAAATTTCGAAAATGAAATTCATTTGTACTACTTAATTTTCGTTTGTATCTTTTTTCGAAAGATCCTTAGTATTTAACAGATTTTTAATTCTCAGGACGACATTTTTTAACTACTGAATTAATAAATTTAGAAATAAATGATTGATTTGAATATTTTTAGAAAAATAAACTACCCCGTATATTTCATTGTTATGTAAAAATACATTAAATTAAAATCAAAAACCCATTTCTCTCAGGATTTTTCCTCAAAATGGTTTGTTTAGCTTAAAATGAATTTATTCCATACTTAATGTACACACTGTATATTAGTATACCCCAAGTCTAATACTTCAATAGAACCAGCTCTTTAAAAAGAATCTAATATACAGGATATAAGAAAATGGTTGATGACGCCATTACTTACATGTGGATAACTCTATATAGTAAAAAAAAATTACGTAATGTAGAAACATGAAATTAAAAATCGCCATGCAACATGATAATATTTTTAGTTTTAGAATGTATTTCACACTTTACGGACAAATTGTATGATATTAAATAATCTACAATGCGCCACTTAGTATTTTTTTTTTCAGTATATTGACAGCAACATATATTTTGAAGTCACAGTACAGTAATATAATTAGAATCATTGCCTCTTTAACGTATTGATGGCCAAGATATTCGTGTGGGGCATTCTTTCAGTTGACTCATACACTGGTGCTAAAAAAAAATAGTTTGATCATTTAATAAACTCCTGGACAAAATGAACGTGTCAGTGATATTTCTATCTATAATCTTTACTGGAATTCCCTAACACTAATCTAATATAACTAGTAAAACATAATATTTTGTTTTGGTATTAATTCGTAGTAAATCTCGTTTAGGCTTAAACTGTTAAAATTTTTCTTAAAAGTGGAAATTACAGTAAAGTTGCTGCGAGAAGCAAGCTTTCGATTATGATTTTTGTTTATCACATGCTTGTTTTGAAATTCATTTGTGAGTAAACCAAGTAAGTGAAATGAACCGCCAGAGAAATTTGTCAGAGGAGGTGGTAGTGTGAGTATCGACTGTTCTGGATGAAGGATATTCATTGCGAAATGTTGTTGGTTTATTAGGAAGACATCATTCCAGCATGAGTTGCATAGTGGCCCAACATAATGAATCGGGTTCGTACCATCAAAAACCATGGCAGGGCAAGGGCGAAAACCTTACACTACTCAAATTGATGATCGTTGTCTGAGACAACTTGCTCTTAGGGATAAAAGACTCACCAGCAATTTGCTATAAAATGAACTAGATGTTCAAAATATCGTTATATCGCCTGTAGTACTTAGAAGGCGTTTTTATGAAGCAAAATTAAGCAACAAAATACCAGCTAAAAAACCTTTACTTACACAAAGTTCAGAGACTGAATATTGCCACACTAGATCAGAATTGGACTATCAATGATTCCGTTCTCTGATGAAACTAGAGTTAACCTTAAAGCTCCAGATGAGCGTGTTTATCGACGGAAAGGAGAAAGGTTTGGAATCTGCAACATTTCTAACAAAGTACTATTTGGTGGTGACTATAAAATGTTTTGTGGTAGAAATTTGCTTCGATGCTTGAATGCCCAATATTACTTGGAAAATATTATTGTCGAACTTGTAATGTCTTTTGCTTCGTTTGCTCGATCCTGCATGGCTAGGCAGCTTATTGACGACTAAATACTTTATTAGAGTGGCCACTTAACAGTCCGAACGTGAATCCTAGAGAACATATATGAAAAATATCTCAAAAAAAAATCGTCGTAGATTCCTCATTGCCCAAGAATGGGAGAATATTCCGCAATTTTTTGTTGAAGATCTTATAATAAGCGTTCCAAGATACATGAATGCAGTCACAAGAAGCATAAAAGGGTCTATATAGTATAAGTATCGAGCCAACTGCATTTATTGTCTTTTATTGTTTTCCCCCTTTTTATAATTTTATATTGTGTTACCTTATTTAAGCATTTCCAGCAAAAACTAATTTTGATGTTAAAGTCATGTTTGACTAAGTTTTTATTATTATTTTAATGTAACTTAATTTCAATTTGTGTATTATATTGTAAATATTTAGGTTTAATACAATAGTACGTTAATTTTGTCCAGGAGTTTATTATTACAGTTTTTGAAATATTTATCTACATAGATACATTTTTTTAATAATAATTCATTTTTATTAACAGAAGTGCCAATACCGCAGCCCAACATGCCCAATTCGTTGGAACCTCGACCTGCTACTACAGGCAGTGTCGATGCTTTGCAGCTGCAACCCAAGTACCTCCCAAACTTCGACAGAGAATGTCGCTCGGAACCCAGAGATCTTCCTAAGAGTGAAGAGAATATAAATATTTTAAAATCTCAACAGTTTCCTTCCAGCTATTTCTCAGGTAGGTACCTACAGAATATTGCGAAATTTAGAAAACCTTTTTTCTTTCCTTTTGCTATTTAATACCGACGAAAAAAAAATTACGATTTTCTCGTTTTTTGTAAATATACCCTTCCTTATTTTATTTCCTCATAATATTATTTTGATTATGGCACTTTATTTTTGTGAAGCATTCCCTATACCTAAATTCATTATTTCTTGATATATTTTTAATTTTATTCAGATTTTAGAAACACCTTCAAAATGTAACTTATTTTTGGGAAATAATATAACAAAATAAAATATGGAGGTATATTTACAAAAAATTAGAAACTAGTAATTTTTTTTAGCTCACGCTGTTTACAGATATTTGTGGATGATTTCTGTTATAGTTAGTTTGAAAATTAGAACAAATTGTTTAACTTATTATGTAAAATAACGAATGATTTATTTACTACTTCTTCATAAATAGACTATTTATTTCATAGCGATTTTGGATATAAAATTGGTCATAACTCTTTAAGTACCTTGTAATGTTTTGTACTACTTAAACTGTAATATACAGGGTGCACCATTTAAAAAATGTGTGTTTGTTCTTTCAAGTCAGTGGGATCAATCAGTTGTTTTCTTTCGTTATTGTATACATTTTATTCTGCTGTTAGGGTATTAAGCCGCCAAATCGAGAGTTCTGCCATTTTACGGATTTTACCGGCTGCTAGAAATTGAGTAAAATAAATTTTACAATTCTACTAACCACAGCTTAAGCAGAAAAGAACGATTAATATTCCTTTCACTTTTAAGAAGAACAAAAAAAAAACAGAACCCAGAACAATAATATGGGACTTTTAAAAAAAATTTGGGATCGGGTTGAGTGTTCTGACATGGATTATTATGAATTATTTTTTACGAATTTACAAAATTTTAGACTGGGGATTAGTTAAGTACTTAAGTTCAATAAGAATAACTCCTGGTCTTTGTTTTAAGCCAGTTTTGAATTGTTTCATTTTTTTTGTTTTTTTTTTCTTAAAGATTATCCATTTTCCCAAATATGGTATTAGAAACTATCAAAAGTTCAATATCCTTACCACAAAATTTTGTTTTAAATTTCACACATTTAAATACATTAATGACGACTAGTTCCGGTTTATAAGGCCATCTTCAGGTCTAAAATTACATAGAAAAGTGTTATAACATAATACAAATAATGAAGGAAACTTACAACTTACCAAATATAAGATCCTAGTAACAATAATAATCAAACGTGAATTTAAACATAAAATTAAATGTTGATGTGTGGTAAAAAGTTATAAATAAATTTTTGATTAAGAACTGAATTAATTAAATGTTGAAAATAAAAACTTTAAAAATTAAGAATTGAAATAATTACTTAATAATTATAAACATATTAAATAGTAACTCAGTACTCGAAAAGTGTCTTAGGTAACAGGGGAGAGATACCGTAAAATACAAAAAAAAAACGAATGTAGTGAGGTTTAAACAAACATTTTTAGGGATTTTATTTTGTAGGCTTATAGAATATGCTTTTCGATTGAACATTTATTTCATTTATTTATGAGTAAAGTTTTATCATTCAAATTTATTGACCAACAGTTTACAAGAAGAATTCTAGTATTATGTCTATCATTTTGTGTATGAAATGTTTACGCAATCTTCTAAGATTATGCTCACGAGTTTCATTTCTTTAGATATTTTCCTCTCACTACACCTTTATTAACTGATTCATTGTTATAGGAAAGAGTCCGTCTAATTACACAGAAACCGGAATAAGCTTGGCCAGTGTCCCTGCGATGGCCATCGGCAGCTCAACGGAAGTCTTGGTCAGTATAGTGGAAAACCAAGTTAATTTCAGGAGAAGCTCCATGATAACGCCATGCACTACTTTTGAAAACGAGGGAGAAAAGTATTCTCCTGATTTCGAGAGCGTTAAATCTCCCAGCACAGAATTCACGACATCTTCTGTACAATCGACACCGGTGGATGAATCGATCATCAGGTCGGAGCATCGAGACAGCGTTAAATTTTGTGATAAAACTGAAAATGATATTGAAACTTACACTGTTTGAATTCGTTTTTATTTATTGTCAGTATTGGAGATATATTTTTAGACAATTTATGATTATTATCTTAATTCAAATATTTTTTTTTAAAGACAGTATCAGTCTATTACCATATATACAATAAAGATGATCACATAACGTATACTGTAGTAGTAGTAGTCATGAATTACTGTTATGTATGGTATAACAGTTATTTGGTTTGTTGAACCTTACCGAATCAATAGTCAGGATAAACTTATATTTTGTACAAATGGATTTCTACGGAATGTTAATAGTTGCACTCATTTTTTATATAGTACCCAATAATGTTAACTATTTATTTTAATCTTGAGTGAAATACTTGCTCTAGTTATTTTAATTTAATTTAGAACTGAAAAACTGCTACCTTCATATGAAATAGATCTGATAACTTGTTTATTCCGTAAGTAAAATTATTTCTCTTAATTTCTGGATAGATGTTTATGTTATTATTGACAAAATTAATATACTATTAACTATATTTCAGGAAAAGATAGTATTGAATAATAAAATTTTGGAAATCATAAATGTTGAACTTGCACGGAGGCTGGCTTAAGTATCCCATTTTATGGGTAAGTAAGTAGCCCATGTAAAACATTATTGAGAATTATTATTCTAGAGGACCGCGTCATTTTGTTTGTGAGATTTTGCTCAACGTTTAGCCTTCTATCACAAACAGCTTGGTGATAACTCCTTCACTAAACGTAGTCAGAGGCGAAACATATTAGAATTGGAAAATTTGTAGGAACGAATTTATATAGTGATGTTGTCAATGGAACGTGAGAGGTATAGCTTGAAGTCCGAGTGACTGGTGAAATGATTGTAATCAAAATAAAGGAAATAAAAATAAAATATCTATCTTTTTCGATGGTAGAAATGGGGAGCTTTCGCTAGTGTTACGGTGTTCTTAGTACGAGTTTGTAGGATAATCATGTTTCTCACTTATCCATATATTAAAGAAACTGTGTATACTCTTGTATACTTCTTCGGGGGTTTTTATGAAAAGTGGATTCCTTTTTTACGAAGAATTTCACTGATACGATCGGTGACGGATAATGTAAGGTAATTTTCAGTGTTTTGTTAAACTGTGTTTGCTGTGTGATATCTATAGCATTACACGAATTTTAAATAAAGATATTGCAACAAACCAAATTTAGCTTTTAATTGCTGTTAAAAAATCTTGATTAACCCTTATATACCTCTCACAAATATAAGGTAATATCAGATATTTGTTTGTTGCTCTAGGTGGATATTATTCCTTTTTCTTGGAAGTTTGTATGAAGCATGAATCCTTTAGAAAGGCGAAACATTGAAAAATATATCAAAAATAACTCGGTCGTCCGGAAGTAGTAATCCTCAGATTCACTCTGACCGTGAAAGCCTATGAACTTTTAAAAATTATTTATTACCTATATCTTAGTTATACTATATATTAAGTGAATTAGTTATACATATTTATAGCAAATATTAGACCCTATACACGAACCATGAGGGCGTAATAGAACGGATTATGAAAAAACGAGAATGCATTAGAATTTCCCCTCTAATATCTTGAAATGGGAAATGGGTTTGTAGCTCTAGCACAGTGGAATTCGAGATAATTAACGGAAGGGACACTTTGTTTTGCTCGCTCTCAGTTATCTGGTCATATATTATTAGTCGTATTCTTTTACTCCTTAAGATTATTTTCTAAACGATTTTAAATTATCTTTGAATCTGCACAAATATAACTAAAATAAACATGAAAGTTGGCTATAAAAATGTATTAGTTTAATAATATTTATTAAACAAAAAAAAGCAAAAATAGTTCTGGCCTCCCCTATCTTTGTAAATATCACATTCAACATCAGATTTTAAAAATTTAGAAAGAATATTCTGACAATTGATTCAGTCTTTGCAGATCAATTAAATTTTGCCTTAAATACACATTATGTCTCAATAAAAAGAATTGTTAAATCGTATTTAACGATGGTTCGGTATAGTTAATTGTAATTCAACCTATATATTTTATATTTACCATTAGAAGGGCCACGGAAAACTTCTAGAATAAAGGTCACATAGTCGTTTGATTATAGAAAGAAATATATTTATATTTTGAGTCGTTACTTGCAAGAAACACAAGAATACATTTTCTCCAGAACCATTAGTGGAATGTCCTAATTACAAAATCATTTTTAATAATATAATGTAAACATTCTCACTCTTGGGAGAGAATATGTATTCTGAAACACTTGCTTCTTATGTGTTTTGAATACATTTTCATTATATATGAAAATGTATTATAATTATATATATAGAATTATAATATGTTACGGAATTAATATTCCGTAATTGTTCTAAACAATATCGACAAATTTTAATTTGAATAAAATCGAGTAAATTTGTGGTCGTGGAGAAAATATAGTTTGTTACTCGGCTAGAATAACAAAATTCGATACTCGTGTTGGACTCGTATCGATTTTTTTTTCATTCTAACCTTGTTACAAAATCTACTATTATAATTATTCTAATATTAGAATTTTAAGAGAGAGTTGATCAGAATATTTGTTTTTATTGATTTAATTTTTTTTATATTATCTCAGATACTGGCAAATCATTGTTATTACTACAGTTCTTGGATTAATATATCTGGAAGTTGGATGTTAGAGATCATTTTGTTCTCTAAACATTGTGTATTTTTTGGGTAAAATGTTTTATGCCATAGATAAAAACAATGGCCTTTTTTCCAAAAGTCACTTACTCAAACATATGACCGGCATTGCAATTTAAAAACCTCATGATCAGGCAATTTAGATCTGCAATATGTGAAGAGGGTCGACCGCCAGTTTGAAACTTTTTAAAAAGAGGACCATTATTTCCCCCATTGTTGCTTTTTCAAACGAGCACAGGTGAAATACCATTTCAAATAAAAAGAGTAATTCAGGAAGTTCTAAATACCTAATTGTGCTTTCACCATTGAGTCATTCTAAGACTCGTGAAAATTAAACGGTACATTAAATATTTAAACTAATTTTCTAGTATTTCAATTAATTGATTTTGATGTTGGAACTTAATTGTGTAATTCCTGTGTTAGTTTTTATAAAAGTAAAGAGTTTATCACCCCGCACTGAAATACAAACTCGTTATTTAAAAATGTCTTTTTAAATAGGTTTTATAATTGTCAGCAATCATATCTAAAAAATGTATTAATCCATGAATATTATGTTATTATGCGTCTTTATATGACGTCCTTTCTGATGTATTATAGCACCGTAGCCGTAGCTAATATAGTCTTCAAAGTAAACACACAATCGTATTTTTTTGGAATATAATTGACTGAAAAAATTAATTATTAATGGTATGCTGATTAGAAGTTTAGAGTATTTTGTTTTTAACTTCAACATTAGATAAATCTAAAAATGAAACAATTTGAAGAACTGAACATATACGATTAATGATTGTCTGTTTACAATATATTTATGCACTATTCATACAGGGTAATACCAATATGTACCCCATAACCAAAGCGTCAATCTTAAAAGTCTCTTTGTACTTATATTTCAGATTGCATTATTTATAATTGTTATTAATTATTAGATTTTTTACCTGTAAAATATGGTTTATATTGCGAGTTAGTTAATGTAAAAGATTAAATAAATAATTAGCGAGTGCTCAATATAGTTCGAAAATAAAAATGTGCCAAATAGAATTTCTATTCAGATTTTAGGAATGTGTTATAAGATAAATAGGTAATTTACTATGTTTTACATAATTTTTGCTTCAAGTTAATATTCTAGAAGGCTTATTTAGAAAGACAGATTTTTTTCTATATTAAATATGTAAAAAAAATTAACGTAATTCTCAAATTCAAAATTACATTTAAGTGTTTGAATAATAAATAATTCATTTTAATATCATTAAAAGCTTATCTACGTCCTAATATGGTCTGATAATTTATAATTTTGATTATATGCCATAAAATATTTCTTATAAGTTCTAGAAGAAAATTTACTTCTTATCGTATTTATTGTGCCAAATGTAATATTTGCTGTATCCGTTGAAACCAATAAAACCTATTTTTATTAATTTTCTTTTGCTTCTACAAATATAGGACCCCATAAACCTATATCATAAATTGAATGAAAAAGATTAAAATATTTATTTTTGAATTTCCATTAAAATTGCATAAATATAGCTAATAATAAATATAAATTCGTTTTTAAAAACATATACTTACTTTTTCATCATTAAAGCTATAAAAAATCGTATATTTAAGATTTATCAACAGGAATCATTGAAACTTTGAGATCGGAACTATTAAAAATTAAAGGAATCAAAATGAGCACAGGAAACATTAAAATTTGAATATTTAATTAAATACAGAAAAACATCATAGTCTCAGCAAATAATACATAAATTCCACAGCGCAATCGGTCAAAATTTGACACGAAGTTAATTTTATGAAATGGTGCATTTCGTCTATTTTTTATTATTTTTTTACAGTTTTTAAGTGGAGAATTATTCATATGAACTACTTCTATCAAAGAAAGAAAGAAAAAAGAATAGGAAAAATATAGCGAGAGGTTGATGCATTTCAAAGAAAGAAGAATAGGGAAAACGGAAAGAAAGAAACACAAATAAAATAAAGTAAGAGAGGAAGAATAAAATAGAAAGAAAAGAAAAAGGGAAAGAAAGAAAAGATACATTCTCGAGCTACTTAATCGATTTGGATGAATGATTCAAATCCTGTAAGTACTATAATAGATCAAAATATGAAACTATTGAAACCAAAGGATTCACCAATGGGAACAAAAAATGAATACCATATAGAGAACTTATACCGCGCTCTTATTTATTTATCGACTACTACTAGATCACTAGTTTTGCAGTGAACTATTCACTCCAGATTAATTATTGTTTTTTCAAATAATCGTGATACACTTCATGGTTTCATAGGGAAACAAAATTCTTATAAATTTTTATTTTAATGGTAGTCCAACTTTATGGGAATATAACAAACAAAAAAACTGTGCTTTGGCTTATATGTAGTATACACAGGGGAGTTCCTCAGGGTTCAGTGCTGAGTCCCCTGATATTTATAAATATACTATTTATAAATGATTTACCTGGACAATTCAGAAATCTTTGTCCTATATGCGGAAGATACATAATTGGCGATGGTAGCACATAACACTGAGAAACTCAAAGTAAAAATCAAAAACATGGTCCATTCTTTTGTTACTTGGTATACATATAATCGTTTAATGGTGAAAATACAATAGACTCAATTTATTTATTTTATTAAAAAAATAAATTTAGTAATTCAAACTCGTTACGTTTTTTCTTCATTAATAACATAATTAAAAGTGCTAAACAAATAAAATTTCTTGGCTTAAATATTGATTCAAATGTAAGATGAAAATAACACATTAAGGACGTGATATATAAGTTAAACTAAAGTTACTATGCTATATCAAGATTAAAAGATGGTATGCCAATCAATTTACTTATAAATATTTACTATAGTCTTGTCAATAGTCATTTATCCTACAATGTAATTTTATGAGGAAATTCAGTTGAAAGCAATAAAATATTTATAACGCAGAAAAAAATTATTAGGAAAATATTTACCAAAAGTAAATAAACCAATATTTATAAAATATAAAATAATGTGATTTTATTGTGTATACATTTATCACCGTCTTCTATATATTAGAGAAAACATGTTGTCACAACACGAAAACCGCTAATCTATTTCGTACCCCTCAACATAACACCTCTATATTTGAACATAGCTTTATGTATATGGGAAGTAAAATATATAATCACTTGCCAACAACAATTAAAAAAATCACAACTTCTAAGAAGTATAAAAGCGCCATTAAAGATTTGCTCCTGACCAAATGCTATTACTCTATACAGGAATAGTTCCAAGATGACATTATAGAAATGTAAATTACCCATTTTTTTCTTAATCCTATATGCTTTCTTTTATTAATACTCGTATTTGTAATTAACGTTTGCATTTTTGTTAATAGACTTATTTGCATTTGACCTATCCCATTGTAATGTCCAAGTGATTAATAAAGAATATTATTATCAATAATATTATTATTATTATTACAGTTAGTTGAGATTTGTATCTACTAAAGACGTGTAATTACAGATATTCTAACCAAAAGAGAGTTTTTACACTGATAGTGAATAATGAAAGAAGCTTAAAAAAATTCTGGCCAGACATCGTTTTGCAAAGGTACCGTTTGGAGTTTACCCTGGTTTCTGTTCAATCGTAAAAATGGCGTTTTTTGTATTAAAGGTTACCATGTACTGAAATTGTGGAAAATCATATTTTGGGTAAGAAAAAACAAAATACAAGAAAGAAGATGGAATATATTTTGAATATAAATGTTACTGGATATTTAGCATCAATTCAAGCGATCTCTTTTTAACATATTCGAAAGATTTCAAAAATGTATTAAGGATATATATATCTTACAACGTATCCCACCGCATACAAAAATTAATGAAGGTGTACTTGCTCAAACAAAACTTCGTTATTTAGCTACCAGACACAGCCTCAATATCCCGGAATATTTATTTAGTGTCTCAAAAATTATAATAACTAAATTATTAGCTGACGTTTTGGATAACAATTATACCTTCATGCCTAGAACTTACGAGATAGAGGAAAGTAACAAAACAAATTATTATGTATATATTGTGATGTGTATTCTTTATATATATAATCTTAAAGTAAATTGATTTATTGGGCGCCAATTAAAAATTTTGATTTATTTATGTACTATAATAAATTAGCAATTAAGTAGCTAGTAGAACATGAGATCTTATCTAGGGTGGGTTCAGACTTTTAACGATTTTTTTGTTTTGAAAAAATGGGTTATATTTAATAGAAATCAATGACAAACAAATCAATACCAAAATCAATTTATTATAAATGAAAAGTGCAAATTATTTGAAGTGAACATGTAAAGGTAAGTGAAAATTACTTTAAATAATTTCTTTAAAGTTATACCATAACTATCACCAAAGAAAATTATTTTTAAATCAAAAGGAAGTAGTTGCAACTTTTAAATTAATATTAATACAACAAACAAAACTTATAATATACAAAGAAATATGTTGATATCAAATAAAGTTAAAGTATTTGTAATGAGTTTAAATTGTGTCCTTATTCATACACAGACTTTCTTAATCACAGCCATAAACATAACTTCGAATATTTCAAAGAAAACGTTTGTGAATGGTTTATGTATTTAAAACAGATTATTAAAGTTATTGAATTGAACGAGGTTTACTTTCTTGCACACGTTGGAGTGTGAAACTTTGATTATCGAAGAAGTCCACCAGATGAATTTTCAAATCCGTGGCTGAGGCTTGTAGAAAATTTCACTCCTCAACTGGAGTATCTCAAAATTTCGATGATGTCGTGAAGAAGGCACAGGACAACGTCTTCCTTTGCTAAAGGATTGTAGATACCTTTCTGCATAAAGACTGTTTTCGAATCACTGTATTAATATGAGCCAATTTTCTGGGCTCTATTTCACGAAAACACATACTTGTCTGTATTAAATACAATCATTAACAATTTATTTTTTAGATATATAAGTTCACTAACAATTTTTTATCTAAAGTTTCAGTGACGAAATTTTTATTATAATGGCTGAAACTCTAATGACAGACTGAGGATCCGCAAAGACTTTTAAAGTTTTCAAAATCACCCTATCAGCCTCTACTAAATCTTAAATTTATTCGGATCCTATTCCAAAATTGTGAATTAAATTACATAGTATTTTACAAAACGTAAGTATACTTTACCTTTTTAATTTGCAGTTGAGAATTCTCCGAACCATGTTGTTATGTTAGAGAAGTTATTGTATATCTTTTTTAAATCAGAGCAGACAACTCTTATGTACCTCTATACCTAATCTATAGCCTTCATTACATTATTTGAGTACATTGTACATTTACTGTTCCCTATATATTTAATTTTCCTCATTATTTATATTGTAGAAGTTGACAGGAATCATATCTTTTACTATTAACCACTAGTATTTAATCATTCGACATGTATAATCTATGTATTTTAATTCTCTATTCTTTAATAGTGTCCTTATAACTACATCCCAATAATATTTTAGCTTTCCCCGTTTTAATTTAATAATAACGTCCTCAATTAATACTTCATAGTATTTTTTGGGGACAGGTAATCTCATTCAATTTTTATTCTTTTTATATGTTTACAATATTATGTGCGTACAGTATAGTGGTCTAAACTGGTGGTTAACTTGACCCCAGATTCTGCTTGTTTCTTTACGAAATCTTGATTTTGTACTCCAAAAAATTGACCTTCCCAAATTACATGGTTTAGTGAACCCATTTCTTCACATGTACGATTTGGAAAATTTTCCAAATCTATTTTGTATTTATACTCCGGGTATAAACCATGCCCGCACCGGATTCTATTTATAGTTTTTATAAAGTGTCTATCTGAGGTATCTGAGGTATCCAGGTTTTTTTGTAGACTCGTGACGGTACTGGCTGAAATCTTATTGTTTTTATTTCTCCTACATATCTTTGTTGCCAATTCTGTATCCGCTTATTTTTTAGTTAGGGCTGTAAATCTGTGACGGGGATTTTCAATTCCCTCTTTTCCTCTCCTTCTGCTGTGGCTTGTTTTGCAAATTTATCCACCTTTTCATTATTTTGTAGACTATTGTGACTTTTAATCCATAGCAATATAATATTCCTCTTTATATTTAAATTATTAATAAGAAGCTACTAGTTTGATATTTTTTAGAGAGTCAACAGAGCTTTTAATATCCGAAAGATTTTTAAATTCGCGAACATAATGACATTTTTTTGATAAATTTTGAATAATTGAGTATAGGCCATTAAAAAATACACAGAAAAGGATTTTTAAAGAAATATATTGATTTCAGTTTTTTATCATTCTCGACTCAAGTTGTTTATAATTCCCGCAAACGGAACTGTACATATAGTAACAGAGAACGTATGCTAGTCCGCCGTGAACATCAGACGAGAAAGGATAATTTGTATAAATAAATCAACACTGTTACCAGATTATACATTTTTATATTTCTGGAGTATAGGTGCAATCGATTGTCTTTTCCCCGTATTTAGAAAGTAATTTTACTGTTAAGCGATTAAAATTTTTCATTTGCTCCGGCATTTAAAAGATAGATTCCCTCTTTGGTGTACAAATCTGCATTACTTAGTTTTTAAATAATCTTATCTCAATTCGTTTTTTTTTTAATTTTCAAATTCATGTGATATCGATGGCCCTGAATAGGATTATAGAAATCTTACTAGAGCTGCGACACAAAGACGAGATAAATATTGCAGTTATTTCAACCAAGAAATAACTTTTCCGTGGCAGGGGAGGATGATACAATAATAATAATGTAATCAATTTATTGTTACAAAATTCCAAATTAGAATGAGTATTCCTGGATTTTCCGTGTGACTAGGAATCTATTAATATTATATTTTGTTTCAATAAGAAGTATCACTTTCATATAAATTCTTATAGAAACGCCACTAGAATTACTGGATTGTCAGTAATTGAATCTAAAAATGCTTATTTAAATATAGTGTGATTTTTTGGCATTGCAGAGTTGAAAACAAAACGAAATTCCAAAAAAAGTAGAATAAAAAGTTGTATTTTTAATCGCTACATCCAAAACCAATACAAAAATTGCCAAAATTCTCTTGTTTGATGTAAGGGAAAAAATTTCAAAACTAATTTACTAAAGAAAATATGTTGAAAAATTAAATTTTATTTTACAATAATTTTATAATTTATAATATTATATTCCTCGTAGGTAAAAATAAATAGGACATAAGTAAATATATTTCTATTTTAAATATTTTACGGATAATTTTCAAAAGTTTTAATTTTTTTAAAAGTTCTAGAGGCTTTAATTTAGCTATTTGCCCTAAAATATTTCGGGGAAGTTTGTGCGGTGGAATGCCGTGTTAAAACGAAAAATATGGCGTAGCTCTTTCCTTTTTTACTAACGAATATGTTCTCTTACACTTGTGAAATCATAACATTGTAAAACAAATTTATTGCTAAAAATAACCGGATGATCCGGGTATATTTTCTAATAAAGAAGTAAAAGTTCGCTTCTGAGTATATACAAACATCGTAAATAGTTTCTATTTGGAAACTGAAATGATGGAAAAAAGTAAATGAGTACTTTGCTCTCCGGAAAATAATAATTGAATTGACACTTTTATAAAAAAAAAGATGATTATAAATAAAAATATCCTGTACCTCAACCGAACTTAACGACATCGTTTTTAAGCAATTTGATTGCTTATAATATAAGAAATAAATATACAGAATAGTATCATTTCAGCAATCCATTTTAAAGTTATTTGAATTAAGCCGATGGTATAATGGTAACTTTAAAGAGCTCTAGCTTCCTTAAAATAAGGCAATTTAAGTCAAATTCACTTAAAATGAGCTCTAAATTTGACAGTTTTCTTTTCATTGAAGACAGTTCCTGGAAACAGTATACTTAACAGCAAGATTAAGTTGAATCAAATATTTGATAGACATCTTATTATAACAGTTTTTTGTACTGGAAATTATCTTTCAGAAGATATTAGATTATCAGGTAAATATAAGTTCCTGAGGCTTGAAAGTGAGAGATGTGTACTTCATAGATGTATTAACGGAATATTTGGTACATGAACAGAAAGTCATAATAAAAGTGCCATCCAATGCTGCTGGGTTTTCAGTTCGTACAAGAGTTACCTGGCCTGGGTTTCTATCCTTAGAGATCAGGGGATTTCCATTAAAGTCTGCATATCAATTACAAACTAGTTTAAAGGTTGAGTCAACGTGTATCATAAGCAAAAGTATGAGTTTTCTAGTATAATATGAAAAGAATCCACAACCAAAACCATGTATCATCGTTATATTGCCAAAACAAATAAATTCGTTAGATTAGAATCATCAACAAAAACTGTTTCATATTCCCATTTACGATATTTCATTTGAAAGCTGAGTTCTACAATTTAATGCACAATTATCCTTGTAATAAAAATTTTTCCACAAAAAAATTGTCTTTAAGATAATCGATCTGTTTCGTTTTCGTCGCCTCACTCTGTATATAGTCTTTTCCACTGTTTTTTGGCGTTTACGTCATTACAAGACGTAGACAATAGTATCAGTGATGGGTTACTCAGTGCAGTTCATAATTGTAGTAAAAATTCTACATATACCGGGTGTTATTGAAATACACGTACATATTAAAACTGGGTATTGCGCAGATCCCCACTGAATGTAGAAAAATATTATTTTTTAAAAATACCCCTTATTAAGGGAGTTATTAATTTTTGAAAATTAATTCTAAAACAAACGTACTTCACTGATATGTTGAGGATGACCTATATAAATTAGGTTTATTTACCTATTTTAAACATCAACAGTAATTAATATGCAAGTTTTTGTCAGATGATAAGAAAACTAGTCTTGTAAGAAATAACCATGTTGCCAAGATTTTCGAATTAATTTCTATTTCCGAAGACTGGTTTTTACTACCCTCGTTATCAAAAAACTAGAATATTTGATAAATGATTGTTTTTAAACTATACATTTTTGAAACTATAGATTATTAAAATTTTAGTTGATTTACGAATCTGGCTAACACGAGCGCGTCATTTCCAAGTTGGTAAAAAGTGTTGTTACGATTACTTTTAAATATTTTTTTACGATGCCACTATTTACGAATATTGAACTAACCGATATAGTGCTGGTTTATGGGGCAGCTGGAGAAAATTCTCGGCAAGCACAAATCCTGTATCGCGAACGGTTTCCAAATCGGAGAATTCCGGACTGTCGTACGTTTATTTCAACTGTTCAGCATCTAAGAGACCATGGAAAATTTGAGAGTGTCAATGCAGATCGAGGGAGAACAAGAACACAAAGAACATTGGCGGCCGAAGAAGAAATATTGGAAGCTGTTGAAAACCGGCCTCAATTAAGTTGTAGAAGACTAGGTCTTGAAATTGGAGTGTCCTCATTTGTTGTGTGGCGGACACTTAAAGAACAAGGTTTACATCCTTATCACATCCAAAAAGTCCAGGCCTTATATCCAGGTGATGAAGAAAAGAGAGTGGAGTTTTGTGAATGGATGATTCAAAAATGTGTTGATATTCCTGATTTTCTAAAAATATTATTGTATACTGACGAGGCGTCATTCACTCGTGATGGCGTGTTCAATATGCACAATACGCATATTTGTAGTGATGAAAATCCTCACGCCATTAGGGAAACTGGGCATCAAAGAAAATTTTCAATAAATGTTTGGGCTGGCATAATAGATCAGTATTTAATCGGGCCTTATGTTCTACCGAACAGATTAAATGGGCCAGGATATCTCCACTTTTTAGAAGATATTTTGCCAGTGTTCCTAGAAGAGATACCGTTACAATTAAGGCAACGGATGTGGTACCTACTAGATGGCGCTCCTCCTTACTTTGATTTAAACGTACGGCAGTTTTTGAACATTAGATTTCCTCAAAAGTGGATAGGCAGAAATGGACCTACTAAGTGGCCTCCGAGATCTCCGGATTTAAATCCATGCGATTTCTTTTTGTGGGGTCACATGAAACAACTGGTTTATAATGAACCTATTAATAGTGTTGAACAATTAACCAATAAAGTTAATGCGGTAGCCGAGGAACTACGACAAAATCCAAGACTAATTTCTAATGTTCAAAGTTCTTTGGAAAGACGATTGCAAGTGTGTGTAAATAATAATGGACGGCATTTTGAACAATTACTGTAATAAACTTTATTTTGAATTAATTGGTTTTGCTACGGCAACAGTGCAATTTCTATGGGTAAGTTCAATTTCGATTTATTTTACTTCTTTAAATATGGAAACTAGTAGGTCGGAAAAGGGGACTCTTCCCCAATATTTAAATTTTAGAATTTGAAGTTAAAATTGGTGACAATCGTTTTTGGTCATTACATACTATTCCCCATTTTAATATGTACGTGTATTTCAATAACACCCTGTATATAAAGCGACACAAAATTTGTTAGATATCAATTTTTTCTACATCTGGACAACTCCTTTTATCATGTTCAACTGTTTTCAGACGTATGGTTTTTATACCGATTGCTAAATTTCTTTAGCATTTTCAAAAATCTCGAATTATAAGATGCTCAAATTTTTTTCTCAAAAATGATTTTTTTTGCATTAATTGACCAATATCTATTTGTAAACCCGATTTTCAGAGGGGGGTGCTATCAGTTTTTTTTCTTGTCTCATTTATTACCATTCCAAATAGTTTTCTACATGTGTCTGAACAACGTGTTTTGGCATCTTACTCTTATCAGTTAATTACATTCCAATAATCAGATATATTGTTATGAAACAGAAATCCTTTAATATTTTTGAAAAGACAGTCGGGTCAGACATGACTCTGAAAATGGTATATTTTGTTTTAGGGTTATCGAATTTTATTCGACGAACTCAGTATGTTAGAAGGTGAAATAATTTAACAATTGAATTAACGGTTTTTATAGTTCGTTGCACAATATCACTTTTTTCGGTACACAGAACCGACTTTTACAATAAGAAATATTTGAACTTTTTATAAACATAAACATGGGTTTTTCTACAATATAATAATCTAAACGCCGTAACAACGCCACACTGCAACTTCAAGATTTAAAATGCGAGCAATTTACACCAAAATACTGATATGTTTTGGTTAATTTAGACTAAAACTGTATTTAGTTTAAATATTAGATTTTATTGTGGAAGAAATGAGGATGTGGCCCGATTCACTTCATTTTAGAATTGAGAATTTTTTACTATGTTCACTGTTCAATGGTTTAAGCACAAAAGAGAGAGAGTCAGTATTTTTTGGACCGATGACATTTTTTGGTATTTTTGGGAAAACGGATTTTTTTGAATTTACTTATTTTTATTGATTTGTTTGTTTCTTTGTTTTAATTAAATTTTAAATTATCCTAATGGGTTCTATAAGAGACAGGTGTATGACATACATACAATATTGGTTGCCTGCTAATAAGACGAATGGTAAAAATGATTGTTTTTAATTTTTAACAAATTTATTGATTTTATATTTCTTTGGCCGTATTGCTGAGTCAAGAAGTTTGGTCGTATGCTCTTTAAGTATGAGGACACACTGTAGGAAGGTTCACCTTCCTTAAAGAAGAAACGAAAGAATCCTTAAGGTTCTTTGCCGATGTGTGAAGCAGTGTAGTTTTTTCACCGTGATTTATCGACTTGTTTGTACTCTTTAACATTACTTCCTGAATAAATTATTATTGCATGATATACGTCAAATCATTCTAAATATTAAACACTTGAAAATAAAATATTAAGTAATATGCTTGTTTCAAAAGTAACAACTTTTTTCCTAAATATTATATTCCAAAATAAACAACAAATAAATGAAGAGGCAGAGTTTATCAAAACTTTTTCGAAAATTTGGGACCCATTTTGTAGCGATGTATCAACTTTAATTTTCTCATTAATATCAAGATAACTTTAGGTCTGGTATAAGTACAGTCTATATTCATAAGTTACATTGATCTCATAAGTTTTAGCATTTTTTTAGTCGTTCTCTCCTCTACTAATTTTTTAATTACTAACTTTTTGCTACCTTTTGACTTTTATTCATTTAGTAGATTTATGGCGATGTTACAAATTATATGCATCTAATGATCCTCTTACCTTAATTATTCTTTCTTTATTTACTTTACTGTTTCGATGCAGTTTCGTTATACGAATACGTTGGGGGCTGGAGCCTTTGTTTTTTAGTAACTGCTTGAATCTTGAACTATTTATACCAAATCAATCTCTAGTGCTCAACTCGCGTTTCGCTAACTATGTTAGCATCATCAGAAGTTGATTAAAATAATTTTAATCAGTAGTTATATAGTTAATAAACGGGCGTTTAGTAACCTAGTTTTATTTGGTGTTTAAATGGTTCAAGACCAAAGCATCTATTACTAGTACCTTTGCATTTACTATACGAAATTTTATAAAAATCCCTCTTCTTTTTTATTTTTTATACAAATTACCGAGACAGCTTGGGTTTTTTTTCAGGCGCGGACTTTAGTTATTTATTCTTACAGCATCAGACTTGGTTTTATCTAACTACAACTGCCAGAACGCCTGTATTTATATTAATTTAAGTAAAGGATTTTTTTAAGTAGCATCTTAATACTGATCCCTGAGGGAGAGGGATGGGTTTTAAATATTGACAAATACAAATAGAAATGGAAATGACTGATTATACGACACTATCCTTTGTTTTCACTTATAAGCTCTTGGTAAGAAATTACAATGAATTATTCACATTAATTAATTCTAAATATCACAATTTTTACCTGAGCAGTTTTAGAGATATGAATTAATTCTGACAAATAATATTGAAATTAAAATCAGTATATAGAAAATATTTAACCTCTTGCTTAAAACTATTGTACTCCCGTGAACTGCGTCGTAAAGTACATCCTCAAATTTCTTAAGGTCGCTATATACCGAATCATTATTATCAATTTTTTTATATTCCTTCTAATTTGTTTATTGTAAAAGTCTCCATTTTTATTTTTATATATAAAATATACAAAATATATTCATTTAAATCCATAAATTTTTTTTGACATTCTTCGTAAAAAAAGACAGATAATAGCACGAAAAAAATGTTCCAAAAAAAGTTATTTTTACAATGTTATCGTGAAATCCGCCATGAGAATCAAACAATGCAGCGTCGACTTTAAAAATGTACTTCAGAACATATACGGGCTAGTTTAAGTTAAAAATAATTTTATTATTATAAAATCCATATTATACTTTGCATACTTGTTTACGTAAAAATATTTTTTTCGGTTGAATTGTAAAAGGGCCCCTAACCGGTCCTGCGAAGAGGGTAAATAAATTGTTTTTCACTAGAGGCACGTATCAACGAGAAATAATATCTACTGCCTGTTCAAAGTTTCCTTGTCCCAAAACTTGGCAGTTTCTAAGATATTAATTAAATACAAATGTTTAGGTACAAGTTTCGAAAGGTATTAGGCCTCTTGGGAACATTTGTTTACGTTCAGGACTCAGGCTAAAGGTCGAGATATGGAAATGTGCCCACCAGATAACGGTTGAAAGGTTAGTAATTGTATAATATTTTTTAGAATCTATGGTAGGACAAATGACGGAATTATTATTATTAAAAAGGAACTGAAAAATAGTAAATGAAAGAAGAAATATGTATTCGGTTTATCGATATACTGATACACCTGTGAGGGGAAAATGGATAAAGTAGAGAGGGATTAGCAAACGTAGAAACATTATTTAACATCTTTTAGTATCCATATTAGAAAAAAATGAAACTAAAAAAATAAAGACAAAATACACAAAAAAATAGTTTTACATACGAATGTAAACGATAAAATATACTTAGCTTAAATTTCATGATATTCTATGAAATTTTTTAATAATTTTTATGAAAATTGTTTTACCAGTGTTATTTGGCACAGTAAGATAAGATTATAAGAAACAGACATTTGACGTACGGACTTCATTTTGTTCATAAATGTTCTAAACTATAATATTCTTCATTTTCTAAAATATTTTGTTAATATTATACAATTCAGCCAGACGGTAATTTAAAAGAGCAGAAATTCCCAGATTTATTTATTTGTACTTCAAGTTTTTGCTTGTATGTAGGTTTGTGTTTTGTGTAAATGAGGTAAATTTCATTTTTTGATGTAAATTATTAATGAAATTAAATAAAATATCTAATATCTGATACTACTTATTTAACCTACTAAAATATCATACCAAAACAATACATTTTTAAAAATATTTTACTTAAAACTTTTTGTTTCAAATAGTATTAGTATTCAATATTTAAAAATGTTGGTATCTTATCTAAAGAACACTTAATAGCTTACAGATTAAAACAACCAGATAAGTGACACTACGCAAAATACTTCATTCACACTCAACACAAACCTACACTTGACGAAATAATAAAAACAACAATGTAGAATAATTTGAAATAAAGACACATCTAGGATATCTTCAGTATAAAGTACTAAACTAAGAAATAAATCTGTGAAGGTCTCCTCTTTTAGATAAATTTCTGGTCTAAATCTATAATATTAACTGAATGTTTTAACTAATGAAGAATATTATTGGTTAAAAAAACTGTGATCCAAAAAAAATATGTATGTCAAACCTTTGTCTATTTCTAACAAACGCATCTGACGATGTCAAGAGCTGAACAAACTCATTTACGCGTATATCTTACAAACTATTGATATTAGTACCTACAAACTAAATTGAGGGAGAATATTTAAATTTTTAGGCACACCAACAAAAAAAAATATTTTTACTCAAAAAATTATTTTTTATGATCGAAATAATAACTGAGTTAAATTCTAAAATTCACTTATCATTCAATCTGGCCATTATGAGCAATTAGCTGTATAATTTTGGGATTTTTTGACAAATACTTTAGAAATTAAATAAAAAAAATAGTGAGACTTCGTCTAAGACAAACAAAGTATTAAAAACTCAGTTTACTATTTAATTTATAGCACCAAACTATTTTGTATGCCGGTAATGTTAAATATTATAAGCTAATTGGTACATTTTTTGTAAATCCTGATTACGCCACATATTAAATCGTTCATAGATCTATTCTGAAATATCTGGGTGTATTTTTACCAAGCGCCCATAGAAAAAGAAGAGCAGTATTTAAAAAAAATATTTGTTTTTCTGTATGATTAACTAATCAATCCTACTTATCTAAAAATAGTATCTCGTTCAAAATCAATGTGAACTCATCATTTATAAAACATTTAATCAATTAGTCAATCATAATTTTCCAATATTTACATAATTAATATTCGCACTTTAGAAATGTCTAGTATATTGGTTTATAAACTAATAAAATAATATCCATGGATATTTCGAAACAATAATTTCAATTAATATCTCTCATTTTCTAGTCACGACCCCGTAATTAATAGCGAAAATTGTGTTATATAAATCTTAATTCACTTAAAATATTTATAATTTAATAGATAAAAGGCGTTCAATAATTTATTCATAACCCGTCAGGAGCTTTTTGGATAAATTTCTAAATATATTGATTTAGAAACTTGGATTCCACAATTATATGCTGAAAACTGTATAATTTCATAAAAAACATTATCGTTTGTACAAATACTGTTTGGTAAAATAATTTATATTCATCAACAAATGTATATTGACAAATTAAAATGTGATGGCATTCTTTACTCCACTACTATTTTCAATATTGTGAAACATCCGAGAAACATTAGCTCTTAATCATAATGATGCTACTAAAAAAAAACGGAACAATTCTTTCTCGCGGTAAGTGGTGTAGCCTATTCTATCCTTAAAAAAAAGCCGGACCGCTTGAATCCTGTGAAAGCAATGAAGAGATTATTGGTTCCGGCCTCCAAAGTTCGTTGTAGCCTCTGAGCCTTGCTAGCTCGTCAATGCGTTCATTACTCACGATCCCTCTCAGGAATCTACAGCAGTGTTACCTTTCTGTTACTACTTATACTTAGCTTGTCTAAGGCCTCTACACACTCCTGTACCAGAGCCTTTCTGATTCTGGGGTGGTAGACTGCCCTTAGAGCTACATGACTGTTGCAGCAAATGCCTTGATGCGCCTTTGCTTTGAACTCCTCTGCCGCCTTTAATATAGCAAATAATTCCGTGGACATCTAGCACTATAGAAGGGGGTTGTTCTCATAGATCTTGTTACACCTAAGTTGACTATCTTCTTAACGTGCGCCAGTTTACAGAAGATCCACTTCAGCTCCACCGAGGGTCACCAGACCACGAATCTGTAAAGAATTTTTAATGAGACCCGTGTAGAACCAGCGGAGGACTTTAGGCCTCAGGCTCCTAATCTTTCGGATAATCCGGCGCATTTACCATATTGTGGCAGCCGACCTGCCACCTACTCTATCAATGTGCAACTTCCAGCTAAGTTTTGCTTCAAATATGACTCCCTAGTACGCTCTAAGGACTAACCGAAGATATTTGGAGCCCTGGAATTCTCTAGTTTTAACCTTCTATAAAGATCACCATCTGTGTCTTTTTTGTATTGACAGATAGACGCGTTTCCTCGTACGACGTTTCATTAATCTTGCAAGTCACTTGGATGTGCTTATATACCGCATACAGAAACTTACCGGTTGCTAAAACCTGCCCACCATTCGCATATGCTTGCTCATAGTAATTTTATTGCGTAATAACATGATATTTATTATGAAATTCCATAGGAGAGGTGAGAAGCAGTTACCTTGGGGGATAGCCTCACTCTACCCCTATCTCTCTATAACAGCCATCCACGTCGAAGAAGACTGTAAGGGTTACTTTTTTATCCTTTTTTATATCCTTTGCACTCTGGCATGGAGGGCCGTTTCTGTCGACATCTCTTACCTATATGCATGTTGGTCTTGCTAAAAGGTATGAAATTTCAAGCTACCTTCCATGAGATATCGCCCTGAAGGATTTGGCAGAGGTGTAAATTTTTCTTCCCTGCCTTTGAGGTGAAGAGAATTTGGGCCTCCATTTTTCTGGGACCTAATCTAATTCTAAGCTGGCCTGGACAATCTTCTCAAAACTGGGTTGTAAGTGACTCATGTCGTAGGGTAGATAGATGCTCCTTATCACTACTTTAAAACTTTTGTTATGTACCTTATTTTTTGTCTGTTACTGAATTGCTCAACACACTGTATATTTGAGACTAATTTTAAAATGTGAATCTCAAGACTGCCTACACTTTTTGTAAAAACTTCTTTTTCGTAACTTCAATAATAGCGGACCAATCGTACTTCGACGCACTAATGCCGCACCCTTTATATATTGTAATTATTAATATTAATGTATTAACTATTTCTGCTATTTTTATTTTCATATTTCCACCAGGCAATGCTTGATAATCCTAAAAAAAATCAACAAACTTCTACTTCCAACAAAAAAATTCCACAACTATTTGATATAAAATTTTCTATAACTAGAAGTTATTACATTATAATATTTATATATGTATATATATATATAAAATATAAAATCTCCCTTACCTTATAAACGCACTGTATATGTAAAATAATGTACTAATTTTGAGATATTTTTTTTTCTTAAATTAGGTTACAAGTGTTTATAATGAGAAATATTCTTCTGTGATATTGATTATAAAACATATTTTTGTATAAAACCTTTCTAAGAGTTAACAATAGAGAAGGACCACAGTGAACTCCAAGTCCGTGGTGTTCATTTCACGATTTTCACGCAACCTGAAAAAGGGGTGTAGCCGAATGCGTCAACTTCCCTAGTTTCAGGAGTTTCTGAGTTTCAGTACGAATTTAGCGCTCGTACCAATCACTCTGTCCTTCGATTTTCCGCATCGAAATTGCGAAAAACCGCCGATAATTCTCACAACAACAACCCGGTGGGACACTTTTAAATTTTGAGCTATCGTTTAGTTTCTCTTTGGAAATTTAATTTAATAAAACCAACCGGATTTCGGGAGTATAGTTTATGATAAAGTTTTGTATACCTGAATAGTTATTTAAAAATCGATATAAATTTACCAGTTAAATACGTCGGGGTCAATCATGTGTGTATGTTTCTTGTGGAAAACGTTTAACATGCTTTTGGTATGATAGGAGTTTTGTGCCCCAGTAAATTCGAGAAGCACAACACTAAAAAAAGAAAGGTAAGTTTCTCTATAGGATGCTACTTTTTGCCAATATGTGTTTGTTTGAGTGCTGTTGCTATGGTCACAGCATTGAATAATTTTCATTTCCTGAACGCTGCTACTACAGCATGAGTTAACACAATGTGATTTTTTCAGCCATACAAGTATTTCAGTAATTCCAAAATATAAAAGCCAAATATTCGCAATTTAAAATATGCAAAAGTTTAATGAAACAGGATTGGCTTTTTAAAAAAATGATAAATAAATAATATTCTACTGCATTACTGTTACTTTTTCTCAAAAAAGAGGGTTTAAAAAAAAGCATAGATTTCAATATAAGTTTTACCAAACCAAAACGAGTTTTATGGAATATAAGTCTTTGCAAAATAAAACACAACATTAGTTAACAAAATTGCTAAGGAGTGGAACCTTCAGAATAGGAAATTAGGGAAAGAAAGTTTTAATAAAATCAGTTAAAAAAGATAAAAGATAAAGGATAGAATCGGTCAGAAAAATAAACAGAGAAGAAGTCTTGGTTAGTGTCATGTTTTTCCTAGATCAAGCTATGTTTGAGTAAAATCGTTTTATAAATATAGTTACGGTACTATCGATTAGCATATATGAAGAGTTGATAAACAGTATGTTTTATAAATTTGGTGTGCAGATATTATAAAAAAATATTTTTTTTATTTTCAACGATAATATCTATTTACTGTCTTATTATACGGATGAAGCTTGGCTGTGTGTTGGCCGGAACCGAGAACATACGTCCAAAAGAGGAATAACATTTATAGATGTTTTAATCCCGTTTTATAGTTATTCGGAAAACAAATACTAATAATATTAGTGTTTTGTAAATATAGTAAAATTCTCTTATTTTTTCTAGCTCTGAGGAAAAAAATCGTTTTATCAAGAGTACGGCAATAAAACAAAATTTGAAAAATACCTTAATTACTACAATGCCGTGTAAAATAAATTAATTTTTGGTCTGCAAGGGATGCACGAGATTATGTTTAGCATTCACCAGGATATAGAAAAGTAGTTTGAGAATACCTTCATGCCAAAACTGAAAAGTAATATGTAATAGTTTTAGATAACCTCCCGTATCATTCTCGGTTTATACGAAAAAAACAAATAGTAATGCTACTAAATTTGTGATTCAAGACTTTCTGATGGAGAATGATATATTAAAAAAAAATACGCATATTAAAAATTCTATGTTTAATTTAAACATTAATTGAATTTAGACTCTATGTCAAAAATTAACCAGTCATACTATCTCATTAATTTCGATTTATATATAAACAAATTGCTTTTAATGACATATTTCTGTCCTCATAAGTTCATTTGGAAATATTCGGGTTTTTGAAATAGATTCTATACTTGTTATAAGATTTATTATAATTTTAATTGTATTTGTAATTCGTGTTGTACGTAGTTTCCAGATTTGACATTTGAAAAGTTGCTAGATTTGCCGTTTCTCTGATATTATTAGTCACTTTAAATTTTAAATACATCACCCTGTATATACAGTCATTTTTGGAATCTTCTCTTCAATACAAGTTCAACCATATGTAACACTAATGTTTTTATGTAGTCTAGAAGTTAAATGTTTTCCGGAGGTTCTAGTTCAGCGACAGCATTTATTCCAATGATGTTTTAAAGGAGCGACAAAAAAGTTTCTAGTGTAAATAACACATCTTAACCTCACCTTGTGTCTATCAATTCATTTTTCAAAAGAGTGCTACAGTAATTAAAATCTCCCTGATACAAAAAAAAAATACAATTACTGAACGATTAAACAATTTATTATAAAATTAATCTATTTGTGAGAATTATGCATGAGCAAAGTTGATTTGACATTGATAGACAGCGTAGTTAATATATAATTATAAAATTAACTAGCGGCAAATTTAATATAAAAATAATTATAGAGTAAATATTGAATGAAAAATAATACTTATTTTAATATGTATTCTAATCTACCTAGGTTTGACAGATCTTTTTTAAAATTGTAAATAAATTTCATAAACCTGACAACTAATCATTATTAAGCAAAGATAGGTTGCCGTTAGCCTGATCTCCCCGAAACAACCTAAAGATGACGGGTCATACAGAACAATTGCATTTTTTAGAGATATTTCAAACAATATAACCAAATTTATATCTCGTACAACATCTTCTACAATATCTTTTAAAGTAAAAAATAATGTAGGTTCATTTTTATTAAATATAAAACTTAAAATTAACAAATCTTGGCTAGACATTAAGAAAATTAACATACGCTACTGTGAGCTTATAGATTAAAACAACCAGATAAGTCATATTACGCACACTTCGTTGACACCAAACATAAACTTACACTTAATAAGACAATGGAAATAACAGTGGAAGTACTTCATATAAGTGACAAGAAATAAAGAAACACCTAAAATATCCTCAATATACAGTATAGAATGAATAACTAAACCTGGGAAGTTCAATTATCTTAGATCACCTTTTGAAGGAAACAATGCTAACCAAAGATATTTTTATAGAAAGAAGAATATTGCTTAATACAGATTGGTTATCAGGTTTATGACATGACATTTATTTACGTTTTTAAAAAAGATCTGTCAAACTTCTTTCTGTCTTGGAAAATGGTATTGTCAGATACTGATACCGAAAACGCTTTGGAAGACTGTAGAAATTCAAAATAAGTATTATTTATCTTTCCATATTTACTAAAATTACAGATTGTGACGCCATCACTTTGAATATTAATTTATTTATTTAGCCTAAATAAACCCATTGAACTTCATAATCTGTCAAATCGTGGCATACGTGAAATATTAAAAACAAATAGTCTCACAAAAATTTTGTCTACTACCTACTTCACGATGATTTTTATCTTTGAAATAATTAACTTCGTTACACCGTACCTTTAATAATTTATCTTTTTTAATAAAAATATACATGACGATAACACAAGAAATACGAATATCTACATTCATAAATAAAACCAAATACACCAGTTCGATGAATTCATTGGTATTTAAAGGTTTTCAAAAATATATTAGGATGCTGTAATTTAGAAAAATTGATTTAAAAAAGTTGATAATAATTACTTAGTAATAATTGGTTGTCAGATTTATGACTTGAAATTTATTTACGTGTTTAAAAAAGATCTGTCTTTGAAAATGGTATTGTCAGATACCGAAACCGAAAACGCTTTGGAAGACTGTGGAAATTCAAATATTTTTTATCTTTCCATATTTATTATGAATAATTTCCAAAAAGTAAGAGTTAAAACAGTTAATTTAATAATTATGGTCTTATTTTATAAATTTAGTTAAAATTACTTTACAATTGGTTCTACCAAATTGGGGCGCTAAAAACATAAAATAGATATTGATGTTTTAATATATATTTAAATTTCTGTTTCTCTCGAAGTTAGTTAATAGTCATTCCGCAGTAAAAAAATCAATTTTCCGCAGGGTAATTCAGAGGGCATTTTTATTACCTCCAAAAATTGAATGGGACGATTAAAACAAACCGCAATACATAAATCAGTGACTTGAGTTACATCAAACCCTGGAACGTTTTGTTAATTCATTAGTTTCATCTAACCCTTTCATTACACACATTCGACACAAACAGAAATTGTTTATTCTATTGTCCTCTAGTCCCATATCTAAATTTATACAGGAGTAACATCAGAAACCTAAATAAACATGAATGTAATAGACAAAAAGCAAGATGGAATTGTTATTCCCAAGGGAAATCTTTGCCACTGATGGGAGAGTTTAGGAAAAACCTTACAGCTTCCTGCCTTCTTAGCGGCTGTATATCATTTTACAAAAATGTGCGTCATACGTTCCATTTAGTTTCTAGTTAGTGTGCCGTGCTAACTATACTTAATTTAAAAAGTAGAATTTTATGCAGTTCATAATTAAATTAATTTTAAATGTTTACACTATTTAGTGATTTCTATTCATTTTTTCAAAGGCCTTTTGGAGATCTTCAAAATGTAAATGAACGAAGTCTGATCTTTTGAAAGTGTATTAACATAATGGCATATTGCATTTCTCTATGAGTTCCTACTTTGCATAGTAAAATTATATTGCTCTACTTTTAATTTTCAGATTTTTCTTCTTTGAATATTTATCAGAAAATTTTCTTTTCTCCTTTATAATATCTAGTATTAAAATAGATTCTTTTTTGGTAATTTACTCACTTTTAATTGTGGGGCTTACATGGAAAGAGGAATAAGTGACAAAATTTAATTATTGGAAAAACGGCAAATAAAATAAAATAAATGTAACCTATGATATATTTGATATATGATTTGATTTCTTATAATAATTAAAACGAGCTGAATACATTTTTTTGTTAAAATTATGGTTCTTTTAAAAAAAATGTTTGTAGATACCCATTTACCATATAGTTTTGACTGCATTGACTGATTTGTTGTTTATTTACTTCAGTTTTCTCCTATTTTGTGTTGTTTCTTATGTTCCTTTCCATGTTACTTTTAATTACTGCATCTCTCATATCTTCTCTCTTCCTTATTTTCTTGGTCTCCCTCTTGCTTCCGTTTTCTTCTATTTTGTGTTGTTTCTTATGTTCCTTTCCATGTTACTTTTAATTACTGCATCTCTCATATCTCCTCTCTTCCTTATTTTCTTGGTCTCTCTCTCGCTTCCGTTTTCTCCTATTTTGTTTCTTATATTTTATATGTTACTTTTAATTACTGCATCACTCATATCTCCTCTCTTCCTTATTTTTTGGTCTCCCTCTCGACCTCTTTTTGCTTCTTTTCGCTATATCTATTTTTTTACTAGTTTATTATCTGTCATTCTATGTACGTATCTGAACCATCTAGCTGGCATTCTTCTATTTCTTCTTCAGTCGTTTTACTTTAAAATTTTCTCTGTACGTGGTGTTTTTGATCTTACCGAGTTTTCAATTTTCCTTAGGTGGCTGATTTCTATTGCTGTCGTTTTCTTTCTTTGTAAACATCACTGTTTTTGCTCCAAAAGTTGGTATTGGGGTTACTAGTTTCCCAAAAATGTGTACCCTTGTGTCCTTTGGAATTTTCTTTTTTCTCAGAAATGCTGTCTTTATTCTGTTAAAAAGTCTTCCTAACACCACAATACCTTCCTTTATGTTTCTATCCATTTTTCCGTCTTCTGTAATTATTGGATTTAAATATTTGAATTCTTGTCCTTTGTCCAGTATTCCATCTTCTAAATATATCGTATGTTGTTTTTCTTCTTCAACATAGTATTTGTTTCAACATAGTGTTTATTTCATGTCATTTGCATAGGAAATTTCACTTACTTTATACTTTTTATTTTAAAGTAACCTACATCGTATTCTTCAGCTATTTGTTTTTTGTTTTAGTACTTCGTCTAAGACGAGTGAGAACAGTAATTGGCTTAACGTGCACCCTTGTCTTATGTCTAACGTTGTTTCGAATAAATTCGATTTTTGTTGTCTTGTTCACACAGTTTTGAGTATTGCTCTAATTAATGTGTGTGGTACTCTCTTTTTTTGTAGTGTTATAAGGAAGGTTTTTCTTTTAATTATATCAAAGACCTTTTCCATGTTAATAAAGCCCAGGTGTACATTTCTGTCATCTATTATTAGTTAGACTATTTATAATACAAAATGAAGTCTAAATATGAAATGCCTCTCATTTCTTATAATCTCATCTAACGATGTCAAAGGGCGAAACAATAATCATAATCATAAAAAGTTTTTGGAAAATCGTGGTATTTTAACATAAATATATTGTAATGGTCTAAAAGAAGAAATACAAACACATGAATCAAAGAAAATTTTCAATGATTATTTATGTAATTCTGTAAATTTATTAGAAATTGTTAACTAAACTTTGGTTACTACTTAGGAATATGTAAGAATTTAAAATTTTGAATTTTAATAAACTTTAATGCAAAAAAATAGGCTTTGTTGTATCTAAATAAAAAACTAAATTTTAATGTAGAAATAACACTTATAATGCCAAGATGCAAGTAAAAATATCAAATATTAGTAATAAATATTTAATATTAAATAATTAAATGGTTCCGGAAAACTATTTAAGCTCGGTTAGAATTTAATGATCTTCTGTTTGTGATCTGAAAGAAAAAACAACCTTGTTAGTAAGAAATTCAAAATTATTACTTAACCTAAAATTCAAATTTTCTTAAAAAATTATTAATTACATTAAAATTTGTTATTACCCGAGAGTATATAATTGAAGAATGCAGTTAATGTTATTTATCTTTATCAAAAGGTGGCCGTTGGAGGTAAAACAAACTATTTAAGTTTATGAGAATTTTGTATATTTTGTGTTTCTAAATAAATAAAATGCCTTCATCTTGCTGCGTGATAAACTGTAGAAATAAAGCAAACCGGGACAAGGTGAAATATTTTAGGTTTCCTGCTATTCACCAATTTAAAGACAATCATCGTTTAAATGACTTTCCAAAATTAGAAGAATAAAGTGAATAGAGGCGATTAAAAGGAAATATTTATTTGAAGAAAAACTTAGATTTGCTAGAATATGTTCCAAACATTGTATAACAGGTAAATGAAATACTTATATTTTAAAAGTAAAGTATAATGAAATAATTTGTGTCCTGGTGATGTTGTTTTAGAAGACTGTGGTTTCTTAATGAAAGAATTTGTAGAACTGTTTAAGTCTAGTGTTAAAATTCCTGCATTTACCAGAGGCAAAAATCAACTACACCCAATGGACTTGGAAATCACTAGACTTGTCCACGTATGAATACATGTGGACAGAATTGTAGGTTTAATTGGACAGAAATATAGGGTAATGAGTCGTCCTATTCCACTAACATTATTCTCTACTCGTGGGGAAGAATCTATCATAGATGAAATTGTTACAGTTTATAGTTTAGTGAATCTTTGTCCAATTATTGTTCCCTTGTAATTTCTAATAAACTATTTAAGTTACTGTAGTTATGATAAAATTTTAATACAAAATGGTAATAGGTCAATGGAGATTATGTATTTAGTTCATTTTATGTTTTCATAATAAAATAAAAAAACAACTAATGCAAAAATAGTTTTATTTTACTACTAGAACAAATAGCAATATTAGAAGCTTTTAAACACATTGAGAATATTACAAACTCTAAATAGTTCCTTGTTATATTAGATAGTCAAACTATAATAAATAAACTCAAAGACTAAATATACATTGGCATGACATTTGTGACTTGACTTGTATATAAAAAAACTTATTTTTATTGTATACAAGATCCAAACATTCCAATCCAAAATACTCCGTATGATAAGTAAAGCCCCATGGTATGTCTCTAACCAGACACTTCACGACGATCTGAACATCCCACTAATCAAAGATGTAATAAAAGCTCACTCCACAAAATACAAAAAACGCACCACCGACCACGACAATGAATTAATAAATAATTTATTCAACCAACCACTTGCCGAAAAAAGATTAAAGAGACTATGGCCAGAAGACTATCCACAACAATAATCCTTAGAGAACCATCAGTGGATGGTACCTAACTCACCTTAGTGACTAATAGACTATTTACTTATTACTCTGTGAATAGAGTAGATTGTAAACATGCAGTGCATTTATAAAAAAAAAATTTTATACAAGATGGGCACAACCATAAACCTAAGGCACTTCTGAAAGACCAATACAATTCATGTGATACCACTTAACATCAACCTTCCTAAAAGTTCAGGCAAAATGACCTTTTTTTGGAAATCCTCTCATTTTTTTAGTTGCACTAACCAAAAATCCTTATTCTTTCTACAAACGTTTCTGTTGGACTCCATAAAACAAAATCACAATATTTTTTTTCCTGTAAGAGGCATTTGCTGTTACATTTGGTAATAATAGGCATGGTCTTTCTTTAAATAAATACACTTCTAACATGATTCTAAACATGAATCTTTTTGGTTAGAATAGTCTGTTATTGAAAAATCTCTTAATAAAAAAGGGCATTGAATTTTCTCCAAACGTCCTGTTCCACAACAACTGCAAGACACGAAACTATCTGGTGTTGCTCTTCAGTATGGATATTCTGGATTTATACATAAGCCGATCTTCAGCTTATAATTTAATTAAATACTCGCTCATTGTTTATAAACACTTAAAACTATATATCAGGTAAATCACTAAGCTGTATTAGTGAATTTAAAATATACAAAACACACTGTAAACACTAGCAAATTAAATTAAACGTCCATAAAATAACAGATAAGTATATGGAAAACTGCTTTGTTTTACCTCTAGCGGACATATTGAAGTCGATCAGCTGTTTTGTTTAACTGGCCTAAAGTGTTAGTAATAGAAGTAAATAAACCTTGCCTGTTGTGGATGGACTTCTATAAGAAGGCGAAATTAAATTTTTTTGGATAGTTGGACAATAAAAGTGTCAAGAAACTTTACATTTAAATTTTGAATTGACACGTAGTAGGTGAGAAGAATTGGACTTTTACTTACAGCACCAAGAACTATAAAGTGGTAATTGTTGATCATTTTAATTTTTTTTTAAATTTGATTTACTTTTCCTTTGTTTCAAAATAAATTTAGGTAATTATATTGTTGAAACCACACTTTTATTTGAACTGACATTAAGATTAGTAGTCAATTGCATCTCATATTAATTTTATACCGGGAATTACTAAATTGGGACGCATCACAAACATAACTCCCCCATAAAAATATTTTACCTCATATATTTATAATGGATAGATTGAATAAAGTTAAGGTAGTAACAATCATTATGATATCCTGTTAAATAAATCTTTTTCTTTAGAATTGTTTTTTTTTTGATATCTATGTTATTAGTTTATTAAAATAGTTGTTATCTTTCCAAAATGTATTTTGTTTTATTCTTACTATTCTTTAGCGTTGATCTAGTTTTTTTGATCTTTTTATGATCACAAAGAATTATTTTTTTTACATGAATTTTTAATATTTTCCTGAATTAGACATAAGATTTTCTTTAAACAAAACTTTTTTAAAAAAATAAGGGTTTTTAATATAACCAGAATATTTCTCTAATATTCAATTTTAACAAAAATGGTGACTCACAAATTTTCCTACAAAGATATTTCAGGTTTAATTAAAAACCGTCCTTTATTGGTGTAGTTTTATAATTTAATTTTTGGTGAAATAATGTGATGGCGATGATCCAACTTCAAACCTTTATTTTGACCTTATTTAATTAAAAGCTGCTTACACTCGTCCTCCAACGGTAGTTGTGGCTTTCTATATATTATTCAAATTACCACTTTTGTTCTCTTCTCTTTGTTACTTTTTTTTCCTTGGAACTTTATTGTTGTTAATTGCTCATACCATTGTATCGTTAATTCTTCAAGAATAACGTTGTGACATTTATAAAACGGTTATTAGCTAATTTATGTTTTTTAATTTCCTGTAGTCTTTGCTTATAAGATTTATGATAGGTTTGTGTTCGAAAAATTATCGTTTTTTGATGTAATAAGCTTTGACTACAACTCAACAATACTTCCTTTTGACGTAAAAGATGTATTGTTAAAAACAGTAACATCTTTTGGGATTAATCTTTACACAAAATAATTTATCACTGTTAATTCAAATTTTATCGCTTTTATATAAGTGTTCAACCTTGTGAACTTCTTTAGGAATTGCCACAGGAAACAAATCAATCAAATTTGACAAGAAAATCAGAAATTTATGTTTACGATTAATTCTACATATCCAAAAAAAAAGTAGTATTGAATGATGCAAATCAACAGCAAATTAATTAATTCAATACGGATAAAATGGGAAGCAACATAATTTTCAACATTGTTAGATTTTAATAAAAATATATATTACACAAAACAAAATATAGTGACTTCATCAATTTTTAATATACGGATCGAAGGACACAGAGTGGAATGAAAATTAGAAATGTAAGTGACTCCAAATGTTAATAGGTCTTTATGAATATATTTAAGACTTTTTTACTTAATCATGGTTTTGCTGTTTCGTTATTTTTTAATATTCTGCTTTGGACTGGAACAAATGGCTTTCATTTTTCACACTCCTTAGCCCAGCCTAGAAGCTTTTCTTTTTATATCCAGATAATCTCAGCTGTATCCAGCTTTTCGGGATATATAGGGGAATAAAAAATTTCACCAAACGACATAATACGATTTACGATATAAGTCTATTTACTAGAGTTGAAAAATTTATATTGTTTTAACGTAGTTTTCCAATTATAATTTTTTTAAATATCACAGCAAAATTGTTTATCTAAGAGAGGGGTGGACAACCTTTATTGTAGGGGGCCTTATAGGAAAATTTAAGGTGGGCCATAGGCTAAAACAAAAACAATTGATAACAGTATTTATTTAAAAAAAGAAAGTAGAGATATGAAAATATACACAGCGTTTTTATTACATCAAATAAAACAATATAGTGTTACAACTCTAACTAATGAAAAATTTGGAGATACCTTTATTTGTAAGAAGTTCTGTATGTAGTGAAAGAGATGTAGTTGCTAAGAGTAAGGAACTATTCAAATTAGTATCCTCTCATTGTGTAATGCCAAAGAGGAACATCATTTTACATATAAAATTAATTAGATTTGAAAATATATCTTTGGAAACATCTCTTACGTAAAAATCTTGCAAAAGTACCTCACGAAACTTACTTTTCAGAACAATATCTACCTGGAATTCCAATAATTTCTTTTAAAGTGACATTTCTACTTACTCCACGTCCACGACTAAAGGTTTGAATGAATATTCAAATCTAAATGTTTTCTTTAGAAAGACCGAGGATTGCGAACTCCGAAAAGATAAAAAAAAATAATTTAATAATGTCGTAAGAGATCTCAGTACATAATTTTTTCGTTTGTTTTTACATACCTCTAAGCAAAATTCATTAATTCTTTGAAAAAAAAAAAATTTGTTTAAAGACCCTCATTTTCGAAATAATATATTTTTCACCATAATTTAACAAAAGTAAGATATCTGGAAGTTTCTATTCTTTGTCGAAATGTACAAAATTTTATTTAATTTCATTTCAGAAAGTGAAAGTAATCTTGATATCACAAATTACATTCCCAATTTGCTTTTTGTTCGTTTCCCTACAACTTATTTCGCAGATGTCTTTTATTTAGATAGAGAATAAAAGCAAGGAAATGTAATATTTTTCTTTCCAGGATTGGTTTTAAAAATGTAGATTTTATTTTTCTTTGAATCACTATATTTAATTACTATTTTCAAATCGTAATAAAACTATTGGGTAAAATATATATCGTATTCATAAAGTAATAACATAGTTTTTGTTACACTTTTAATTTTTTTCTAATAGTAATAGATGTTTTTAAATTGTGTACAAAAATATTTTATTTTGTATTTATATCACAAATTAAAAAGTCCAACACCTCTTAAAAAAGTAAACGCAACGCCTATGTTTGGCTAACGTGTGTAATTTTTTTCATCATGTCAAAAATAACTAAAATAAATAAAATTTTTTTTTCTTCAAATTTAATGAATACTGGCAAATATATGGATAGATTTTTTTTAGTGATCCACTATGTATAAACGTTATATGTTAATAAAAAAGAAAAAAATTATGCAACGAAGACCAGATCATGATAATATGCAGAGAATACTTTTAGAAGAACTAATAGAAAAAATAATTTATCAGCGGATAAGTCAATAGACTTTTGAATATTTACTATCTAATTGGTTTCAGATAAAGTGATACTAAAAGCAAATTAAGTACATACAATAAGGTAAGTACAAGAAAAAAAAAATAACTTACAAACAAAAGAGAAAATCTAACCTACAAATATGAACAAACCGAAAACCAAAACTATGGTAGTAAGAAAAAGAAAATAATGGACTAGGAATAATCTAGATACAATTAATGATGTAATAAGCAGCGTAACCATTTTTTTTCAATAAATGGACTGTAATGATGTAAAAATTAGTTGGGTATCATTTTCCAAAATTACCTATTTGCAGGCAAAAATAGATAGTAAACCTAATTTAATAAAAACGACTATAAAAACATACGAAGATATAAATATATACAAGATTATTAACGTAAACCTTCCGGTGACATTGTTTGAATTATTCTTTTTCACTTTAACAAAATTTTTACTTTGCACTAATTCACAACTTTAAATTACGATTACGGGGTGGGTGGCTCAGTCGTAAAGATGCGAGTCGACGATTGGTTCGAATGCCGACAGGGGTGAGAATTTTTCTGATTTGACTACAAGTCAGAAATTGATTTCCTAATTTGACTACAAGTTAGGAAGTCGGTTCTTATCCCTAAAGATGATTCCCAGATTCCCACTCCAGCATTTACTGTTGGCTTCAAATTAACAGTGTTGTTCCTGAAGTGGTGCCGTTAAACAGTAACAAAGCCTACACCGAACACGAGGCTAATGGATCTGGTAGTCGAAGCCGTCACACAATAAAAAAATGCGGTCACAAATTATCCTATTTTTACTAATGTGGCGTTAAATTTATTAACTTGAGACGGTAAGACAATAATTATAAATCGGGCAATGTTTTTTAGTTATAATACAATTTTAAACAGCTTCTGACTATTGAGTTGATGATGATCGACAGGTACCTTACGAATTTGTGAAAAGTGTCGTAGGGGTGATCAATTTTCTCTGGTAAATTACATGGTGCAACCTTAGCTAATTTCTTGATTGGTTAAAAATGAAATAGCCATTATCTAGATGGAAAGTTCTAAAAGGTTTATATTGGGTCCAACGACAACTGTGTTGAATATTATTTTAACTTTTAACCGAAAGAGTTTTATACATAAAAAAACAAACTAAGCAACTAACTATATATATATATATATATATGTATATATATTGAATGTTTTTATTATCATAAGAAAATATTTGCTCAAGTTTTTGGATAATTTGGATAGTGTAGCAAGTTGGTAACCTAATTAATGACTTTTTTTAGGAACAACATGTTACTCTTCTTATCCCAAGGGTTTTTTTCATTTAATACTAAATCACATCGTATAGTTTGACTAAATGAGATTAAAAAAGTGAATGTTTATGCCAGGGAGGATCAAAACTTTGCTGAAACTTGTAGCACAAATTTCTTTGATGTCAAACGTAAATTTCACTTATCAGAATGTATTTAAGCAGTTTAAAATATAGCAAAGTTAAAAACTTTTAAATACTTTTTAAGTATGCTAAAGAAAGAGTTTTGTGTAATTAAAGTGCTTCCAAGGAAACGAAATAATTTCCAAATTTATCTGGAAATGTTGAAAATAGTATTTAACAAAAATATTTTAATTAATTCAGGAATCGAAGGTCGCCTTTCGAATTAAATTTCTTGTGAATTCATGCAATAATAAAGATTTTCTTTTGACTGCATCTCAAAGAGATTATAAAATATTAACAGCATTCCATTTGTTTCAATTTTAATACAAAAAAATTAATTCATTGTTTTCTCATGTAGTTTCAAATTATCATGAAATATTTGTAGAATTACAATTTAATTGGCCTAATTTGTGAGGAGGTAGAAATTCCATTTCATATTTCTGTTTTCAGTTGATAAATCATATTTCAGAATCCAATTAGGTATAATAATGTTAATGTGCGTTAAATAATTAAAATCCTGAAATTCTCGTATTTCGATGATTATTTGATTAGAAATTCACTCAGTCATACAGAAAATATTTAGACTAAATAGAAACATTATTTGAACTGATGCATTAAACAAATTAAGTTAATTAAATGGTATTCAATGCCGTTTTATCGTTATCAAGAAACGTCGACAGTCAGAGAAAATGTCAAGGTATTTTTATTTGAAAGGTGACGAAATCTTTTATGAACATTCTACACCGGATAATGTGTGGTAGTCACTTGATATATGGCTGTAACACCGGCGTCTTTACTGCGACACCACTTCTATTTTATTATTATATTTAACTGCGTGTATACTGGTTGGTAAAGTTCTAACAGAGGCGTTATTTTAATTATTCGATTACCTTTGATTTTTATAGATCACATTCTAATTGAAATACAGCCGTCTCAATAGAAGTAACATGAAACGTAGAAAACTAGTAATCTTTATTTTTCTAAGAATATCTCAATAAAAGTAATAAGATTTATTTCCAAATTCAATAATTAAAAAAGAGTTTTAAAAATCACCTAACAGATGTTTAAAATTCACTCATTTTCAACAAGTTAAAATAATATTCAACTCACATTAGTACACCCTGTAGATTCTCCAAACGTTGTCATTTACAATGGAGCCATCAGTCATGCAGGCACAGAAATTTAATTCTTAGTTCAACCAATCAACATTTCGCTAATATACGCTACAAAAATTGACTAACGAAAACTGCCCTCCCTGATCTCAAAATTAGCCAATCAGAAGTGATCACCCTCAAGGCCTCTCAGTCACTTTCACAGTTTCAAAAATTAAAAATCGCTAGGAACACACTGAATAGTGAAACATATTCTCTCAAGTTATTTATATACTTTAACATAATTTAAAATATAAATCTTACCCCAAATTTGAAGTTTAAAAGTTTAATGACTCTTCAGACATTAATGAAAACAGTGAAAATTTGTACCAACCATTATAAAAAGCACTCAAAAAACTCACATCAGTTATTCTTAAAGTGTAAATGTTGAACTTCGTTATCTTCAAGAATATAGAATTTACGCATAGGAAATTCTAAGCCCGTATCCACTACAGTCTATTTTTGTGATAACAGCAATTATGCTATGCATAAAATTCTACAATTGAATTATAAGTTGACGCTTCAAATGACATCATAGATGAGTTTTAAGAGTGTAATTGTTCGGGATTTTTTTCCTTCCATAAAAAAGCTGTCGTTACCGTCATATAATTCTCCGAATTGATGATATTGTAATATTTGTAGAAAGCCAAAGTTCTTTAATAAATCAAAAGTCATATAAATCAGTGAAATCAAAATTATCGCTAAAAGTTCAGATCGGAAAGCTAGACCAATTTGGAAATCAGTTGTTGTTTAACGCCCGTATGGAACAGTATCCTCGTGCGAAAGTGTCTTTATCCTTGTCGAATTTTTCTAATTTATAATTATTCATACATAATTTCGTTTGCTTTGTTAATATCACTTGTTGTTTTTTTTTCAAATATTTTATTGTAATTGCAACATACCTCTCATCATAAATGAGTAAAGTATTCCGACATATTGGGCGTCTCCCAGAATAGGAGGTCATGTTTCATATTGTTTAACAAATCTATGGTAAGAACCCCGTCTTTGCTTCCGCTCGGCAAAACCAATACTTACATCACATGTGATGTCATATATACTATTCGATGAACTCAATATGTTTAAGGGTGAAATTATTTATGAGAACAATTGAATTACCCGTATTTTATTTACTAGTTCGTTGCACAATATTTGACTCTTTATAAACACTACTGGTTTTTTATAAAATAATAATAATAATATAAACGCCGTAACGAGTCCATACTGCAACTTTAAGATTTAGAATGTGATCAATTTACACTTTATTTTTGAATTGAGATTTTTTTACTATATTACATTTTTGTATTTTATGCCGAGTAGAGAGTAGAAGCATGTGAGTTTTCGTGGAGATTATCAAATATAGCATAAAATTCATGAGCAGAGGGCTGAAATGTATTAATAAAGAAGACTGGCACTAATGATACACTTATCAAGGATTGGGTTACGAAATCGTCATAATGAACTAAACTATTTCTTCGAGAGATGAATATGAGAAGTTAACAAATAATTTATGAATGAAATAAATAAATTAAAAAAGGTCAATTAAATTAATGAAATTAATGATTACATTAAAATAAGTTCAATTCTCGCCAAGCACATTAATATTCAACTTTTTTATTTATTATTATTAAATGACTAACTTAGATACATATTTTCTCTCTTTTACTCATTTATATATACATCTTCTATCATAGACGTATATGATATTGATATTACATTTTTTCTTCCGATTTTTATTGTAGAATAAAGATTGGTGTCCAACGAGGTTTTGTATTGTTTAATAAACAACAAGATTTAAAAAATTATTATCAATAAAATTATTTATAAAAAGTAATAAAATTAATCATTGTAAATTATAAATATGAACTGAAGTGAAAAATTCTAGTAAAAACATGAAACTATCTACATTTATCTGTTATTACGTCACTTTGTGTACAAAAGTTATTGAAAATCACCATATTAACTGTTATTAAGTAATTTAATGGAACTTTTAATGTTTAATGGTGAATCATTAAATCAATACTCATAGACCTTTTTCATCGTTTATCCTTGCTATGAAATTCAAGAAACCAGCTCCTAGAAATTGTCTAATTTATTCAAAGAAAATTTTAGGAAACCCTCAATTTTTTCTTCATTCATAAAATGATAAAAATTTAAATTTTTAAATATATCTGAATTTTTAGAACATCCCGTTTTATCTACTTCTCTTTCAAAGTGATACTACGTTTTATAAGTTTTATTTATTCATAACTGTCATTAGTGAATATTAAAGAGTATCCTTCCTACTGAGTTATTATCAAAACTTTTTACATCTGACAAGTTTTTAAAATATTGATACCAAGGGTTTGCCGGTATTTAAAATTATCTTTTCTTCAAAACTATTAATTATCGAATACAGCTATCATATATTTTTGGAATGGCCTTGAAATTTGCAATCTAAAAAACAAAATATAGAGGGAGTGCCATTTAAAAAAAATGTTGATGACATTGTTACTTACAAATGGTTTATCCTATATATTTCATTGTTATCTAAAAATACATTAAATTAAAATCATAAACCGACTTGTCTCAGGATTTTTCCTTAAAATTGTTTATTCATCTTAAAATAAATGTATTCCATACTTTATGTGCACACTGTGTATAAATAACAATCAGATTGCTCATCACCATTATCAATTCCGGCACATATTTTAGGCGTTCAACTTTTGCACTTGAAACACATTAGTCAAACGTCCCATAATTTTGAGTTTGAGAATAATTTCGTTACAAATATATTACATCACATTTTTCTCGTCGTCTTTTGATGTGTGGCAGGTTGTCTGAGCACCGTTTTATCAATGCGAGTGATACTGCATTTTATAAAATTAGTATACTACTATAAAATTCGGATATAGTTATTTCTTAGGTCTCTCACAAAACCATTTATTACCACAAAATTAGTATTATTTACTTTATCTATTTATTTATTTTAATAACTTAATTTACATATCACAAAATAGTTATTTATTTTATTAGAGGAATATGGTCATTAATAACACACAATTGCGGGAGCTACAAGACGAGGCAGTTAGCTAATATGAGTCGGTCTGAATCTGAATATTTTGCATAAGATATTGAAGATTGTGAAATGAAGGCAATTCCGTTACTAATTCCATAAAAGCACGGCTAAAATACGAACAAATTTGTGGCATTTTACCAAATAGTATGAGGGAAAGAAAGTAAAAAATGAAAATAATGGAAAGGTGTTATTCTTGTTCAAGAATCTATCTAAATTTATAAATCTTCAAGCTTTTCAAATATTATTCAATGATAAGCGCGATGATCTGCACAAAGAAAAATGCGAATTTTGGCAAATATATTCAATTGTTTCAGTTTCTCAACCGAAAATCCGAAGGGTATAAACCCAAGAAATCAAACATATTAGCGAAACAGGATGTAAATAAGTTTTTACAAGAAGCTGAAAATAACGAATTATTACTAATAAAAGTTTATATATAGAGTGTTACCAAAAAATATTAATTAACATGCATAAATAACAATTTGCAGGTAATTTTGATTTTTTGACTTTGTGGAGCCTTCACGAAGGAGAATCTCACTAGAAGATGTGAAGAATGAAAATCACGTGTTCTTCGTTCTAATAGCAAACACAAAGATAAAAATTAAGGTGTCACGTGAATTTGATATAACTTGGTGAGGCATTGATGGAATTAATTTTGTAGAAATAGTACCAAAATAATATAACTATGGTCATGACATTATTATTCAATTCTCCTCTTAGTATAAGTTTTGAACACTATGTCTGTACATATGATTGTTTTTACATATTTATTTCATTTATTTAACTTAATTTTCGATTTCCATTATTACAATGCGATGCTTTGATAAAGACAAATTTTTCTTTAGTTCGTAGTGTGTCGACGTTATTCGTGGGCATTTTCACATCATGTTTTTATCATTCCTATGTCAAGAAAACGCCGTCGCGGTTAATATAGGATTGTCAGGCTTCTTTTTCTGCCTGTATCGATGCTACAAAATAGTGATAAATCATCTGTAATTTAGAAAACAGCTCTAAATTGCGTTATAACTGACAGTATGTGTGTTATCATTTTACTAAAATTGGAGCATTCACTAATTTTCAATTCACATAAACTAGCTAGGATTACATTTTTAAATGGTTACACTGAGTCATCGAAAAGAAATATAATTGTGAAACTTAATTGTCTTTTATTGGTTTGTATCAACTTTTTCAAAACTTTTATTAAAAAAATTAAACTTAAAAAATGTTACTGGTATGAAAGTAAATGGCTAATGGCAATAATAAAGAATTCCATAATTGTATATTCGTCTAATGGACTGAATTTTCTATATCAATAACGAAAATGAACTGAACAATACAAAAGGTTTTATTTTCAAAAATGCAACAATTTATAATATATTACGTTACATCCCCATTGGAATTCATAGAGGTTCTTCTTTCTTCTCTCAAACCGGTTCGTGTTTTAAACACCCCTCAGCGATATTGTCACGTTTTGGAGAATTTTTTGAAGACAATAAAAACCAGGAACACTGAATCCCCATATTCAACCAAGTCTTACGATTTGAACACAGGCCATTTTCGTATGGCCATATATTAAAACTTCTATTTGCTTATCCCCAATTCATGATCTGGCAAAACTGAGAAAACGCATAACAGCCAAATGTGAAGAGATTAACTACTCAATTTTTTGCTAAATTGCTAACTTTGACTTTCAGACTAGAAAATGAATCTTATAATCTTCAAAATCCAGCAGAGAAAACCGAAATGGTTAATCCTAAAATAATATAATAACAGGGACAGTATCAACAACTTGAATTTGAAACTTCTAATTGGAAACAGAAACGGGGCGTTAAAACATACAATGAAAATTCGGAAACTAGGGAAAAAAGATATTCTAAGGACGAAAGCAAATAAAAATTTAATTTAATTTTTTACTGTGTATGTAAGCTCACCAAAGTAATTCACTCTATAAGGCCATCAGCTGTGTATACATAGAACTCACTAAGCCAATTAAATTAAAATGTATATATAAGAATAAAGTGCATAGCCAAATAAGTCCTTTAGGTATATCGAATATTAGGAATTGGTTGACACGCTATATCGTATCGCTACACAAATGGCAACAGAAAATCCGTCGACCATTCGTGACGGTGACGAACTTCGTAACCTCGTAACCTCGACAGTTCGTAATTACAGTTATTCGTAATGCTATTCGTAATGCAAGACTTAATTTACTTGAAGGGACAATTAAAAAAATATTTATTTAAAAAAATATTTATCCAAAAGTGATGATATTAAAAAAAAATTTAATTTTAATTTAAATAAGTTATATTACAGTTGTCATTAAAATTTCTAAATTGAATCTTAGCAGAGTTTAATACACAATACATATGTACTTACAGCATAAATCTCTGCAAATAATATTTTAAAAACAAATTAAAAAGCGCATAATATTCTTAAGAACTATAGCGAAAATGTTCTAATTTTTCCCATTAAATATTAACTGCTTTCAAATACATATAGGTACTAGTGATATTTGAAAGGTGAACCTATTTGGTTGCCAGAATTTTGGGGGTGGTACTGGTTTTGAAAAATAATTATTTTACTTTACCACCTTCAGATTTTAGACATCCTAATTTTATCCTCAGTTATTACTAATATTTTCATGGAAGCTTTTCAAAAAATAGAGCTAAATTTCTTTTTCCTAAAATCTAAAGTATGGTACCTTACGTGGATGATACTCTTATTTGGCCTCATGATCAGCACACCTTTCAGCTTTCCTGAATCATTCAATTCTAATAAATAACTCAGTAATGAACTCTTTAGTTGCACGTGCGATCTCTATCTCTAAACCAGAAAATATTTCACATGAACTGAATCACATCCAACGATCAATTTTCTTTAATAACTACAAGAAGTCCCACGTACAAATATTTATTTCCAAATTTCAAAAATATTGACCCAAAAATTCAAGATGTCATCTGCAAGCTCCAATAGTATCTCTACCGTATAATAGCTTCGTAACAGATCGTATCGGTAAAAATTTTCCTTAATAGGAATCCAAATTTCACGTAAACACCCTAGGAAAATCGAGAAATACGAGTATCTACATTCCACAAAGGATTCTCTGCTTTCCCTCTCTTCCAAGAGCACATGAAGCTTTACTTGCTCATGTGAACAAGCCTACATTGGACAAATAGGATGATTAGTAGAAACACGTATCAAAGAACAGTCATAATGTAAGAAATGTGGGCTTTTAACATATTCTGCAAATATCAAACAGCAGCACCTCATTCTATTCAAGAACACAGCAGTATAGCGAAACTTCTCCATTTCTACTATCAGAAGATGTACATGTGTGACTATGACATCTTCACATTAAAACTGAGCTTATAGAGACCAACCATTTTTTTTTGAAAAAGCAAAGGCGTTTTAAAGTTGATTTCTGTCAACATAGTCGCAAAAGACTATTTATTCCACTTTTTTCCACATACTCGTATACTCAAAATAATTCATGTGTTTTCGTCCTCTTCAAGTTTGTTTTCTTACACTGTTTCAATAATAACAGTGATACTGTGTATTTGATTAAGAGTTTAAGATTAAGATTAAGAGATTAAGAATTTATACTTCTAAAACCAAATTGGTAGTTATTTGTTTCCTTTCAGTAAGTGATTTTACCTTTCATAATAATTACATTTGGTGGGTTTCCTAGTTTCTGTAACATTATTATTAGATTATTACATACCTTTAAGATTTGACTAATTAGATCGATAGTCTGCAAAGTCTTTGGCCTTTTCATTGTTATCTCTTGTCCACTACCGTTTGCCTTTCTTATTGGTAAAATACGGGAAATAACTATTTTTAGCTTTTTAGTGGTTTTCCACGGTCAGTATTCGGTATCTTTATTTGGTGTAAGATCATTCATGTGGAGTTTCATCTATTATTTTTTGTATTCAAAACATTCTCCCGTTGTAGACCTGTTATGGTCTAGTCACTAGACTCTAGTGTCAACGTTCAGTAGTTGAGTTATAGTGTACATCTCTCCTCCTTAAGCAGCCGCTCATTATAGATGCAAAAAAATGAGAAAAATCCCAAAAATTATACGACACTCCAGAAGCAGAACTGTCGATGTTACGATGTGTCCCCCTTGCGAACTGTCTCTATACATACGTCATGGATTTGGTAATTGATACATGCTTAGGGCCAAACAAGACAAATTTGGAATTTTAGAGTTTAAAAGAAAATCTACTTATTTAGATCATAGTAAATAAAAAACGTTTATAATATTACTAATTATTCGTAATGTATTTAAAAATATCTAATTTGGAATTTAATGGTTAGAATATATATAGTACATAAAAGGAAGATGTTTGTTCTTATTAGATAATTACTAGTTATGACGTAGGTCTAAAGTTTACAAAATCTCTTTTAGTTTAATCAAAAATTACTTTCTCTTGCAAAATAAATTCCTCATATATATTCCATCCAGCAACGATTGCCTAGAAATTGATCTAGCAGCAACTACCTACATACACGATTTTATATGTTATCCAATAAACTCCATTTCGTAAATTAAAGTTGAAAGCTTTTATGGACACTAATCTAACTAACGAGCTTACCTGCATTTAGTGCAACAAATAAAACCCTCGAATACAGGCTGAGTACTTCGACCTTTCGATGTAATTTACATTAAAGGTTATTACAGAATTTATCTCAACCACAAATGAACCAAATTATTCTAGACTTACCTACAGTACATATTCCTCATTCCCGTTTCGCTATAAAATCTATGAACCTATCTCTTTCCACAACTTTCCACACAAATATTCAGTATTCAAGTCAGCGACATAACAACTGTGACCCTATTAAATTGGAAATAAAACATCTGATGCATAATAGAAGATAGGTGTTCAAGTTTATAGTTAAAATATACAGAAATTGTTAAAAGAGTACATGGTGAATATGGAGAAAGAGTTGGGAAAGACTCAAGTAGTAACCAGTAACTTTTGTTCCGTAAAAGTTTTATTCTAGGTTTATTATTTATTTTTTCATAAAGACAATAGATAGATTTCTGTAGTTACTATATTGAGAAGTTCTGATGATTAATTAAGACGTAATTTTTTTGATGAAACTATTTAGTAGTTTCAGATTACAAATTATGACGTAAATATAATTTTTTTGTAATAATGTTATTTTTAATGAAACTTTATCATTCCAACCGTTTTACGAAATAACCATAACTGTTACAAACATCATCTGATAATGCTAATATAATAGTACTGTAGTTTGATTTTTTCTTCTTATTAGGTTTTGAATTGCTTCTACCACTTTTTTCTTTGGTTGTTTTCATTTTGTCCTGTTTTGTCAGTACGTTATTTAGCAGAATATGATTAAAACCACGAAATATTTGTAATAATAGGGAGCTGGAAAATAGCTGTCATTAAATAAAAAGCGAATCCTCCGACGAGATAACAGATACTTTTCTACAAGTTAGGTTAGATGGGAGTTAAATCAAAGATTTTGAATTCTTTTGAAATTAAACACATTGAGTTGATTTAAAAAACTAAGTTATACAAAAGGACAAAATTACAAAGAACAAAATTTAGCAAATTAGGCATATAACACAAAAATTGTTTTGCAAATTAAGGGATAAAATCAAATTATATCCTTAAAAAGGATACACTGAGAAAAAATTCTAGTTAATCGAGAATTGATACACATGGAGTTCTCCTTCAAGCTACGAGCAGAAGGCCCTTTTATTCACAATTAAAAAAAATTATCTTACCGACTTTTGTCGAAAACTTGAATGAAAGAAACTATTTGTGACTAAATTACAATGTTTCCTCGAACTATAGTGAGGACCCAAAAAAAAACTGTTTAGTACTGTCTTATTTGTTGTTTCTTAAAGAGAGAAGATTACTTTTATTTAAAAAATAGAAGACAAACCACTAAGTGTGTTAAGGTTACAAAATCGGAAACTGTGTCTTGCTCGATAATGTCTCCAGGTGATCGGAAAAGTCTAAAAGGTATGGTCCCTGTAAAATTTGAAATCCCATCTGATTCTTAATCATTCCGTATCAAATTTTTTTAATACTATAGCATAACACTTGAAAAGTTAGAATAGGGACATGTAAGCTATTTTTATTGATTTTCAACATTTTGGCTGCTACATACATCTAAATTCAAAAAAATGTGATTTTCAAGTGGCTGTATATCCCTTGTCAAACATAATAGACCTAAAGTATGATACATCGTTGAAATTACCTCGGTAAGAGGTTTATAAAAATGTAAAAATATACGGGGTGTTCGATTTAAAAAAACAAAATTTTTGTCTGGTAGTGACTAATTTTAAAATGTGAATCTCAAGACTGCCTACATTTTTTGTAAAAACTTTTTTTTTTTTCGTAACTTCAATAATTGCGGACTAATCGTAATTCGACGCACTAATGCCGCACCCTGTATATTATTTGAAGTTCGCGATCCTTAATCTATTTTAATTATTGTACATTAAGTTTGGTTGTCGTTTATTTTCACCACTGGCGTTTTAGCAATTTCCGCAAAGAGGATTCGTCTCGATAGTGAGGAACGTGGAACGAGAAATAAAGAAAAACGCCCAGAGGGACGAAATTAAAATCGACCACTAGATATTTGACCCCTATATTAACGGCGAGTTTTATTAACACCCATATTAACTGTTTTAATGAACGCCAGTAAAAGTAATGCGGTATTCGCGAAAAGAATACAAAAGAGTATATTGAATGAAAGAAAATAGATATTTGATGAGAGGTTTACCAACAACTTGTGGTTTGCATTTTTTATTATACAGCATGTTTATTATATTCTGTACATCAAGAATGCCAGCCTGAATCTAAATAAGGGGTAAGAAATTGATTAAATGATTGGAAGGTGACTGTGTATTACAATTCAACCGTAATTTAATATTCTCTTTTAAATATTTACTACTCGATACATTAAAAATATTTCTATTATTTAAATAAATATAAGCTGATAATATACAAAACTGTATCTACCCTAAAAGAGAAACGTTATTATTTTCTACTCTAAATTAATTAATTAAATGTATTCTCTACAGTAACATACTGTTACTTAAAAGAAATATTCTGCATTTTATTTTACGTACAGTTTACAAAATGAAACTTATATTCATTAAAAATATATAAAAACATATAAAAGGACTAATAGAATACGACTACTATAATAAACAGTTAATCAAGAGAGAGCACAATAATATGTGCCCTCCGGTAACCCCACATTCTCAGCTCCGCTGTGCTGGAGCTATGATTACTAATGCCGGTACGTTACTATCGAATTGACTAGAACGATGTTTCTAAGTCAGATGCTCACTTCAAGATATTAGAGTGAAAGTTGTAATGCATTCTGGGTTCTTCGCTTAATACCTATAGGTATTCTGAATCTGAATCAGTGACCATAGAATACCCAGAGTTGTTAAAGTTACTAGTTAAAGATAAAAGGTGTCTAGTTCTTAATTTAGGCACTTGTCTTAACATAATCCCTAATTTTTGGCGAAGCACAGCTTGACTACGACCAGAGACCACCTGAGTCATCTATCTCAACGGGACCGTCCAGTACTTATATTAAATATTGTTTTGGTGTTCTTGAATACTAACCTTGCGAAGTAGTTTATGCAGCCTGTTAAGCGAATCCACGCGAATAATATTTACTACACAAAATGATTATCAAATACGAATAAATTTATTAAATATTGAAAGGTTTCATTTGGAAAACTATATATACTGCCTTTTTGTATGTGACTATATTTAATACCTGCAGGTTTTAGATTTTCTGTTGATGAGTTAGTGTCAAAGTTTCGCTTCCATATATTTCTACTGATTTAAATATTGTTTTATTGTTAATTTTGTTATTTCTTTTTTCTTTAAAAATGTATCATTTAATTCGTATATGCTTTTGTTGCATTTTCTATTCAGTTATTTATTTTTCCCTAATTTTTTTCATTGTTTTTTCTTTTGATCCCCTTTACTTTTTTTCTGTTTATAGTTATTGTTTCTTGTGTTTCACATTTTTCTATCACAACTACTTTCGTCTTTCTAATACTAATTTTTTTTGCAAATATGTTCCATATTTCTAGGTTTTGCTATTTTTTTTTCCATTTTGGGTACATACCAATAAATACTATCAATATGCATATTGCGATAGAAGTATTGGTCTCATATTTTTGTAGCCTATTAACACCTTTCTAGCTTCTTTGTTTAATTTTTTGTTGTTGCATAATTTAAAATAATAGTAAATAGTATTGAATTAAGACCCTGGCTTGACATAAACCTTGGTCACAAATTTATCAGATAGTGGTTGGGACATAGATTTTTGTATGGTTCAGTATGCTGGTTAGGTTTTTAAATATAGTTTTCTTTTCTTCTTTTTAGGCTTCTCCATATTGTGTTTCGTGGTATGCCACCAAATGATTTTCAAAGTCAATGAAGACTCCGTTCGTCTGGCTGTAATTCTTTTCTGTAGTTTATTTAATTGTGAATATATGATCTCGCATTCCTCTGTCTTTCCTAAAACCGCATTCAGATTATTCGATTTTTTTATCTATTTCATATTTTAGTCTATTCTCAAGTAGCATTTTTTTTACTTAAATAAATATTTATTTTCTAAGTGTTTTTGTATTTTATAAAATTGGTCAAGGTTGCCACAGCTATGATTTTACTTTATATTGATTATAACTTTTCTATTACAAATTGACGATTGTACAGTTGTGCAGATATTGAATCGTTCTTTGGTTTTGTAACAAATTATTGTTCAGTGTAATCCATTCTATCTTTTAGGGTATACTGAGGATAAAAATGGTGCCTGCGTGTATGAAACATAGGAGCCAAAATATTTATAACTCTCTTAAAATAAATGACAGCACATGCTTCCATAGTTGTTCCTTCGAACGAAAATGGAGCGAAATAATTTATCAAGAATTTAAATTTATAGATGTCGTCAAAGGGCACAAATCCTGCTGAATTGTTACATATTGATGCAGTTTGTACCTGCCTCCTGTAGGTGTCTAAAATATGTACAATATCTGCATGAACAGGGGTTTGAAGTAGATTTTTCACTTAAAAGATTTTCATGATTTTTCTGTTGATATTTATGCTCTCAAAATACATTCGTGTTTATTATACCTTAATAGTATTTGCCAACGATTGTCAGATATACTCGGAGTGGTTGATATTATATTGTAATGGTCTAAAAGAAGAAATCAAATAATTTTATTATGGATTAAACACAGATTGATATTTACAAACATATGAATCAAATAAAATTGGTTAAAACAATACAAGAATATTTTCAATTATGTTTATATAATACTTATAATATTTAAACTAATCAAAATTCTGTAAACTTAATAGAAATTGTTAACTAAACTTTGGTCACTATTTAGAAATATGTAAGAATCTAAAATTTTCCATTAGTAAAAAATATTAAAGTAATTCATTGTAAAAAACTTAGGCTTTGTATCTGAAAAATAAGCTAATTTTTAATGTAGAAATAAAAATTATAATGCCAAGATGCAAGTATAAATATCATATTTTAATCATAAATCTTCTGTTTTTGAGCTGAAAGAGAAAACAGCCTTGTTTGTAAGAAATTCAAAATTATTACATAACCCAAAATATAAATTTTCTTATAAAAATTAATAATCATATTAAATTTTGTTAATATTACCTCATAGTATAAAACTGAAGTGTTCAGTTAATGTTATTTATCATTATAAAGATAATTTTAAACATAACTATAAAGTGTTTAACCTAAAAAAACGAAAATTATAAGAAAAAGACAATAGTGTTATCAAAAGAAGTAAATAAACCGTACCTGTTTTGGATGGACTCCAATAAGAATGTGAAATTTAATTTTTTTTTGGAATACTTGGACAATTAAAATGTGATAAACTTTACTTTGGTCAACGGCCGTGCAATGACAGACATTTTGAATTGAAGAAGAGTTGGAGTTTTATTTACAGCACAAAGAACTAAAAAGTGGTAATTTTTGATTATTTTAAAATTTTTATTTACTTTTCTTTATTTAAAAATAAATTTAGATAATTGTATTATTTAAATCACACTTTTATTTGAATTCAACCTGAGATTAAGTAGTTAATTGCATCTCATATTAAATTTATATCGGGCATTACTAAATTGGGGCGCATTACAAACTTAGCTATAAAAGAGTCACCCATAATAATGTACAATATTTTCCCTAGATATAGTTTCAAATTAATTTTATTTATATTCCAATTTGAATAATTTCTTTCGTTTTTTCAACCCTTTGATCTGACCGTTACGAGGTTTTTCAATTATCATTATTTAGACTTCTGGACATTTTAAATTTTGTCATTATATAGCGTGGGTTTTTACCCTTTACCAAGGCGTTAAATTTGACTTTTTAATGAAAACCATGGAATGTATTTGATACAGGAAACCAGAAAATCTGAACAATACTAATTTGTTTAAATGTCCATAAATACTGAGTAAGTCTGTATCAAAAATAAATTATACAATATGGAAAGTCCTACTCGATGGTAACAATCAAGAATAGTAGTAGAACTGTGGATAACATTTTTATCTAAATAACTAAGTTGCCTATTCTAATATCAAAACATTTATTGTATTATGTTTTATTGATTCCTTCTCTCATTATTCAATAAAATTTTTCATCTCGACCGGACTATAGTAAAGCAAAATAAAATAATATTGCTGAGCGTAACTCGTGTTTTATTCTGTCTGTTTTCTATTTTTATGACTTGGCCGCATATGTAACATATTGAAAAGATAACTAGGAAAAGTCACAACGAGCACCGTTAATAAATAAGCAAAACGTAGAGTGCGATAAGTCGACACTGCAATGAAAATTTATTCAGTGTTCTCTGCTCCTGCATGTGAGTGATAAGGACTGTAAAAGCTTTAGTAAAAGTGAAGGAAAGAAGGATAAGGTGTCGTGGTAAAGTATTACTTACATCTACGGTTTAAATTATTTTCTGAAAATGTGCCACTCAAATAACGCCGACGGCACATTAGATTACTCAGTGCCAAAAGTTAAACATTTGGATATTTGCTTGGAATTCGTATCATCTCTTAAATTTTTCAAAAATGTTTAAAATTCTTCCATTACAATAAAGAAATAATCAATGTTTTAAAAAGTTAGTATAATGTCAAATACGACTAACAAGTAGGTAATTATTTTAAACCTGAATAAAAAACCTTTTAGTGCTGGCGATAAATACAAATTTTAGCATACATATACTGATTTGAACTAACTTGCCTTAATAAAATGTTGATAATAAGAGAGATACAGGGTGTTAAAAGTGAAATTTTAATTTTTGTTTTTGACATTAACGTAGGCCACACTTGTGGCATAAATAAGGCCAATCTATTTTGCCGATTAAGTTAGCGCTTCTTTTGTAAATGTATATGAAAGCCACATAACTTTAATAAAAAAAAGTATACTTGGAAATAACTCCAAAACTTAACTGTTTTAGAGATAATCGCATTTTAGTGATCAGCTCCATGATTCTTATTTAATTATCAATTTGGAAAAATGTAAAATCGTATACCCTAATATTTTTTTTACAGTAAAATGATGAATAATATTAGAATATAGTAGGAGTTAACATAAAAAATGTATATGGCACGAGTCCTAATTAGGAATGCAATAAATGTCATTTATTAAACAAATTAAGAAAAAACTAAGCTAAATAACATTATAACTTTAATCGTAATTAAAGTAACTGTTCGATATGTCCACCTTTTTCTTTGATGCATTTATCTATACGTTCCATAAAAGATCGTCTCATATTAAATAATATAATTGGGTCAACAGAAACTGCTGCTCTATTTATTTCTTCCCAAAGTTAGTCGCAGGTATTTATATTATCCTTATAAACAAGTTGTTTCATTGTACCCCATACTCCGAAATCGAGTGGATTAAATTCTGGGCTACGTGGTGGCCAAAGGAAAGGGCTACTGCGACCAATCCAGCATTCAGGAAAGTTAGTATTTAAATGGATTCTAATTTCTCTCGAATAATGGTGCGGTGCACCATCTTGCATAATCCACATAATTTGCCTTAAATTCAGTAGCAACTCTTCCAATAAATACTGAAGTCATTTTGCAAAAAATGTTAGTAATTATCACTATTCAAATTTTAGGGTAAGTCGTATGTTCCTAGTTTCCAATGATCCCACATCATACGTTTATTTTAAATTCATACTGGAAATGCCTTTCTCTTTTAACATGGAGATTTTAAATTGCCCAGATATGCTTGTTTCTTAAATTAAAAATATCATGGCATATAAAGGTAGCTTCGTCAGTAAATAATATTCTATCGACGAAAGTGTGGTTAAGATTTTGCCTATTTCTTATATTACTTGCAAATTGGTATCTTAATAGTAGACCTGCTGGCAATAACTTTTGCACCGGAGTAAAATGGTATGGGTGATACTTCTCAAGGTGCAGTCTTTTTAAAATTGAAGTTTTACTGATTCCTAAATCATAAGGTAAATTTCATGTACTAACCTGAGGAGCATGCTCAACGAGAACCATTATTTCATGTTCTACATCAGGCGTAATTATTCTGAGTCGGCCTAAGTTATCATGTTTATGACGATATTAACCACTTTTGCCTAAATTCCTAAATACATTTGATGGTTAGGTTGCTGCCTGTTTGGATATCTTCTCAAATATTCTCGTTTCGTAGAACACCCTTTGACATTTTATTGACAGTAAATTATAATCATATCTGTTTTAGAATAATTCTTATGTCTCGATATTTTCCTTTTTTCTTTAGTTCACCAAAATAAATACAAAGAATATTGAAACAATAATATTTCTCGGACGCACGGCTACTACGTCAACGTTTTTGGAAATTAATAATTAAATAAAAATCATGCAGTTGATCACTTAAAGAGATTATCTCTAAAACCGTTATGTTTTGGGGTTATTAACAAGTATACTTCTTTTTTGTTAAAAGAATGTGGCTTTAAGATTATTTTACAAAGGGAGCGCTAACTTAAACAGCAAAAAAGTTGGCGCACATTTATGTCACAAGTGTGGCCTATGTGGCGTCCTCTACAAAATACATTGAAATAAGTACAAAATTACGATTTATCAAATCCAAAAACCCCCACTACCAAAACCAAATATTTATGTATACATGTCAAAAAACGTTAAAGCTATTGTGAAAAATTAAAATTAAAATTTCACTTTTAACACCTTATATGTTTCTTATTATCAACATTTTCTTAAAGCAAGTTAGTTCAAATTGTAATATTTTAAGGTGGGAATTCTACTGTAGTATTACTTAAGGACCACCCTGTATATCCAATCTAACGACGGTTTTTTTTTCGCATTATATATTCATACTCCATCTAAACCTGTCAGCAAACGTGTTGCCTTTTATTTTGTATCGGGCGCCCTAAGCCCAAGTTTTGATTGCGGTTGTTGAAGGATTGGGCAGGTATTCGATATTATTAATAAATTACAATCAGCTCCTTACTGAAGGTCCCTTTTACTTCATAAATATTAGATTTAGGCAGTTAGGCCTGCCGGCAAATAAATATATTAGGGCTCCTTGGAGACCCATGCATCTATTTTGGCTTTTCTGGCTCTCCTTGTTTGCTCCCTTGAAAGTAATTAGACTCTAGAAAAGGAGTTATTAAAAGGATGTGTCGAGGATTGAACACCTCTTAAAATACCACCTTTGTTGATTTATAATGGTAAAAATAGAAGTAACACAATAATTATTAAATTTTATGTTTATCAAAATTACTGCTCGCCTGTCACCTACAAAAAATGAATGCGAATACAAGATTTTAGTCAACAATAAATCTAAAAAGTTGAAGATATGAATATACTAGTAGTATCAAAGAGTATTTTAGTTATTATTTGAAAGTATCTGAATTTACAATTTTCACAGATCATAAGCCCTTGACAAGATTTTTATCTTCTTGTGCTAAGAAGTCTTCTAAACAAAATAAGGGACCTCAACTCACTTAACGCTATAGGCATATTTAAAAATAAATAGAGAATTATATACTTATATTAGCTATATTGCGAATCACGAAATAATGAATTTATTCCTTTCATTTAGACCATACTGTATAAGTGAGAAAAAAGAAGAACCTGATTTTTTGGAGAAATATGAAATAAAGAAATACCTAAAATATTCTCAATATACAGTATCGAATAAACAATTAAACCTGAGAAGTTCTTAGATTACCTTTTGGACAAAATACCTATATAAAACTAACCAACAATATTTTTAGGAAAAGAAAAATATTTCTTAATAATGATTTGTTTAGGTGTTTATGACATGAAATTATTTACGATTATAAAAAATCTGTCAAACTTCTATGAAATCTAGAAAATGAAGTGCCAAAACATAGAAACCTAGGTGGATTGAATGTAACTTTAAAAAGCTTTAGAATACTGTGGAAATTCAGATAAGTATAATTTATCTTTTCATATTTATTATGGATAGTTCCGCAAAGTAAAAGTTGTAACAATTAATTTAAAAATTGAGTTATATTTAAATTTAGAAACTTTTTCATAATCAGGGTGTTTCAGAAGTTCACAGATTTCGATATCTAAGATTAAAAGCAAATTTAATCAGTTATTTCCTATGACATGTTAACTTTCAGCATATGGTCTAATTTTAGTAATTAGTGTTTAATTAAACTTTTAATTTAAATATTAACTTTAGCGTCATCTATTATTAGGTTATTATTTTCAATTTGTTCTTTAGTAATTTTTATTGTAAATACTGTTTGAGAAACGAATTTGGTAATAAAAAGGGGAAAATCATATAATTTATATAAATATAATACTAATTAAATTATAAATAATATCAAATTCAATAGAAATTAGTGAAAATTACATCAAAGTTATCTAAAAATTCTCCATTAAATTCAAATGTTATATTTATATTATATTGTAAATATGAATTGAAATTATGTATTCGAAATTAAAGAATAAAATATAGAGATATATTTGATACAATTAGATGACGTGAAAATGTGTTTTATAAAAAAATCCGGGGTATTTTAAAATTAATTTTGTATGCAAATTAAGTTAAATTAAAAATTATATTTTTTAGATAGCTGTGTAATTAATTTTAACTTTTTATTAAAAAGAGGGTGTTTTAGAACTCTTTGTTTACTGATAAAATTTGTATTCACCTGATTTATGTTTAATAAGTATTTAAAATGATTAAAATACAAAATTATTTTTAAATTTACTGAAAATATGAAAGTTAGTTCACTGAACTGATAAAAATTTAATTACAATTTAATGAATGATTCCATCAACTATAATTGTGATAAATTTAATCTTAGAATATATTTGATATTATAAAATTTTTGATTCAGATTTTTTAAATTAGAAATAAGTATTTAGATAAAACAATTATAAAATGATTCAATACTCTAAACTCTGGAATTTACCTACACATTTATTTATAATTTGTTAATTTAATTTCAAGTTTATGTTACTTTAATTTTTAGCGGTAATTTAGATTTTAATAAATTTTATACTGATTTTAATTCGAACGTTCATATTAATTACAATACCCTAAATTTTGTTGCAAATAAAATACTAAAAAAACATTATTAAGGTTTTAATATTAATTCTTAAGCAGAATGAAACATTATAACAATATAAATGTTTGCATTCATTTGAAGATTTTCCTTGTTAAAAGAATTATAATAATCTTTTCAAATCTTCACATTTTTGTAACATACTTTAGTCTGCTGTCATATTATTTTAACAATATTACATTAATTACATAAACCCAACAGGCTTCTTCATTATCTTAATATTTATATTTCCTTGATTTTTAACTTACCTTAAATATTCAACAAAGCAAAAGTTCTTGAAAAATGTTCGTTTAGGAATAATATTTCTACTATTTAAAAAATTAAAAGAAGTAACTAAATATACAATAACAACTAAGATATTTAAAAATTTATGTTTTTCTAAAAATTAAAAGAATGATTAAAATTCCCTCTAATCCCAAAAATATTCATAAAAATGCCAGTTTCGATTTTAATGTACACTTTCAGCTAACAAGGACTATTTTAGTTATTATTTGAAAGGACTTAAATTTACAATTTTCACAGCTTATTAGCCATTGACAACGTTTTCAACCTTTCGTGCTAAAAAGATTTCTAAACAAAATAAGAGACCTCAACTTACCTGATATTATAGGTATATTTAAGACCAGTCAAATGTTTTACACCACTTGTATAATTAACAAATTATCTGTTATATGACAATGGTACGTTAAAAAATAGCTACAAAACAATCGTTTAATAAAAAAAATAAAAAATTGTGTCCAACCTAAAAACACATCGAAATAAAGCTTTTACATCATATGGCTCGATTTCATAATTTTGCACAAATGAAAACACGACAGACAAATTAATAGAATTCATGCCGGCTTCATGTTTTATTCATATACTACGTACGTACATTATATGAGATTAACAAACAGTTTTCCTGTGTTAAAATTTAACTGCTATTGATCGAATTTGATCAACCCGGTTATTAAAAATGTTGGCCTATAAACCGCTGTCAATTTTAGGAAAGATCCATGTCGGTCGAAGAATTTAATTTAAATTTATTTCTTAGGGCTACAGAATTTAATTTTTATGAATATTTTCGGGGTTTTCGAGAGAACTTTTATTAAAATTTATTAATTTTTAGAAGTTATAAATTCCTTAATACGCTAGTTAATGGTTCTAGCTTTTTAATTAGTGGAAATTGTCCACTTCTTGAATGAACATTTTTCAGGAATTATTATTTATTATTATTATATGTATATGTTTCAAATTTTTTTATTAATTAAACATATTATATAATTAATTCAAAAAGGTAGGCTAAGGTATATTTCAAGAATATAGGAATTTGGCAAAATTATTATAATTCCTGCAACAAGGAAAATCTTCAAATGAATGCAAACATTTATATTATTGTAACGTTTCATCCAGCTTAAATATCACCATTCAACCATATTCATCTGGTTAAAAATCAACTTTAGGAAAATGGTAGGGACATTTAAGTCTAGTTTTCTAGTAGTTGGTAGTAATTAAATGTATGTATATATAAATTGTAATAAAAATTGTCGTTTTCTTAATTTTATGTGAGAAAAAATATTTTGGAGTTTTCTAAGTAAAGTCAGTATACAATTTATTAAAAGAAATTTAAATTTAAATTTAGCGCCAAAAAAATAAAAAATATTATATAAACTTTAAATTAATTAACAAATCATAAATAAATAAATAAATAGACAAATATCGTGAAGGGTATTAAATCATTTAAAATTTTTTATATAAATACTTTTTAATAAATATTAAATAATAAAATTATTAGAAAAAGACAATAATGTTATCAATAGAAGTAAATAAACCATACCTGTTTTGGATGTACTTCTATAAGAAGGGAAAATTTTATTATTGGATATTTAGACAATCAAATTGTGAAAAACTTTATTTAAGTCAACGGCCGAGATTTGACGAAAATTTGGAATTGACACAAAGGAAGTGAGAAGAATTGGACTTACTTACAGGACAAAGAACTACAAAGTGGTAATTGTTGATGATTTTAATTTTTCTTTATTATTTTATTTACTTTTTCTTTGTTTAAAAATAAATTTAGATCATTATATTGTTTAAACCACTTTTTTATTTGAACTCACCCTTAGATTAACTGATCATATTCAATTTATAACAAACTTTACTAAATTGGGGCGCATCACAAACATTACTATAATTTAACTCCCCCATAACAATATACTGATTTAATAGTGGGAAATATTTACATATTTTAGGTACTAACATTATATCAGATCTGATATAAATTCCTTTACAATACATAATCCACATCTACTAAAAAATAATATTTATGTTAACTTGTTGTCATCTAATAGTTCTAAATATTTGAATTTAAATTTTCTTTGATACAAATAAGAAGGTTTTTAAGTAAATTACCCTCTTAGTCCTTTAGCTAAATGTATAATTCTCTAATATTTTAAAGCTGTCCCAAAATAGTGGAAAACAGCCTCTTAATCAATCGAGATTATTCTAAAGAGGAAGTAAATCTTTTTCCGGCAAATAAACCCGAACGAAAAGAGGAAAGACATTGTGCAATCAAACGAAATCCTATGTCGTTCAAAATTAATCCTGTCGGCCGAAAGTCTCAAAGGTAGATTTTCATAAACAAACAACTGGTCCCTGATAAATATGCATCGACCAAATTTCGAAACAGGAGAATAGCGGGAACCATTTCTCGGTTTTCCGCAGAAAGAGTTAAATGGTGCCAGTCTTTGAATATTATGATAATTATTTTGAATACGTTTTCATTGTTTATTCTAAATGCTTAATATTATTCGTATCTTACATTAATGAAATTAACCTAAATTTAATTGAGATTAAAGGAAGAAATATGTAAATTTTCTATAGTTTTTAATATCCTATGAAGGTGGTAGTGAAACGAAATTTATTATACTAGTCAAAAATTTTAAAGCGTATAAGTTTCTTAAAATATTTTTTTTCAGATTACTGACTTCCTAGTGCAATTAAGTAATTTTGATTTAAAAGTTGTGCTAATTGTACGAAGTTCCTAGCATTAAAAGCAAAACATTTTTAATGCTTTATTCTTAATCGAAAAATCATATATTTTATTTTATCTATATTGATTGCTAACCATATTCTTTTTTTGTCTAGTAAGATTTTTAATTTATGCCTACTGTTAGGACACCTGTATACGCATCAAATTCAATGCATTTGGTGTGAAATTTTTTGTTGAAATCTCCCATATATTGCTGAAAGGAATGCCAGAGATTAATTAGAAAATACTGCACTCGACTAATGTTTCGCTAACTATGTTATCATAATCGGTAGATAAATGTGGCTAATCTAAATATACTTTTGTATTATTCCAATGGATTTTTCAGTTCTACCATCTCCTAAATAAGATCATTGTTTTTTTAAATCTAATAGGTATTGATCATCTTAATTGTTTGCCCAACATACCTCTTATCACAGTCTGTGAAACTCACATCGTATGTTTTAATTTTTTCCGAAAGCGGCAATTTGTTTATTGGGTTATTAAATAATGTTTTTAAATTATTTTATGATGACCTATAAGCTAATTTTTAAGTTATGTTATTGAAAGTTTCTGATTTCGTTAGCAATAATGTGGTTTATAAGGAACTGAAATATATATTTTCTTCCTAATTAAAATAGAATTATACAGAGTGAGTTATATATATATATATATATATATATGTATATATATATATATTGTATGGTTCTGGGATATTGAAATTTAGAAAATCATTGCATAAACAAAATTTCTAAATTCGAACTTAAATTGGATTTTCTTTAATTAAATGAAAAAAGATACATAAGAAATAAATATCTTAAAATTCCCTTCATCAACAATTTAAGTTAATCTAAACGATAAGTTTATAACAACAATTCAACTTAATAGCTTAAAATGTTTTTGTTTGTAAAAAATTTTATTATAAATTGAAATTTTGTTTAAAGGCCAATGAAACTTAATAGTTAAAAATTATTTACATTCTTTATAATCAAAGTTCAGTGAAGCTTGGAAGTGAAAAGATGGTGTATGCTGAAGTTCCGAAACAAAGAAAATAATGGTTATTCTCTTTCAAAGTGATGAAAAAAATCTTTATTGCACAAAGTTTTGTATAGCAAATAAGTTTTGCGTGTTTTTTTTAATCCAATATATTATTTTCCTTTAATGCTCAAAAGTTGTGTCTTGCTGACACATGTACAGATTAACAATTTTACCAAGTAATTCTTTAATTTTATCATTTATTACAAAGTGGACCTTAGCAGCCCAAAATTGTAAGAGAGCTGTTAAATTTAGCACGGCCTTTTTATAATTTTGCCAAATTACAGGCACCTTCTTCATAAAAATTTCCAATTAATAGATATATCTAATAGATTTTACAAAATTAACTCACTTTAATTTAAACGGAATTCTAAAACAAAACATGTTTTTTCTTGAAGTAAGTATATATTTTCAAAATTTATACTTTCATTTCAAGTCTGGACAATTCTAATTTCCTAACTAAATACATTACTGACCCGCGATCTTCTTTTTTCTTTCTAACCAAGAAGACCCTAATGTTTATTAATTTTGATGACTCTACTAAAAATATTTATTTAACATTCGTCGTGAAGTCGCACCCACCATTTATTAATGATTTTTTTAGAAATCATATTTAGTTCTTATCATTTAAGTAAGCTGGTGAATTCACGATTCCGTAACACTTGGAGTTTTATTGCTACTCACTGAATATGAGACACACCTTTGATTCAAACTTCGAGTATCGAATCTCACGGTATTGATGTAGTAACATTGCCGAATCCTACGTTGTTCGGAATAAAATAACATAGTTTGAATCTACTTTATAACTATCCTTATCAATTTTTGAGCCATTCTGCAAATTCAGAGTAATTTTGTAAGTGAAATAGCAAAAGTTATACAATAATATTTTTAAGCTGTTTTTAAGGAATGTCTAATTAAATTTCAAAAGACATATTTCCATTATAAATTCAAGGAGAAATAATTTAATGTTAGCCCTCATGAAATCAATATGCTTCGCTGTAATAGACGTTCTTGTACCGTACTTGTTTGTCACAATTCCATTAGTTCTTAAGGCGTAAATACTTGAAGGCCTCAGGCCTCCCATATTAAAGGACATTTGACCTTTTTCAGTCCAGAATCCACTCCGGGATATGAAATATCTGGAAAAAAAATGGCAATCGACTTAAACAATTTCTTATTCATTGGCGTAGATATAGCACTTCATTTTTATTACAAAATAAATTATTTGTTTTCTTCTGAAACAATGCTTCATCAAATTATTATAGTTATAAAAAAATATTATGGAGCGGCTAACGATTTATGGAAATACATTTTGTGAAAAATTTTATGATTATAGTATTTAGTTTTTAAATGGTTAAAAGTTAGATTAGATATGGCTACTTTAGGTTAGGTTAGGTTAAGTTAGATTAGGTTAGATTAAATTCGGTAACAATAATTAAATTTCCTTTTGTTTTTTTTTGTTTGACTCTTATTTTATGGCTCCTATTTTTTAGTGCAATCAATTTGTTCGTGCTATGTTGTAAATTTTTTGTTGCAGATGCTTGGTTAGTGTGAGATGCTAAAATAGCAGCGGCATAAGCCTATGTTGCTAACCGAGTCGTTCTTGTTGTTTGCAGGTTATTTGTGTAGAAAAATTATAATACAGGTACAACACACTATCGTGAGGCATGATTAGATATATGGAATGTAAATTGGTATATTTACTGTCTTATTTTACGAAAAACTACCTGATTTTCATATAAGATTTGAACAGTTAATAGTGAGTAATAGATAACAGCTTCTTTATCTAAACTTAAAAGACGCTGTGTCACACCTTGTCAAATGCTTGTGAAATGTAAAGGAATGCTGTATAAGAGTATATTTTCGTATGTAAATCTTAGTTAATTTAGTTGGCTAGTCTGTGTACTTGTTGTTTTGTTAAGGAAATCAAATTGGTGTTCTCAAATTATTTTTTACAATTATCACATTGAGTTTCTTTGCATACAGGAAAATCTTGGTACTACGCTTATAGATCTGTAGTAAGATACATTTTCTTACTTTTTTCCTGGTTTAATGATCATGACGATTTGAGCAACTTTCCATGTACCGAGGAAGTGGTAAAGCCAATTATTGTGGTTTACCAGAAATGAGATCAAATCCTGAAGTGTTTTTATGTTTATTTCATTCATTGTGATCTGTTTTGTTTAATTACTTTTGAATTTGCTGTGAGACAATTACATTAGAAGTGTGTCATGTAGGAATTCAGTTGTCTTGTTTTCCTATTTGATAAATAGCTGCGACAAAAAGGGTTTGCGTATACTTTATAACTTTTTAAATATTTCGATAATGGTGCAGATTCTTCTTTGTCTGTTTTTATTTAGGTATTATTCTTATTAACCATTCTTCATTGTTGTTAGGATCTTTTCAAACTTCTAGTGGTTCTCCAGAGTTAGTTGTTCGTTGCCACTGTTAATGTGACATTTTCCAAGTCTCCTATTAATTTTTTTGGTTACTTAGTTTAATTATCTTCTATTTTTGTTGTTCTAACTTGCTGTCATTGTTTCCGTTGGCGTCGTTCTTCTGCGATTTTTTATTTGAATAAGGAAGATCGCAATCAAGACTCTATAATTTGACAACAATAAGAGATATCGACATGTGTCTTCAGTGACATTCTTAAATTTGCCTAAAGATTATTGGTACATTATTGGCCGTTTTTAAGTATGTCAAAAATTGTAGAGAATAAACTGGACTCCTTCAAACTAAAATTTTGATTTGTTTTTAAACCTATCAAAAGGTCTAATCCTTCCACTTTAAGAAAATGTATACACTGTTGCAGATATTTTAAAATTTGAAAGGAGTATTGATTTTTTACGAAACCATCTTATAAAAATATTATATTTTAAAGATATATAGCCAAAAAACTAAAAGAGTTGCCTATAGGAACTTTTCATAAATTTAATAAGGGTTAGATTAAACCAGTAAAGTGAGTTTGTTTAAAGAACAGATATTTATTTGACAAAAAACAATAACCTTTTTGAAGCATTTCAGTAGTAATAATGTTAAAGGCGTTCATTATATTTTCCCCAATTAAATTGTGAAAATTTACATTGTAACACCTTTCCTTGACATATATCCATGTAAAAAAATCGGATGACGTTAAATCAGAAAAATAAGGAGCCCATTCTAAGGGACCGGCTCAACGAATCCATACAAATAAAGAGACGGCGCACCATCTTGCTGGAAGTATACGTTTATGTCACCATCTTCTTCCAGTTGAGGATACAAGAGCTCCAACTTGTCCCACAATAGTCCATTCACTTTATTTCTGTTGAAGAAAAATGGACCAGATCTTAATTTTTGAAACTCCGCACCAGATGTTTAATTTAAGAGTATTCCTTTCACATTAATTGAAGGCTATTGGATTTTCTTTACCCTAAATTATAGAAAGTACAGAATGCCGTTTAATAAAATCATTTTTGATTTACAGCTAAAACTGCAATCAATAATCCATTGACAACCCTTTAAAAATTTGATTTAATTTTTTCAGATTTATTTTGTGTTTAGCAAGATGCTACACCCGAACAATTTTGCTTATCTACGCCTGAGAATCCAAAAGCTAAAATATATGTGTATTTTTTACATCCAACCTCGCAAGGGTTTTATTTTCGGCAAAATCCATGCTTAGAGGAATTTGAAGTTATTGCATAGTGGATGGATCACCTGAATATATTTTGAAATGCTTTAAGGGCTAAGGGATATGCGGGATATCCTTCTACGATTTATGAATGAGAATGGCTAGGTATTAAGAAAATAAGAGCGCTGGTTTTCTGCTTATATTTTCGCTTTTATCATACATCGTATATTTATGAGTGTATAAAGAATATACAAAAAATAAGGCAATGACATAAATATATATAAATTGAGATCAAGTGTCTAATAATATATGACATGAATGCTTTGTTTGACCTCAATTTCAATTTGTAAATTAGGAATTTGAAGTCTAAGAATAACAGCACCTTTCGTAACAATACAATATAATTATAGGATTCATAAATATTTACAATTCGAAGTAAGAAACCGAGCGGAAAGTATTTTATGGACACAAAGAAATCCAGTTCGTTTTTATGACGGAAGCTCTACGATCCCCTGTAGGGAAACCATATTTTTATTCTTTTCCATTACTTTTTTTATTTGCTCGCCGGCAATGCCTGATTTTCGTCGCGTCTATACCTAACAATTGAACTTTCCCCCTTTTTATTAAGCAGTATAAGTAGAGCACAGCTTAAACTCGAGATTAAAAATAAGAAAAGAGAACAAGTTTTTTAAAATATTTTTCATCAAGGAAAGTAGAGGATTTTTTTGTATGACTTAATTTCACATTCATTTATAAAATCTCTATAACAACACATACTTTTATAAGTTCAGAATAACATACCAGATATAAGTCTTATAGTTTTATGCTAGGCTCATAAAGATTTCATTATGATGGGTCGTAAATTTTGTGCCAAACCAAAAGTTCCCATTATGAGGTAAAAATGATTCTTGCATTGTTGGGGAATCTTAAGTTTAACCATAAAAACGGGTTAATTTTAATTAAATCAATTCGGAGTAGCTGTAAAATATTTAAAGATAATTGGTTTTCCTTTGATAAAGATTTCTTTTAAATGTTTTAATGAACTATAAAGGGAATGTGGTTTAGTTAATTGTATATGTTGTATTTGATTTGACTACAATTTAGTAAATCTATTACTGTACTTTATTCAAGCATAGTCTGTTAGCTTCTAATTAACAAAACACACTAAAGACTTTAGTAATTAAAGTCATTGACACTCAAATAAAAAAAATTATTAGAACAAAGAGAAAATTTATTATACTCTGTTTTTTCTTGTTAATTAAAAAGTTAATACTAAAAAATGTGGTTCTCAGAAAAACCTTCTAAAATATGTTAATTCCAAAAATATTACAGGAGAACCATTTGCTTGATTTTAATTCGAATCTCTGCTGATACTAAATTTTATTTCAAGTTACATCCCATAAAATCTGTTCGCAAAAAGCAAGTGATTCCTGCAGTTAAATTGTCCTCTAAGCTTTCTATTTGTCAAAAGACGCCTTTAAATCAACTAAGATTATACTAAATAAGGGTACAAGGAAATAAAACCTTTTTCTCCAATTAGACGAGAGAAGAGGGAACGATGCGAGAGGAAGCACATTGTCAATTAAATTGTTGACTGTCTCTTATATTGAAGTGATCCGGTGGATTGAAAAATCCGAAATACACGAATTATTGGATATAGAGTAACGTGTTGACTAAATTCAGCTCTATTTTTTTATTGCTCTGAACTCTTTAAATCAATTACATAACATGAAATCGATGTCAAATATATGAACCAAAAATTGACTCTGCAACATAATTTTGCACAAAAATTTAAAGTTATATGACGAAGGTTTAAAAAAATTATCAATGAATATCTTTTAAATATAATTAAAACACTGGTAAAGTTGAAATAGTTTTGACGAAAAAAATATGTCACTGAAAATAATTAAAGTTCATTGTTTATTTGAAGTGAATCATTTACGCTTTAATCACGGTATACTATAGGAAAATTATTAGGGAAACCTAAATTTCCATGTAGCGTGTTTGAAAACTCCGTCGCTTTCAAAGCAGGAACGTACTGTGAATTTTTATGACCCGTTTGCTTCCTAGGACAATGCTGAGGCTGCACGACAAGCGAGAGTTTTTCAAGACATACAAAAGGAAAACGCTGACTGAATAACAACTCTTTTAATAGTTTTAAGTAATATTAATAATAGTCTTCCTGGATATATATGATTATATATAATTGTAAAAAGAAATTATGAAATTTTGGGAGATTCGTTTGCGAAATAAAATTAAACTTAAAATTAATATTGAATTATTACCGTTAATGATTACTATATCTGAATTTAAAATTTCTTAGGGTCTGGCCACTATAGATAATCGTTACAATCTGGATAATTTAACTTATAAATACCTGATTTTTTTCTTTTCTTTTTCATATTCCCAGTTTATTGTCATTGCCTACAGGGCGCGGCAAACCTCTGATCTTTGTTCTATTACTCTTACTATGCAAAAGTTGAAGATTTATTAGAAGGATACCTGGGAATGGAGAAGAAATATTCTAAAATTATTATATAAAACATAATATTTTTGGGTTATTTTTTTTTCTCCTAAAGGGTGGGATATTATAAATAATATATTGTAGGTATATACTAGTTACTATAGAGTATCTAAAAATGTTAAAACCGTTGGGTTATTCCATTAAAAAAAATTAAGTGATTTGCCTCTTTTACTGAAGGATCACTCTGTATATATGAAAATAATTTTAGAATATTTGGTTTTGACTTCCATTGACAGATATCCTTCAAATAAATCGTTAAGTTCTGCATAGTAGGAGTTACAGAACAACGCCAAAGGTTGGCCGGACCCTGTATATCTTACAAGTTAAAATTACTTTGATGGATACCATTTTTATCTTACTGTATTGATAATTCATCTAGCATCTTTATTTTTGTTTGGATTTCTTCTTCCTCTCCTCCTCTTTCATTAAATGCCGAGTCAAAATAATTAAAGTCTCTATTTCTAGTATGGTTGCCTTCCCTAAATAATTTATTTTTGTTCCCTTTTTTTGCAAACTTCCGATTTCCATATACTTTATTTCTGTTAATCTTTAAACTTACCAAGATGGACTCCTTTTGAAAATATCTGATTACTTCGGTTACATATTTCTCTGCCTGCGCTAGTATCACTACATCATCTGTAAGATGTTGATGACCTCTTACAATAATGGTCTTCTTTGATTGTATATGGCTCTCTTATGTTGAAGTCTAAGACCATATTAAATAGTATAGTGGTTTCCTTACCCCACTATTTACTAAAACATTATTCGTTAGTGCTCTTGCTACTTTTACTTTAAAAGTTGTATTTGTTTAGCGTCATTTTTGACAACCGTTTTATTTTTTGGAAATTCTAAATTTCTCCAAAAGAGCATATAAATTATCTTTGTGTATGCTGTCGAATTCTTTTACAAAATCTATAAATATATCAAGCAGTCTTACTCGTATTTCATATTCTTTAGATTTTTCTTGATTCTATCTTTATTCGTATATATGGTTCACAATTGATTTTCCTCTCCGAAAACTGTCTTGGTAATCTTACATGGTATTTTCAAATATTGTAATTTTTCTTTAATAAATATTGCCACAATCTTGTATGCTACATTTAGTAACGTGATCCCTTTCTAGTTTTCTCATTTGTTGGCTCTCCTTTTTTAAGCAAACGTTGCATTACAGCCTCATTCCAACTGTTTTACATTTCTTTGTAAATCTTTGTAAACATTTATAACATCTCTTTTATTGAATTCTTCCTCCAGTTTTTTCAGTCGAAATTCTAAATATTTCCTTTTCTTTTGTCTGCATAGTGTCTTAACTTCTCTCCTTATATTTTGATAAATACATTTATTTTCCTGAGTAGGTTCTCTTAACAATCCCATTTTAATAAATATCACAACGCCAAAATTAATAATTCATGTATCTAAAAGTCAAATGATGGAAAATCGAATGGCATAGCATAGAACTAGAAAAGTTAGGATATGAACGTGTAAGCCGTTTTTATTGATTTTCAACGGTTTAACTCTACAGACACCTAAATTAAAAAAAAATATGATTTTCAGGTGGCTGTAGATCCTTTATTAAACATAATGGACATAAAGTATGATACAGTATTAAAATTAGTTCGGTAAGAGATTTATAAAAATGTAAAAATATACGGGGTATTCCTTAAAAAAACATAACTTTGATATGCTGTGACCTTATGAGACATCCTGTATATTGCGAGATAATTTTAAAATGTGAAGCTTCACTCTATCTGTAACTTTTATTTAAAACATTCTTTCCTATTTCTCATTCCTATTTCTCAAGATAAATGAGATATCAAGCTTCGGATTATAAGTTGATCACCCTGTATATTATTTCCTAATTCTCCTGATTGCAATTATTTTTCCTCATATTGTTTATTTCATATTTCATTAAACTTTTCTAACAACTAAAAAACTACAAAAGGTGTTCTCCGCTCTGCAAATGTGGCGAATTCATTTAGTATTATACTTCGGATATAGGAAAACTTTTATAATTTATCAAAGTTTCACAGACAAAGTTGAGGAAGTTCGAAGAGAGGTCTCAGAAACCTCAAAAAGAGTGTAGACGGTTAACAGAGACAACAGTGAGCGTAGAGAAAGAAAAAAGACCAAAAAATCCACTCGACAACATCTGACAGATTGGTCTTCCGCTAGAATTTTAATCAGCAAAGTGAACTCAACTAGTATTTCTAAGGTTTTATTAAAATTGAAAAGTACGTGGCATTTGATTTTCACAAAAAAATCGATGGTTTATAAAAACGTAATTTATAATAAATTATTGACTGTTTTCACTTTATTACCTGATTTTATTAGTTTCATGGCATCTTTCAATGTTACGGCGGGAATATTCTTTCCACATCTTTTTGCTGTAGCTTAGTATTGCACTGTTAATGCAGTTTTTGGTTATGATAAATTCCTTTTCTATTTTCTTGAATTTGCCTCGTAGTCGTATTTTTTTTTCAAATTGTATGAATCTTTTATAATTGAATCAGTGATCTGAGTGTGAATTAATTAAAGAACCAAACTATCTTCCTTCATTGTTGTTGGAGCTCGAGCGCCTGGACTCGGTTGTTAAAACTGCCAAGTTCCTTTTTGATCAGTTTTATAAAGGCCAAAGTTTCAATATTTGTTGTAAACTTTGAGTCCTTATTGGAATTCCAATAACTGCTTTAATTTATTAAACAATGTAGGTGATGATAAAATGTTACTATTTGTTCGGACTTTGATTGCTTAACTTTCCCGACGTTTGGCATACATTGATACGAATTAGTTTGTGTAAAAAAGGGGTTTCCCTAGACTGTTTTAGGTAGCTGGGTTTTGATTAATTTTTAGCTTGAGGTGGTCTTAACTCAGATCCAGGATATCTAATTCATTTGATTTATTTTACATTTAAAAGACTAAAAAAGTTCCATAAATTGATAATTCACGAATCGATAAAGTTACATTTTTTTTATATGAAGCTGTTACACACTTTTACAAAATGACAGTGGAAACAAAAAAAGTTACGTATTTTTCAATTTTTCACTTGTTTTACTTTAAAACTTATTTCTAATTGACATTGTTACTAATTCATATAGTACTATATTAATATTTTCATAAAAATTGTTATACAACACGCTACTTAGATATTAGATGTTGCTTTGTTATTGTTAGGATATTGTAATTAGATGTATTTTCGTTAACGATTGAATAGATAATGTTCTATATTACTGTGACGAGGGCTTAATAGACTCCTAAACAAAATGAACGCATGAGCATTTTTATTATTAATTCCATTTTTTCAAAATTTTATTGGCAAATAACATTAAAACCTAATATAATAATAATAAATATGGAAATAAAAATTGAAATTTGATCATTTTATTGCTAGCTCAAGGATTGTGATGGGGTAATTCGGAGAGAGAGCGTGTTCGACAAAATTCTGAATTAAGATAATTAATTTATTAAACAATATAAAGGAGGTAGTGGTTTAGCTTTTACCAGATCTAAACATTACTGAGATTAGACCATTTACTTTACCGTATTTTAAAGATTAAAAGATTATATTGGGGCTCCCAATCCCAGATGGTACAGCTGGTTTACAGGTAAGTAACTCTTATTATATATATATTTTTATCAAGAATATGTTCGAAAAAAATGAATAAAACAAAGGTCTCTACCATTCTACGAAAACAAGAGAATCTGTGTAAATAGTCAACTTCTATGGTGTCCCTTCAGGTTTATCCGGTAATAGCTATACTACCGAAGGTATCAGCAATTGAAAAGCTCTTACTTGTTTAACTAGTTAGATACACTGATGTGGAGTAAAACCTTTTATTAAGTCCCTCGGAGATGAAAACTAGCTTCACAATAAGGAGGAGAAAAGCAGTAAGAAGTGCAGTAAATGGTAAGTAACTTTTTAGGTAGCTGTCCGAAGGGAGGAAGGCAGAAAGATACAAAACAAGAACGCTTAAACGGAACGAATAGCAGAAACCTAAAAGCCTCTAATAATCAAGTAAATAGTAGCGAACTTCGACTTACCCAAAGTTTTGAATGGCTTTAATTAAAGATTATTTCTATTCAATGTTATAGCTACGAAATTGTAAGTATTTACCAATTAAATTTCCAAATCGACTTATTTTCTTTAATTTCATGTTTTTAAAAATCCGATTAGATTATTTGAAAAGTTACAACCACATGGTCCAATCAAAAGTCAGTAAAAAAGGGCAAAAGAGAGAGAAGGATTAAAATGTCAAAAACTTGGCCATTACAACTTTTAATCTACCAAGATTACTTACTCTTGCAAAGTCTAAAAAATAGAATTCACGAAGAAATATTAAAGGCAGGAAATCTATCTCCTGATATCCGTCAGACTCGTTGGTTCATCGGCAAAACGCAGTGTACTAACTCTATGTTCCCTGGTGAGCAGTGATGAAGTAACTGGTTTTCTACTTTTCAATACTACTTTAATAAGTGGTCTGCTGATCGTTCTTGGAGAAGTTGCTATGTTTTGAACTGCTATTACAGCTTAACTCTAAACTGGTGGAACTCCTGTTTTTTAAGGCGACTTGCATAAGGTACGGCTCATGTTTTGCATTTATAATATTTCCTACAACCTTGCCCGGGAGTTCTACAGTATCTTCCAAGATTATTAAAATCTTTAACTACTAATTGTTGATTGTTCTACTCCTAACACATCCATGGATAACCAGAGTTCCTGTTTCTACAGCTTCATCTGCTCTTAAGTTGCTTTGACGATTAATTTCTTCTACTGTTAGTACAATTGACGAAGTAGTTCATTCAATTAATAGTATAAAAATAACTATAAATATAAAACATAAATTATATTTATCTTAAATTTTCAGTTTTCTAAAGCTTTTTGTAAAAATTTTTATTTGATTCAATTTTTGCTTTTCTAGCATCGTCAAATACTTAACAGAAATTGACACATTTGTTTACGTACATGAGTAGGTAAACACAGGGGGTTTCAGAACCAAAACCGGTTTTCCAAGGGGTTAACCACCCTTCCAAGGCGAAGGCTAAGGCTAAGGCTACGACTACGGCCAAGGCCAAGGCCAAGGTCAGGGTCATGATGTGCTAAATACATTCTAAATACAAGGTCCTTCCAAGATAAAAAGATTAAAATCCGACAGTGCGGTTCAGTTCACAATGCTTTGTATGTACGAACAAAGATTAGATAGATTTTTAAAAAAAGTATTTAAACTAAAACAAGACATAATGAAATACGAGCAAATGCAAAATCTTATAAAGTGTTTTGAAAAATTGAAAATAAGTGAAGTAGAGGGGGATTCATTATAAATATAGTTGACCAAAACATCATATAGCATTGTACTCGACAACTTCAAAATGGATCTACAAAAAGTTAACGAACAGCTAATGTTAGATGTAGAGCATAAAGAAATTATAAAATTAAACCAGCTACAACCCAATATTCCACACAAATTAAAATCAATAAAAATGGTAACCACAAAATTTGGAGAAGCAGTGTTGGTGGAACTTGCCCAGCACAGAATATATTTACCGGGGAGATCAACTGTATTTTTGAAACCGCACCTAAGTGAATTTGGGAATGGTGATTATTCCATAATCTATGCTGGAGAGAAAAGTTTATCAATGGGGAAATCAACATCTCTATTCAAATTTGAAAAATGTTCATTTATTGAAAAATAAAAAATATAAATTAATATGTATTTTACTATAAAAACATCCGAACAAAATCTAGACAGTTAGTCTACAATGAGTTTTAGCGAGGTATTTCCAAATTCAGTTCCAGACAGTCCAACTGAGGTAGATCGCTGGATTGGTACATGTTATATTTGTAAAGAGAAGCCAATACAAGTATTATTCCTTCCTTGTAGTCATAGGATTTGTTGTGTAGAATGTGGAACAAGAGTAAAGTATTGTACTTTTTGTCATGTCAAACTAGTAGCAATTGTTCGAGATGAGCAAAGAAGGTGTACCAGCCAAGTGTTATCATGCGGACATAATGTGTGTAAAGGATATGTAAGATTTTGTTCGATATGTGGTTTAGAAAATAAATAAATTTTACTTAAACAGATTTTTTTTTTACACCTCTAAATTTGTACAAATTTGGTGAAAATTATTCTAAATAGCTAATGCACACGAAATACATTGTGTGTTTCCCAAGGCTATGTTGTAGAAGGTCAACCGATAAATATAAAGACATGTGAAATTGAAACGAGAACTCAAACCATGTCTTCGATTACTAAAGAACGTTGGGCAGTACAAAATTTTGAAAATTTAAAATTTGAAGATTTTGAAGATGGGATTCCGATTATATTATATAGTGATAGTGAACGTCCGATTACACCAGATCGAGACATAACAACACTGACGGAAATATATAATAAACATCCTAAGGATCCCAGACAAGTACCACTACCCATTTGGAGACCAATAGAATTGAAGGTTATTTCATCTTATCCCTACCATCCATAAAATGTATATAACCAAGTCTAAAGGTGATCAGTTCATCAAAATGTGGCGAGCCTACACCACCCAAGTTAAGGTAGTAGATTTAAAATCTGCAATTACCTACTTTGCAAAAATTTATGGAGAAGACAACTTTGAATGGGAACATGAAGCAATCTATGGTAGAAATAGATGGTACTCTGTAGAAGAATGTAGGGAAAAAGCTATACAACATGAAAAAGCCGCTTCAGCCTGTAATGACTATCTTGATGGTGAGCTTCATCTTTGCTGTTTACTAAATATTTTGGACAATCTAAATTTAAATACAAGACTAGAAATTTCCAAATACCTACCAATTTATTTGAGGGATTCTAACTATATAGAAGAAAATGATGATGATACAGACGAAGAAATGAAACCGTTGGATACTTTATCATATGAAGAAGCTGAAAAATTGGTAACACAGTCAAGTCCATTGTAAATATTTAAAAAAATAAAACACATATTAATAAATAGTTTTTTTATTTCATTAAAAAATTGTTGTATAAAAAATATACGTTTGCTAAAGCGCAAATACATTTGTCCTTTGTGTGGTAAAGACATGCAGGTTCCTTTAGTTGAAGTTTGGGTAGCTCGTCAAAAGAAAACACAGGAGTCTTGGAAAACGTTTTTAAATAATTTGTTTTTTCTAATCCTTTAACATAAATAAAGTCTGCATCTTTGGTAGCATCTTGGTAAATTTTGGAAAACTGATGGAGTGGTGTAAAGCCGGAATCCCATTCAATACAATGATGGTTATGAATTAACCAAGATGCCTGCTTATACAAATCAGGAGACAGCATTCTACAAGGAAATGGCGGTTTAAACACATAATGGCAAATTTGAGAACCATTATAAGCAGCAAACTCCTTTACGATAAATTTATTATTTTCAATTTTAAAACATTGTACATCTACCACTAGCTGCATATTGCTAATAATCACTGAATTAACAAAACGTTACAACCAGACATTTATATTAAATAAGGAGCATGCGTGTTAAACCTGTCGTACAATTTTTGTTAGAGGATTGTACATAAATTCCTTTTCATGTAAAATAAGACAATAAGCAGAAACATTTTTACCCACATTTTTACTGGTTTCAAATTCTATTCTTAGCACAACCGACCCCCCTTGAATAATTTCTCTTTGACGTGAACAATCGATATGAAATATTGGAGCATTATTTTTAAATTCTTCCGGTGAAAAAATTGGTTGATTTGTTGGTAAATGATAGTAGGATTCTTGAAAATTAGCAAACATTTCATAAGCAGTAGCAAAACGATTAGAGTCAAAATCTAAATTTAAATCATGATACGGATATCGTTCCGAGTTGAGAAAGATACGAATATTTGTTAGATTACATTGATTAAAGTGACTCATATTTTTTAACAATTTTCCTTTACAATCATCCTGAAAGGCGACTATAATATGTCTAGGACTTTCTAATTTTGTGGAAGTTTTAACATTCCAAGTATGACGTGTGGAATCGTTTAATGTGGGATATTCTATTAGTTCCCAACTTCTAAATTTAATTGGCAAGTCTATATTACTCTGAATTATTTTATTTAATCGAAGTTGTTGACTTATAGTAGGACTTATATGAGGAATATTCCAATATATCTTGTTAATTTCAATTTTTGGTTTTTCTGTCTCATCTGTTGCAATAACACAATCCACATCATCTTTTTCGCGAATGAGAATTAATTCCTGCTTCATATTTAAAACAATTTTACGAAAATCTTCAAAAAAGCCAGAAAAAAGTTTTAATGGTATGTAAACATTAAAATTACCGTGATTATCAATTAAAAGTTTATTCGTTGATGCAATTGTCTTTCCCGCAGAATCTTTTAAATCCTCTTTAGGGAACCAGGCCGCATTTTGAAGTAATTTACTCTCATTTTCATTGATTGAGAGATAGTTTTTCAGGGTAGACGCTAAGCCAACACCTCTAACCGAATCAATTATTACGCCATTCATTTCATATCTTATTTCCCTAAAGAGATGTGCTATACCATTGTTTATAAAATGAAATTTTGTTGGTGTCTTATTTTGTTCTGTTAAAAATTTGCCCTCTAAATAAAGGTAACTATTACATGGGAGAGTATAAGCATCAATATCTTGAACGGCAATTCTAATTTCATCATTATAGTTAACAGCGGTTAGGGTATGGGGTTGATAGGTGTGAAATTGATAATCCTCAATGGTCGTATCAGTAAACGGTTGTCCGGTTACGTTTAGGAGATCCATTACAAACTTTAAATCCAAGAGATTGTAAAAATTTACGGTTTTGCGATGTTAACGGCTTAGTGGTTCTCAAAACACTGTTTTTCTTATTGCTATATGGTCTTTTATAATGGAGGTGACAACGTGGAAACAACCAAACCATTATTCAATTTTTCTAAGATGTAAGCGAATAGTAATTGTCTCGTTATTGAAATTTATAAGTTCACCCGTTTGCTGAAACACCTTAACTGTTATGTTGTTTATTGTCTTGACGCTTACAGGATAATACAAAATAGTTTGTGTATTTTATAGCCATTGGGAACCTGAGGGAAAAATTCGTGAATAATGTGAACCGGACGTCCATTAAGGAAAGAGCCGATCGCAATGTTACAATCAACGCAAATAGTGTTTACACTCAAAATATTTACTTTGTCGGAGGTATGAGCAACATTTGGAGAGAGTCTAGTGGAAAAACCTAAAAGTTTTCCAATTGAATTTGGTACATTGAAATTAATGGGTGCAGTACTTTTGAGAGTGACTGTATTAGTTTTTGAATCTGCTGTTATATGAATTGTTATGCCAGTAAGAAAAATATCTTTTTCAATAATTTTTATCAAATCATTAATCTCATATGCACCGGTTGGTATAGCAATGGTAAATTCATCTTTGTCACCCCACACCAAGACGTTATTATGTACATGAACATTTGGAATGCTATTGAAAGTGTCAAAATTAACCAAACCAATTTCATAATCAACATTTTCATTGAGATAAATGGGTGGATTAAAGTCAGCACTCAAAATGGATGAGTTACCATTTAGAGTGAACGTATACGACATGATGGTTAACAATCTAATGAATTTCATAAATGATTAAACTGATTAAATAGAAATCTTAAACTGTGCTGTCCACATTGATATGAATTGAATGATTGCAAAACATTATAATTATATCTTATTCTTACGTTCCCACTACTTTTGAAATATTTGGTAACCTCGAGTGGTGGGGGTATGTTGCCATAACTATCAAAATACTTAATATCATCATTATTTTTAAAGTATGCGGTCCAATGAGTACCAGGACCACTATTTACATCAAGATTAATTATACCAGTTTCAAATTTCTTAATCTTTTGCGGTAACGAATCTCGCATAAAAACCCCTCGAAAATATGGAATGTGTCTCGCAAATTTTTTCAACTCAACATTGGTTAACGCATGTTGAGGTAATTTTATTTTCTTCTTTTTATCCCATATCCCTTGTATGGTCGTAGGTAAAACCCCCGACCTCGTTTCATTCCAGCACCTTGGTTAGTTTCCATTGCTAAATTATGACGTTTCTGTTCCTCCAGCTGTTGACGATTAGCTTTAGCATCATTCACAGCTTTAGCGATTCCAGCTGCACCACCCCCAACAGCTCCTAAAGCTCCTAGCAAGGGTAACAGAAAAGGTAAAAAACCACCCTTTTTCGGTGATCGAATGACACGTTTCCCCTTTCCCCGTTTTTTCTTCAAACCCATTCCCATCTTTCGTTTACCCTTCATAGCAGTAGTTACAAACCAAGCGGCTGTTTTTTCACCAAAATTTGCGTCCTTTGACTTTACTCGCTCCCAAGCTTTATTTTCCAAAACTTTATCAGCTACGTGTCTTTGTTTTAAATCACTACTTTGAGAGTATGCAATATCGTGTTCTCTACACGCTTGGTCTAGGGGATTAATACCTTGATCCCCTCTTTCTAATCGATTCCTGAGCCTGGTACCCGGGCCACAAAAAGAATAACCCGGAATGTGAATTTCCCCTGGGAGATTATTGATTAAAGTATTTAGTAATCCACGACCTTTCACCTTTCGCATCATTCTAAACCTTTATATAGGCGTGTGCACCTTATATAGGCACTAGTAGCCATGGAGATTCAAAAACAAAGAGTCACTTTACCAGTTAAAAATTATGACATTGAAGAAGCTAAGAAAATAGGTAAACATGGTATAGTTTTTGGAGGTGACTCGAAACGAGGTTTAGTCATAGGTCCCAGTGGATCTGGTAAAACCAACGTTATGTTGTCACTTCTAGAACATCCGAACGGTTTAAGATTTGAAAATGTATATGTATGCTCCAAAAGTTTACATCAATCAAAATATTCATACTTGCGAAATTTGCTTCAACCTATTAAAGAGATTGGTTATAAGGAGTATGACAAAATTGAGGAAGTGATTGTACCTGAGTTAATCAAAAAGAATTCTATTATAATATTTGATGACATTGCTACATGTGATCAAAGTATTATACAAAATTATTTTTGTTGTGGGCGACATAAATCTACAGACTGTTTTTATCTTTGTCAGACATACGCAGCTATTCCCAAACATTTAATTCGAGATAATTCAAACCTTTTAATTATATTTCAACAAGACATGACCAACCTCAAACATGTGTATGATGATCATGTTAATATTGACATGTCATTTCAAAATTTTAAGGATTTGTGTGCATATTGTTGGAAAGACAAATTCGGTTTTATGACAATAGATAAAGATTGTAATTTAGGGTCAGGTCGATACCGACAAGGATTTGATTCTTATATAAAGCCAAACAGTAAGATTTTGATTGGTAAAGATGGATGAACAGTTGGGAAGAGAACTACTCGAAACACGAAAGGATATTAAACGTAAATATAAAAGTTTAAAAAATGAACAAACTGCAACGGAAAATCGTTTCAAACAACAATAGAAGCCACTCGTTGAACCTATTCAACAACTTATTACCACCACTAAACCGGAAATTAAACAGGAGTCACCGAAAACATCACCAAAAAAGTATTACTCTATCGTACCAGATCTAACCTTCAATCAAACAATGCAAGATGACTTTGGTGCGAGTTATATAGATGATGACATAGTTACAGATACTTCACAAGCGAGAGATGAGACCCTAGAGTTTTTAGAAAAGTATGATCCTTTGCCCAGAGGATATATTGAAAATAAAATTATGGATACTGAGAATCAGTTTGATAGCACGTTTGGAGTTTATTTTAACCCTGAAAATCAACAATGGGCTATTGGTGATTCTCCTTTAACATTTGACGGAAAAGATGTAGTGATTCAAAATCTCAAGTATAAAGGCACTCCTGGTCTTTATGAATTTTTATTCAAAAAATATCCTGCTGGATACAAAACTCAAGACCTTGACTCATATATTGAAATTGTTAGAAGAACAAATGCACAATATTTAGGTTATAATCCAAAAAAAGGATTATCCACTTCAAATGCTTCTAAATTTATTGATCTAATTAAACCTCGTGTTACCAATTTGCATTCTCTAGCCTTGGAGAAATTTGAGAAAAAAAGAAGAGCAATCGAGCAGGAAGGTATGTCAGGACAATTTCGCCCGAGACTCAGCTCCGATTCCAATGTAAGAAAAAGTCTGCTTCCTCTAACCCGAAGTAAAACTAAACAAACTCTTGGAAGTGGATTAAATTCTAAAGTTTTAATAGATTTAACTGATAAAGTAGATTATAAATATTTTGATGATTTTAATGAATTGGTTGATAGACTTCGATTACTTGTAGCATCACAAAAAGCTGGTAATACTGGGGTCAACAATGAAATTGTTTCCATTATAGAAGAACTACGTGAAGGTGGAATAATCTTATAAGCATCAGTTTTCCAAAATACTTTTTAGTATTCAAGATGCCTCTTAACAAGTTCAACCAACACTTTCTTACTTCCTACACATGTCCGGAAGAGGAGATAGTGTCCTCCCCAAATCCAACACCCTTCTACATTTGTAAACCTTCCGAATTTCACAGTAAATGTATATTAACTATTCGAGGTATTAAAGATTTTAATGTAAGTAAAACAGTCTACCTATTAGAAGATGGTACATTTTCGTATACCTTTCCTATAAGTGGAAAAGTGGAAAGCATACGCTGTTTTCCGGAAAATCTTTATATTTCATATAAAACAAAATATGATAAAATTAATCAACTACTAGAAAATAATATTATTAACAAGGGTGATGTTATTGAATTTCATATGCATTCACAAAGTCTTATAAAAGATAAAATTTTTATTCAATTTGTAATTCAATGTCAGCTCGAAAAAAGTGATTATATATAATGCAACTTTTTTATTTTGTATTTCATTTTTAATAATGCCTTTGAATCGTTTTAATCAACACTTTCTTCTTTCAAGCTGCGCTGAAGATGAAGAAAAAGTTGGTTCTATTCAAACAAATACTTCATTTAATGCTCCATTTTATATTTGTGACAATTTCGACTATCACGTTAAATGTCTGATTCGTTTAAGAGGAGAAAAAACAAATTTGAGTAAGGATTATTATGTTCTTGATAATGGAAATTCAGGATTCAAGTTTCCATTGTCAGCAAAAATTGAAGGTATTTCTCATTATCAGGCAGATTGTGAAGTAATATTGAAACAGAAAACTTACAAACTTCATGAACTATCAGGTGTAAATATTGTTAAAGGGGATGTAATTGTATTTAAGCTGGGATCAAAACAGAAAATTTGTATTGAATTATTACTTCAGTGTCCGTTAGTCAAAAATGTCTAAATTGCAAGTCGTTAATGAACTTCATAAACCAGCTCGAATTAATTTTAAACGACGTCATGTTTTAGTTAAAGGCTTGCATGATTTAATTCAAGCTGATCTGGCTATCATGTCATCGTATGCTAAAGAGAACAAGGGATACAATTATATTTTGGTTGTAATCAATGCATTCAGTAAATTCATTTGGACTGCACCTATCAAAAGAAAAACTGGTAAAGATATTGTTAATGCCATGAAAGTCATTCTAACACAAATGATTCCTCCCAAAAATCTTCAGACAGATAATGGGACAGAGTTTTACAATAAAGATTTTCAAGATCTTATGCAAAAATATAAAATAAATCATTATAGTTCCTATTCGAATCTCAAGGCTAGCATTGCGGAACGGGTAATTAGAACTCTTAAGTTGGCTTTATGGAAACATTTTAGTTTACGGGGATCGTACAAGTGGATAGATGCTCTACCAACTATTGTTGCTAAATATAATAATACTAGACACTCGACTACTGGAGCCATACCCAGCAAAGTTAACAATAGAAATGCAAAGTATATTATTGCATTTAGTCGAGCAAAAATAGTAGATCCTC